>CM064580.1:10583338-10975838 GCA_032716605.1 Paralithodes platypus | reverse complement strand
ACCAAACCAATATTTGCCTATATCTTTTCTGAAACGAAATTTATCTAATTTGAAACCATTGGTACGAGTTCTTTCGCTATCACTGAGCTTTAGTACATTTGTCATGTCCCCTTTGTTAATCCCACTAACCCACTTGAACACCTCTATCATATCCCCTCTAACTCTGCGTCTCTCTAACGAATGTAAGCCTAAATTCTTCAACCTTTCTTCATACGGAAGATTTCTAATATTATGGATCATTTTTGTCATTCTACGCTGTACTCTCTCCAATGAATCTATGTCCATTCTGTAATAAGGACACCAAAATTGGACAGCATAATCCATATGGGGTCTCACTAATGACAAGTAAAGTTTTAAGATAACATCAGCAGTTCTGTTACTCACACTCCTAGAGATGAACCCGAGAATCCTGTTTGCCTTATTACGAACGCCTATACACTGTTTTCTAGGCTTCAAATCATTGCTAACAAACACACCTAGATCTTTCTCGCAGTCTGAATTTTCTAATTCTAAATTAGCTAGTTTATATTTAACATTTGTTTGCATCTTCCCTATCTTTAATACCTTGCATTTGTCAATGTTAAACTTCATCTGCCAATTTACTGACCATTCATGTAAGGTATCTAGATCCCTTTGGAGGCACTCTATATCGCTATCTGAATCAATTGATCTCCCCATTTTAGTATCGTCTGCGAATTTACTTATCCTACTAGTTATACCTAAATCTAGGTCATTTATGTATATAAGAAACAACAGGGGACCTAATACCGATCCCTGGGAGACACCACTTTTGACTGCTCCCCACTCTGACTTGGTACCATTTATGCTGACTCTCTGTTTCCTACCAATTAGCCATGACCTAATCCATCCCAACAACGCCCCACCTATTCCATGTGCCTCAACCTTTCTCATCAATCTCTCATGAGGGACTCTGTCGAAAGCTTTACTGAAATCTAAATATATAATATCGTATGCCTTGTCATTATCTACTGCTTCATATACCTCTGAGAAAAAAACTAAGCAAATTAGTAAGGCAAGAACGTCCCTGAGTGAATCCATGCTGAGAAGAATTGATTAAGTTAAATGTTTCTAAGTGGTTTCTCATTTTCCTAGCAATAATTGACTCTAGTAGCTTTCCTATGATTGAAGTGAGACTAATGGGACGGTAATTGGATGCTATTGATTTATCACCTTTTTTGAAAATCGGAACTACATTTGCAAGCTTCCAAGCTTCTGGAACTATACCTGTTTCTAATGAATTGTTAAAAAGAAATGTTAATGGGTAACTTAACTCATCTCTGCATTCTTTTAATACTCTGGCATATACCTCATCGGGACCAGGCGATTTCTGAGGTTTCAGTCTGTCAATTTCCTTAAGCACATCATTTCTACTTATAGTAACCGTACTTAACCTATTTTCTATACTATCGCTATATACCTTACGGACTTCTGGAATCTGTGCCAAATTTTCATTAGTGAAAACGGATAGAAACTGACTATTTAATGTACTGCACATTTCTAAATCATTTTCTGTCATTTCTCCTATCGAAGTTTTAAGGGGGCCTATTTTATCTCTAACTTTAGATTTATATAGCTGGTAAAAAGCCTTAGGGTTATTTTTTGAGTCATTGGCTATCCTGATTTCATAATTTCTTTTGTCTGTCCTTATACATTTTTTAACCTCTCTTGATAGATTCTGATAGTAAGCAAGTAGGTGAATTTCGCCTTTCTTTATTTTTCGATATATTCCTCTCTTTTTTCCTAGAAGGTCTAATAGTCTATTATTCATCCATTTGGGTTGGTTCTGTGTTGATCTAAATTTTCTTTTGGGGATATATTTATTTTGCGCATTGTGGAGTGAAGAAATAAAATTATTATATGTAGCATTCAAATTATCCTGAGTTAAGACAGGTATCTGAGAGAGAGTATGTTCATTAGCGCACCTGGGTCCACTTAATAGTTTAACCATAGGATCGACTCTTAAGGCTCGTCTTAATCCACCATAATTGGCTTTTCTGAAATCTGGGATAAGTGTCGTATTCTCTTTAGCCTTTCCTGTCCATTGTATGTTAAAATAAATTGCTTTATGATCACTATTTCCTAGTTGGTCTCCTATCTCTACATTATTTATAATTTGTTCATTATTACTGAGAACTAAATCGAGGATATTATTACCTCTAGTAGGCGAGTCTATGAATTGAAATAAAAAACTATCCTGTACCGCCTCAATAAACTCTTTTGAATCTGAGTCGCCGATTTGATGCTGCCAATCAATATTCGGAAAATTAAAATCCCCCATAATACACACATTGCTAAACCTTGATGCTATTTTCACTTCCTGCCATAAAGCTGTACCTTCGTTTCTACTCATATTTGGTGGTCTATAAATAACTCCAATAATTATGGTCTCACTACCTTCGCTAACCTCAACCCAAACACTTTCGTTATCAGTATTTAGTCTAATACCTGATTTAATACAGCTTTTTAAAGAACTCCTGACAAACACTGCTATTCCGCCGCCCCTCCTACTTGTTCGGTCGCGTTTAAACAAACTATATCCTGGTATATGGAATTCTGCTAAAAAATGTCTTGATTCTGTATTAATCCATGTTTCAGTCAGTGCTATAATGTCTATATTTTCGTTGCTAACAAGTGCTCTAAGTTCATCCATTTTGTTACATAAACTCCTACAGTTTGTATAATATAATCGCAATGAATTTATTTTACTGGTATCGGATTTACCTTTATTTCTAACTGAATTCCCATCTTCTGTTACACCTTTAATATTTCTACTAGCAGTACAATTAAAATCCTGTGACTGATATTTTCTATTCCTATCTGATGTACCAGTACGGCAATTTACCCTATCTAGACAATTTTTCTTACTCATATTCTCAGGCTTTATTTTCAGCGAAACCCCGCGACAATCCTATCTATTGACCTAGCTAAATTTGCCACCCCTAGCCGAGAAAGATGAACCCCGTCCTGTGCGTACAACTGATTTTTACCATAGAAACGGGTCCAGTTATCAAGGAATGGTATTGCATTTGCATTACAGTATTTTTCCAGCCGACAATTGATACCAATTGCCCTAGATGACCATTCCTTGCTGACCCCTCTCCGTGGCAAGATACTGTGTACTACAGGTATGCCTCCCTTCCTCCTAACTTTATCTAACACCTCCCTGTACTGCCGAAGCAGTACTTCCGTCCTACCTTTACCAACATCATTGCTCCCTGTACTGAGACAGATAATGGGGCTATCTCCAATATCTTTCATGATGTAATCAATGTCCTCTAACACCTTCCCAACCCCGGCACCAGGCAGACAGACAAGCTTCCTAATATCAGTACAGGTGGACCTAGCTAAGTGTCTGACCATGGAGTCCCCAACAATTGAGAAGGACTTGCCTCTCCTTGTCGATGACTTGGTAGCAGCTGCGGCAGCGGCAGGAACTCCTGGGGCAGCAGTTGAAGGTACTCCTGGGGGGGGCAGCAGTCACAGCATTCCCTGTTGGAGGCAACTTACTTACCTTTCTCCTGGTTTCCTCGCCGAAGGAAGCACTCGCAGCCTCACCATCACATTCGTCATCCAAGGTGATGAACTTGTTGCTGAGGGCAACTGGCCGCCGTAGAAATTTGCAGGTTGTTGCACTTGTTGGAACAACTGTCCAGGGAGCATCACGATCCCTAACAGCAGTTGCACTATCCTCACTTTTCTTGTCAGCCAAAGTCAGCTTTAAGGCCAAATTCTCGTCTTTGAGAGACTGCACCTCTCTCTCCACATTCTCCATCCTTTCTTGCAAAGCAAGACAAAGCTGGAGAATATGAGAGGAGGTAGCAATCTCGTCAACACCAGCCATTTTAAGAAAGCGTTAATACTATCACCACACTATGGGCAAAGATATTCACTGGGAGTCACTAGGGACAGGTCCTCACTCAGCAAAGGTCAGGCAGGTACTGAAATATGAGGGATTAGAATATGTGTTTTTTATCTGACCGACTTTCCCTTGTGTTCAAAGATACGTACCTTTAGTTGACGTTTTGTGCAACCTATGTACACTCACATTCCCTAAAAGCAAGCCCCCCTGGGTCGAGCTAATGGCTTGGGCCGGCGATCTAAGAGGTATTTCTACACGGCAAGTCACGTTAGTTTAGGCTGCAACGCACATACTAACACACGGCGTATACGAATCTTGAGTAGTGACTCGCAGATTGTCTTGAGCAAATCTAATTCTACACTATGCGTTCGTATATCGATCAATACAATTTTGATAATTTATGTTGTTAAAATACATTTTAGGCATATTTTGCCAATCTACTTAAGCTCAGTACACCTTTGTTCTATTCACAATAATGATGGGTTATAATTATTGTTATACTTTTAATAACACAAAACTTGAATATTATGACAAATTTACTAAGCTCTGTACGTATTAGTAATATTTCATCTGAGCAGCATTATAACTTTACCAAAGATTTGTCTTCCATATTCCAACTTCATATACATAGTAGACGCCGACACCCTCTTGTCTACCTTCCAACCAGCCTTCTATTCTACCCTGTATGGATACATGTTCTAACACTACTCTACTAGTGTGTATGTGTTTCCACCCAATTGTCTACTCTTATAATTATTAGCTTCCTTATTGTCCATCTACCCATCTGCATTTCAGCACCTACTATATTTACTTTTCAATCACATTCCTATTACTCCAATCGTTGTCCATGTTTCCACCGCTTGTTTTACCGTCCAACTGCCTGCCCCTCGTGTTGCCAGCCTGCTCGTCTTTGCAATGGTTAACATTACATTAGTCCAGTTAACAAAATACATTTAATTTCATTGACTTTGTTATTCACACTGTATTTTAGTTCACTTAACTAATAGTATTATATATTCACACTGTATATTAGTTCACTTAACTAATTGTATTATATATTCACACTGTATATTAGTTCACTTAACTAATTGTATTATATTCACACTGTATATTAGTTCACTTAACTAATTATTATATATTCACACTGTATATTAGTTCACTTAACTATTGTATTATATTCACACTGTATATTAGTTCACTTAACTAATAGTATTATATATTCACACTGTATATTAGTTCACTTAACTAATTGTATTATATATTCACACTGTATATTAGTTCACTTAACTAATTGTATTATATATTCACACTGTATATTAGTTCACTTAACTAATAGTATTATATATTCACACTGTATATTAGTTCACTTAACTAATTGTATTATATATTCACACTGTATATTAGTTCACTTAACTAATTGTATTATATATTCACACTGTATATTAGTTCACTTAACTCAGTTTATTAATTATATTCTTTGTATGGAACACCAACAAACTTTTTATGAATAATGAGGTGTAATATCTCTCTCTCTCTCTCTCTCTCTCTCTCTGTGAAATAATATCAGTACTACTATATACTGCTAACAATATGTACTACTAACAATAATAATAATAGTAACACTATAATTAATACTACTAATAATAGCAAGAATGTTTACAAACTCTAGATCCCTTATTGTATAACAATATAAAATGTTAGCACATTTTGATACCAATGGAGATGCATAGTGGGGAAAGAGAAAGGGATATGATCCGAACAATGTTCGAGTCAGTATTCGAAAGTCTGATACATTGTGAGTTAGTTTGTGCGTTGGGTCTTAAACTACCGTGACCTGGCATAGAGACAGACCTCTGTGATTCCCGGCCCTATCCAGAAGCTCGACCCAGGGGGGCTATCTTTTAGGGATTGTGACTGTACTGTACATTACATTCCAGCAATGACATTGATATATGTAGACTACAGACGCCTATAGTTGATTGTTCGGGAGGTCGGAAAATATTCTGAAGGTAGAAGTAGAGATTATTGAATTGGTTCTTTAATAATAAATTTGCTTTTACCCGTGAAAGAAATAAAGAAATACAATACAACTCATTTTACTGCGGTGGGTTGTTCCTTAGAATGGCGGAGCTGTTGCAGTTGTTTGCCAGAGTAGGAGTCAGTAAATTTGGTATTAAAACCACTGACGAAAAGGGTCTTTCTCTGAAATTTAATTTAGAGTCAAGGTTAATGTGTTTTGAACACAAAAAGGAAGGCTCTCGTGACTTGTAGATATGGGATATCTCATCCATGAATATATATAACGAAAAAGGACAATTTCGCAGTTAGGCCGGTATTTGTTGGCTTCCTATTGATTGATGTTGAAAAGTTATTGTTATAGTTATAAATTACGATGTAAATGAAAGGTAAGTGACCATTTTATTCAATTCCGGATGTGTATTCATTATAATAATGATTTGAGTTAAAGTAGGCTATGCATTATGGGATGTGATCTCTGTCTCTCTATGCAAGAAATGTGTCATCAACATAGCGGCGGTAGAACAAAGGTTTGAAGGAATTAAGGCAGTCACTAAACCACTGTTGTTCATGGTTGTCGAGGGAGACTCCAGCGAGATAGGGGCCGAGAGAGCCCCTCTCTCCCGCATTCGGTAACAATAAGAACAATGTGATAAACGTTGCGCCTATTAACAAATAGATGTCCGAGCGAGCAGACTCAGGTTACTGGTTCAAACGCTCATAGTTGTTTATTATGACATCTTTGTATTAGTGTGATATTTAGTGTTAGTGTTACTATTATTTATTTGTGATGATGATGATGATGATTTCAGTTTTCAAATTCATATATATACCGGTATATCATAACTCATTTGTAATATGATAAACCGTATGTCTGTACATTCCAGTAGTTTTTACATACATTATAATCCATGAATTACATACACTCATTTACTCTCTCTCTCTCCCTTCGATGTCAATGGACTCGACACAATTCTGCAATACAATTTCTTGAGAGACAACATGTTTTCTTCAAACATTTCCTTCGTAGGGATGTTAACAAATATTGTCCTAGTGTTTTGTTTGTTTTTGTTTACCTGCCTTATATTTTCCATTAGTTTGGAGATTTTAAAACGTTGCACTCCATTAGTTGGCCAATAATTAGACGCTTTACCCAATCCCGGTGTCCTTTAGACAAAAAAAATCAACATTGTCCTATCGAAAAATGTACACATTTTATCTGTAAGGTGTCGGAGTGGCATTTTGTTTAGTTTGAAGGCATTGTGAGAAGGCATTTTGTTAGCCTAGGGGACATAATAAAATACTCGTGTATTGCTCGTAAATTGCCAAAGCAAGCAAAGGCATCACTAACAACTAAGCAATATATTATAATAACCCACACCACGTCGGCCCAGATAGTGTTAAAAGTGGATACAGAAATAACAAGACAAATTAGTTTACAAGTTTGAGTTATTAACAAACAGATGGTGGCCAGCCTCACAGCTTATAAATTACTGGTTCCAACGAGCAACAAATGAGGACAGTATAATATGTTGTTATTGTCGTTACTATGTATGTTAGTATTCTTTAGTACTACTACTACTACTACTACTACTACTACTACTACTCATGGTCATAAATTGCTTCATAACTTTAGAGATACGGAGGACATCACTTTTAGACAAAATAATTTGTATTCGGCTTTTTAACAGCATTGATAGAAATGTTAAATGTGAAAAAAGATGCTCATTTATTTCTTTTTAACTCTTACTGCTTACCAGACTACGGCCTTCCACTTTGGAATCGTAGCATGTCTTTTAAATCAATTTTTTGTTTAACTTTTAAAACTGCTTAGTAAATATTTGAAACGCATTTGTGACGCACAGTTCAGTTCCGAGTATATGAAACAGAGACGCCGCCTGAGCTCGTCTAGTCAGTCACGGAGAACCTCTGGTGTGTCCTTTCTGGCTTGAGAGTGTAGGCAAGTAGTGGAATTAATTGAAACAATTAATTACGTAATGTGCTTCGACAAATAGCATGGTTTATGCTTTGCTAAAATGTGGCAATAATTATACAATCGTCATACATGTGTGTTGATATTCATATTGCCGTGATATATTACTATAGTTTCTTTATTTTCAGCTCATGGTAAATAGTCATGCCCTCATCTTTATTACTCAACTATTACGAAGATTTTAAAGCAAAATAGGTTATTAATTATGAGGACTTGGCATGGATATGTAGTAGTTTAATATTTTGACATTGAGTATCGAGGAATCAGTTTCTAAAGGATTCAATTTACTGTCAGCTGAAATATAACCAACACTAGTATAGGACAAATTACACGCAGATATAGCAAACCATGTTATGTTTCATTCCATAACATTTTAGGGCTTACTTTAAACATGTAGGGGTGTGTATTTGGATATGTTTGTATTTTGCTTGTAATATGAGTATTATTTTATATACCCATCCATAATAAATTGTCATTGGTCATAATGTATCATTCAGCTTTAAATAGTAGTGGCAGCAATTGTCATTGGTCATAATGTGTCATTCAGCTATACATAGTAGTGGCAGCAATTGTCATTGGTCATAATGTATCATTCAGCTTTAATTAGTAGTGGCAGCAATTGTCATTGGTCATAATGTATCATTCAGCTATACATAGTAGTGGCAGCAATTGTCATTGGTCATAATGTATCATTCAGCTTTAAATAGTAGTGGCAGCAATTGTCATTGGTCATAATGTATCATTCAGCTTTAAATAGTAGTGGCAGCAATTGTCATTGGTCATAATGTATCATTCAGCTTTAAATAGTAGTGGCAGCAATTGTCATTGGTCATAATGTATCATTCAGCTTTAAATAGTAGTGGCAGCAATTGTCATTTAGCTTTAGAAACCTTCAATAATTCCAATAACTGCTAGCTGTTCTAATTTACTGCGGACATATTTGTGACCTGAGATATGCTCTGACTTGTTTTCATTATACTGTAAGTGAATATATTACCTGAATAACAGGCTTGTTCCTTGGGAATCGTAGTCTTAAGGGTCTATCACACTGGTAAATAAATACGGAATCTATTAATTATGAACTACATAACGGATAAATGGTCATGAAATTAAGCAGCTATGCCCTGATTTGCTTGTATTTATCTTCAATAGTAGTTTTGGTGGCTTATTGCGGGAGGCACCGGCTGTAATATTATTACGGGTGGCACCGGCTGTAATATTATTGCGGAAGGCACCGGCTGTAATATTATTACGGGTGGCACCGGCTGTAATATTATTGCGGAAGGCACCGGCTGTAATATTATTACGGGTGGCACCGGCTGTAATATTATTGCGGAAGGCACCGGCTGTAATATTATTACGGGTGGCACCGGCTGTAATATTATTGCGGGAGGCACCGGCTGTAATATTATTACGGGTGGCACCGGCTGTAATATTATTGCGGAAGGCACCGGCTGTAATATTATTACGGGTGGCACCGGCTGTAATATTATTGCGGAAGGCACCGGCTGTAATATTATTACGGGTGGCACCGGCTGTAATATTATTGCGGGAGGCACCGGCTGTAATATTATTGCAGGTGGCACCGGCTGTAATATTATTGCGGGAGGCACCGGCTGTAATATTATTGCGGGAGGCACCGGCTGTAATATTATTGCGGGTGGCACCGACTGTAATATTATTGCGGGAGGCACCGGCTGTAATATTATTGCGGGTGGCACCGGCTGTAATATTATTGCAGGTGGCACCGGCTGTAATATTATTGCGGGTGGCACCGGCTGTAATATTATTGCGGGTGGCACCGGCTGTAATATTATTGCAGGTGGCACCGGCTGTAATATTATTGCGGGTGGCACCGGCTGTAATATTATTGCGGGAGGCACCGGCTGTAATATTATTGCGGGAGGCACCGGCTGTAATATTATTGCGGGTGGCACCGGCTGTAATATTATTGCGGGTGGCACCGGCTGTAATATTATTGCGGGTGGCACCGGCTGTAATATTATTGCGGGTGGCACCGGCTGTAATATTATTGCGGGTGGCACCGGCTGTAATATTATTGCGGGAGGCACCGGCTGTAATATTATTGCGGGTGGCACCGGCTGTAATATTATTGCGGGTGGCACCGGCTGTAATATTATTGCGGGTGGCACCGGCTGTAATATTATTGCGGGTGGCACCGACTGTAATATTATTGCGGGAGGCACCGACTGTAATATTATTGCGGGTGGCACCGGCTGTAATATTATTGCGGGTGGCACCGGCTGTAATATTATTGCGGGAGGCACCGGCTGTAATATTATTGCGGGTGGCACCGGCTGTAATATTATTGCGGGTGGCACCGGCTGTAATATTATTGCGGGTGGCACCGGCTGTAATATTATTGCGGGTGGCACCGGCTGTAATATTATTGCGGATGGCACCGGCTGTAATATTATTGCGGGTGGCACCGGCTGTAATATTATTGCGGGAGGCACCGGCTGTAATATTATTGCGGGTGGCACCGGCTGTAATATTATTGCGGGAGGCACCGGCTGTAATATTATTGCAGGTGGCACCGGCTGTAATATTATTGCGGGAGGCACCGGCTGTAATATTATTGCGGGGGGCACCGGCTGTAATATTATTGCAGGAGGCACCGGCTGTAATATTATTGCGGGAGGCACCGGCTGTAATATTATTGCGGGAGGCACCGGCTGTAATATTAGAATCGCGGATCGAGTCTCCCATGGAAGTGTATATAATTAATTAGTATTATTTGTTTTAGTTTTTACTTAGAATGGCATAACATGAAGTGAAATACAATAATTTGAAGATATTGCGTGTATTTAACCCCTTCTATACCGGCGTCGTCTCGTTT
Source organism: Paralithodes platypus (assembly GCA_032716605.1). Lineage (NCBI taxonomy): Eukaryota > Metazoa > Arthropoda > Malacostraca > Decapoda > Lithodidae > Paralithodes > Paralithodes platypus. The sequence goes on along the minus strand of CM064580.1, from coordinate 10,965,089 downwards.
ATTTGATTTCAACTACATTTAGACGATTTTATGAAGCTTAGGAAGGTTATATGGTAGCTAAAAGGTTTAATTGAGAGAGTATGTATAGCCTTTTAATGAGTAGATGTCTTTCCTAAGCTGTACACAATCGTCTAATAGTTGCCAGATTGAAAAGTACAACACCGTTACAGAAGGGGTTAATTGTTCATTACGTTTGACTTGGCTTGGGTTATTATATGGAATAATATTGTAATTTAGGATACAAGTTAGGATATGGTAATCTACAGTAGGTTAGGACAAAAGATAAGTTTGGATATGATACGCTAATTTATGAAAGGATACAAGTAGGTTAGCATAATTAGGCTAGTTAAATGATCGTAGTTGAGTGTACTAACATTAAATCCTAAAATATTGTAAGCCTACTGTAACCAAGAAACATATTTATATGTACTCGATATATGTTAACCTATATTAAACATGATATATGTTAACCTATATTAAACATGATAGGCTACCATACATTACTGTATACTAAAATAACTCAAATGTTATATTTTAAAAGTCGTCATCCGAGGGGCTCGCACTCTTACACTTTGAGTTTATGCCTATTACAGTTACCACAGCGCTACTTAATACAACTGACAATCGCCGGTGTATTCTTGCTCATAATTATCTTACACATGATTGTTACCTTCAGCTTTGTGTAGACTTTTTTCATTGTATTATCGGTTAAACTGATCATAATTGCGTTAATATGGTATAATCTCAACTTTATATTAGCGATTGCTAAACATTAATAATATAGAGGGAATTTATGCAGGCCAAAATTGGAGTAAATAAAGCCGAGGAGCGAGTTCAGCCAAGATTGGGAGATGAGAAGATGGGAAGATTGTAGACACCAATCAAGCAGGGCAATACCCAGGGGAGCCTCATAGGCATGTGATATGGAGTTGCTGGGACTCCTGTTTCATTTGTCTGGCTTCCCTCACTGTTTCTGTTTGTGTCTCACCTACACAGACTAATTAATCCAGCTAGCTCCCACAAACATATCCTCCTCCTATCCAATGCACTATACTAAACAAGTACACCACACTTTCCAACACACACACACACACACACACACATGCATTACAAAATATCGACTATCACTCTTTCAACTTTGGGGGTGACACTTATTGCAGGTAGCTTTGTCTCCTTCATAAACATAGGAATAGCATTAAGCCAGTTTTAACAGCTCTAGCTTATCAGATAATACAAAACGGAACACTTTAAGTTTGACTCCCAAATCATTCATTCGAGGTCAAGTGGTTAGGCATCTCTTTCTCTCCTCCTCTTTCAACCATATGTCTGCTACCCCACCTCTCCTAGCCCAGCCACCCTCCTCTGCCTCCCTTTCTATCACTTATATCCCCCACCCGTCAAACTGTTCCTCCCCTCCCCACCATCGCCTCCATCCCTATTCTTCTGCCCCACGGTGACTCTTCAGCCAGAAATGAGGAGACGGGCTGGGTAGGCGTCTCTGTAGCATATGCTCGGAACTGTACCTCCTTATGCCAGTAATCACATAACGGCAGCTCGATGTAATCAGTTATTACTGGATCATCATGTAGCTTTGGTACAAGCTAGGTACTTCAAGAGAGAATATTTATCTCAGAACCCCATTATTAGGCATAATATTCGGTCCATCTCTAATATATATATATATATCATACATTAGAACAAATGTTCACGCCCATTCCAAATCATCAGAGAAGATTTATCAACAATAGTTGTCCTTCTATGAAAATAATATAAACAGGTTTATGGAGAAGACAAATTATGGGTGTGTAACCAAATTATTCACTCTACATTGGTTATCAGCAACAACAATTTTGTTTAATGCAACATGTAATTGAGCATCATAGATGTTACGACTGAGGTTTAAATATATCAGGGCTCTTATTTATTGGACTAGTAATGGCATAAATGCTACAACGGAAAGAGCTAGATCCAACCTCTGATGCATATTCCCAGTGAACTATGAACACAAATACTCTACAGAGTTCTACATGTAATAATAGGTTATTAAACTCTCAATAAATGTGCGTCTACTCTAGGCTTAATGTTATGTGAAAACAGCTTATTACTACCTATAACCGAAGGTGCTTGGTTATGGTATGCAAAGTAAGATGGTAAGAGAAGTTACAGCTTGCGTTACTTTAATCAATAAATGTCAGGCACTCCTGCATGAAAGAAAGTGCACTAAAGTCCTTCAACACCAACAAGGAATCTTCTTTAAATGTTAGATGCTATAAAGATGCTCGTATCGGAAATGGAACCCAAAAAGGCAGGCAGCGGAACAATGCTCGTGCAGGCTATGCACACAAAAAGGCAGAATATATAATGCCGTCGGAGCCAAGAATATCCTAAACACTACAACAATAATAATGATCACCACAACAATGCAGTATTCCTATCAACAAAAAGAGCCTAAGTCGTTTGTGTCTCAATACATCAAACTAGGCTGCGAAATGCTTGTGTAATCATAAATGGGTATGCATAATAAGAGTACTTGGTTTAATATACTTAATGTCTACTATGATTGATAAAGTCTAGCTAGAGTCAATGATACGAGATACTGGTGCGCATGGCAAGCCGCATAGCCTAGTGTAAATCTCAAGTCTGTGCGTCAAATATTATGTTATAGTGAAGGGTAGCTCTCTTGAGAAACCTTAATACCGAAGTATCAAGCGTTCTCCTGGCGTACCTCAAAGAAAAACAACCGAGCTTAGAACAGTGCAGAATGGTATAGGCAAAAATCCCTCATTCGTGCATGCTCTACTCTCAATGGCACACAGACTAGAATTTACCCAATCAACTCCAGTTCTCAGGTATGTCGTGCAGCTTTTACCTAAAGCCAGCACTCATCGGAAACAATACCTTATAATATCAGACCCCTAGTCTAGCATTATCTAATTCAGCAGAACACTAATAATTATAGGAAGCGGCAATATGAAAGCCAGCCAATGCTTCGTGATCAACTTATCATAACAACTAAACATACATAGGCTATATCAGACCTTAACACACAATACAACTGGCCAGCATGAAGCTGATTTTGCAGAGTTAACCAGAGGGGGTATGATATTAATAAAAGGTGGTGAAAGATATGGAAAAAGAGAGAGGTAGGCATGGAAAAGATTCTCAGGTGCAGAGCGGAGAACAGGTATCAAGGGATAAGAGGGATGCGTTCTAGAAACCAGATCTGAGGGAGAAAGTCGCGAGGAAGCTGTATATATGCCGGGACTAGTTTGCACCGCGTAATCAAAGCGGTAATAAGTCCTCTAGCCACTACCAAAGTAGCTAGCAAAACATTACGTCACCAAGCATGCTAAAGAACTCCCTCAACCAATCCCCGCGAGGCAGCCAGCTGTGACGTCATCGAGCGGGGCAAAAACACTACGCGCCCCCTCTCACTCTGTTCTACTCTCTCTCTCTCTCTGATCTTATCATTACTAGTTAATGATAAAACATATACTTTACAATTAAATATATAAAGCCTTGACATGGGTGAAAACAAAGAGGCTTTCTGGACTGCCCATGACACAAGCTTTCATATGAAATAAAGCACACCCTAATACATAGACTGTAGCCACATCCACTTTCCTGGCGATCCTAGCGAGTCACTGTAGGACAAGCCATGCGGTTCTAACGGAGTGGTTAACGTCACATAGAACAGTGTATAATGTTGAAGTGTTAGACGAGGATTTAGATGTTCTCACATCCAGAATAACCTGGGTACAAGGGCACGAGCTATTAGCTCATACGATCATCATTATCCTGTATATCTTTTATAATGCAAATCTGTATTATAGTTTTTATTGCGTGATCAAAATCTAGATTACATTTTACTGTGATGTACTGACTCTTACTCATTTATAGTGTTTACAATTTAAATCTAATTTTATCTACTTTTATTCGTGTTAGACGGTTTTTGTTTTACCATATTTTTAATATTTTAAGTACATTTTAAAGTTTAATTTGTAATTATAGTTATTGTCACTAACACTAGTATTTTGCTTAAATTCTATGTTTATCCCTCATTTTATTCAATCTACAGGGTAATCATTTATTATCTATTGTGAGTGTTGTGCTAATTTTAGCAGTTTGCATTTATGACTAATTTGTTGTTTTAATAATTTATAATATATATTTTTGGCACCTAAGGGAGAATATGTTTAGCGGTCATTATACGCTTAATTTATGTACAAACAGTTGTGTAACTAAAATATGTTAATAGTAACACACTCACACTGTTATCTATTGTATATACTTGTATTGTATTGAAACTTTACTACACATCCGCTATGTAATATATATTATGTTATACAATGTAGCCTATATTATGAAATAAAGGAATTGAATTGAATTGAATTGAACTACTAGTAGTAGTAGTAGTAATAGTATCTAACTTTTTCAATAGTTTTTATGTGTATTAATATCATTATAATTATTAGGATTATCATTGAGTAATATATTCATAACAAGTTATAATAATTGTATACCCCTATTTGTATAGTGTTTCTAAACTTGCCCTATTATGTATCGGCAACTACATAATTAAGATTAATTTATACTGTGTAACTGTAGTTGCATTAGGAGTGTGATGCTTACGGGATGAGAACTTATTTAAATAGTTAGTGAATGACAATCACAAAATATAAACCGAGTCTGAGAGGAGATAAACACTCAATGTAAAACAATTATGTAAATGGAATATAAAATATCCAGTTTTTTACTACACTGTTACCGTGGTCAAGGCGTTGGGCCAAAGGAATGTGGGTGGTCGCTAGAGCAGGGTCGGCGTCATTGTCACTATCACTTTTGCCTTCCCTTGCTTCCTCTGCCGCCCTGCGTGCTTTTTTGGCCGCAGTATTCACTAATTTGTTCTAGTAAAAGTATTTGCCTACTTTCAAGGGCGTACGAGCAAGCAAGGGAGAAGGTCCCAGGGTAGGCCTATGCTGACCAAGCAGAGATGGCGACAGGGTAGTCCTAGGCTCAAGCACACTAGGAAGTTCAAATTTCACCTTCCTTTGACACTTGTATATCAGGGTCTTCACTACTGTCTGCTCCTTCAAACAAATCAACACCATCACCAACCTCAAAGCCCACAAAATTATCTTCTTCAATTTCACTTATGAACAATTCTTTGTCAACTAAGCTTTCACCACTGCTTTCTGTCAAAATGGCCAAAAGTGCTCTCTCAATAACACTAACACTCAATAAACGCTTCACTCTCTTACGTTCAGGCTATTTAGTGATTGCAACAGGCGTCGACGTAGCTAGCGGGGTAGCAGTGGGGCGTGCAGGAGGTTGCAGGGAATCGGACGCGTCGGAAGATTTTATTTCGCTACATCTCGCTATGGCGGGCACGTAAGGACTGATAACGGTAGTAGTTGAGGCTTGGTGGCGCTGCGATCGCCCCTGCAAAGGAAATGTTCACCACGCGGCTTTCATAGCACGCTTTCAAGCATACGGATTTAAAATGACACCCGGGCTCTGGCCCATCAGCCTCAGTGTCATTTTAAAATGATACCCGGGCAGGAAGGGTTAATCATATTAGACACGAATAATAAATCTTTAGACATTTACATCACCATGACCGTATTACTAAACAATTAAATCCCCTTTGCAATAATATACACAAATACTATATCAACAGGTATTTACGTCACTTCACAATATAAAAAACACAATTACTAAATCAACAGGTATGTACATCACCTTTACAATATCAGAACACAATTGCTAAATCAACATGTAGGTATTTTCGTCACCTTTACAATATTAGAACGCTATGTCCTACAGGTCAATTTACAAAATTATTTTTTCTATAGAAATGAGGGAGACAAAAGGCAAGCTGCCTGCAGTGAGTGCCTCCCCCAGAGTTGAAAAAGTGACAGGGCCAAAATCACGGGATGTTCGAGATAAAATGCCTGGACACACAGAGTTTGAAGCAATTTAAGTCATAGGAAGAGGAAAAAACTGATTCTGGGAGAGAGTTCCAGAGCTCAGCAGTCGAATAGAAGAAAGTCTGACAATAGCATTTCACTCTTGGGTTGGAGAGTTGCACAGAGTAAGGGTGGGATTGTGTTGCAAGGTGGTTACTACGTACCCTGATTTTTGTAGTAGCGATAGAATATCAAGAGAGATGCAACATTGCGGCGAAGAGAGAGAGATTGCAGAGAGTTGGTGAGTAGATGGGAGTTAATGATACAAAAAGCTTTCCTTTCTACTTTCTCTAGGAGTGCAGTATGAGAGGATCCTCCCCACATATGTGAACAATAAAAGGATGCACTGTGCTCCTGTACAGAGCAAGAAGCTGTGCAGTGGTAAAGAACCCCTTGAGGCAGTTGAGCACACCCAGCTTCTGGGAGGCTGCCTTATCGAGACTGGTAATATGTTCCTTCCAAGTGAGAGCAGAAGAAAAAGAGACACCGAGAACATTGAGAGAAGATGAAGTGTTGATTTTTGTATTGTTGAAGAATAAGGGATAGTCCTCTGGAGGTTCCTGACGGGTAGTAATATGGATAAATTGAGTCTTGGAAGCATTTAATGTAACAAGGTTTTCTCTACCCCAATTAGAAATAGTAGCTAGATCAAAAGATAAGTGTTTTATGGCTTCACTATGTTTGCTTTTGAGGGACTCCTGGCTGGAGCGTTCTGGAAAACTAATTGAGTGGTGTAAGGTAGAGTCGTCTGCATATGAATGGATGGGACTGGATGTACAGTTGAGAAGATCATTTATGAAAATTAGAAAGAAAATAAGAGATAGGACAGAACCCAGAGGAACACCGGAGTTGATATGATGAGGAAGTGAGCAATGGCCGTCCACAACCGCAGCTATGGAATGGCTGGAAAAGGAAATTAGAGACAAAGGCACAGATGGAATGACAGAAACCGAAGGACGGCAGTTTGGAAATTAAAGATTTGTGCCAGACTCTTATCGAAGGCCTTCGATATGTCTAGTGCAACAGAAAAAGTCTCACCGAAGTCCCGAAAGTTGGATGACCAAGAGTTAGTAAGATATGAAAGAAGATCACCAGTAGACCGACCCTTAAGGAAGCCATACTGGCGATCTGAGGTCAGATTATGAGAAGAGAAATGCTTAAGAAATTTGGAAGCAAAAATAGTTTAAAAAACTTTAGAGATACAAAAGATGAGAGCAATTGGACGACAGTTGGAGGGTTGATAGCGATCACCCTTCTTTGGGACAGGTTGAATGAGAGCAATCTTTCAGCAAGAAACTATTATTCAATCAATGACCTCCTTAAACGTAGTTGGCTAGATATTTATGTATAATCGAAAGTATGCTGTCGACGAGGTGAATATCTAATTCATACTGGTTGCTTCCTTATAACAAAATGAGTATTTCATGGGTATGGGCTGAAGCCCTTCTCTAACTATTCCTTAAGCTAGGTCTAACCTACTATTCAAATGCTAAGACCCTGAAAGCTGCTCAGGTAAACCCTGTTATCTTAATTACCTGGGCGTTATTATTGATTTCCCTTTTAAACATTATCCCGAAGAACTCCCACTTAATACTGAATATATATCCTTACCTAATATCCTATAAGATCCTGTAATATTGCTAGCTATTTGGCTGAGTGCCTTTACTAACAATAACAGCTATATCTCATAACACATCATCTCTTTATTTCATCATTTGTCTAATCAGTTTCTCTTTGGTTGTTCTATAAGAACACATAGATTGTATTGCTGGAACACAAAGCCCGCTCTAGTAGACAGTAGATCTCTTCTTTCTCTATTCACCACTTCAAAGCTGGCCAACACCTCATATCCTTCTACTCGGTACTATCTACCACCAGATGACACTCTTGAATCGCTTGGCTTATTGTGTGAAGGCTAGCGAAGTGTTGATAGGCATCAGGATACTGAAGGTGTATCTGAGCCGTAGGTGGGTGATGTACTATGTCCTGGCTCGTCAGGCATTCAGTAGTGTAAGGTTGCTAGAGGTCAGGAAGAGGCTTAGTTACTTCCCCATAGGTTCTAAGGTGAGCAAGGGGTGTGTGTCTAATAAGAGCGCTGCTATGTGGCCCGGGCAGGTGCCCGTGGCCTCCTGTGGCCTCACCCACCCCCCTTTATACCCCTCCCTCATGGCCCGGAGCCCTATGATTGGCTGAGCCGAGCGCCCGGGAGGAGCTTGCCCAGCCCGCTCACTTTGAAGTTCTCATTTGTTCTCCCCCTGCTTTATTCCATCTTCGTAATGTTCTCATGGAAGCTTGTTGGAGATGTCTTGTAGTGGCTGTCGGGAGTGAGAAGGTTGCACCATTGTAATAGGACATCTGCGACCAGGATAGAATATATGTGTGTGAACTGTGAGCGAGTTAAGCAGCGAGCGTTTAAAGGGAGATACACCTGGGTTTGGTTGTTGCGTCACAGGAGGCGGTTGATTGGTGGAGAGCGAGGGTTTGGCAGGAGTCTTCTTGTGACATGATTGAAAGGTTAAACCTTGCCTCTTCATCACCTGAGCTAATCCCGTCCCCTGACTGGTGGACGAAATTACTCCTTTTGTCCCATCAAAGTAATTCAATATAATGAATGGTATGCTATTTGTAGCAAGTTGCTCTCCTGAAGAACACATAATTTGAACATCATCAGACCTTTAAGATGATAATTGGAATTGGCACTGACAAGTAAAGTTTGGAAGTGAAAAAGAAACACAGAGCTCCATGAATGTAGAGATTGTGGTGTTGTGATTAGCCAATCAGAAAGTAACTCTGCGCATGAAACCCACACGTACAGTACTGCATTAGCATTTCCTACATGTATATCCGGCATTTCTCAGTAAACACAAGATCTGGCATACTCCCCTAAGCAGTTAAATGTTACCATGCCCGGATTATGTTTATGAGAAAAATATTGATACTGTAGTATTTCACTGGTACAAAAAGAAGTGAATAATACTAAGAAGTAAGTTGCGACACTCAATCGTGTCTTGGTGAGTGGAAGACAATGTACTGGCGGTGTTTCTACCTGGATATAAATAATGCTGAAGATGACAAATTCAATATATAGTTACAAACTATCTCCACAGTAATGACAAACTTCACCTTAAGGCTAATAGAAAAATGTACAATCAATGAATAAGGGAACGAATACTTCATAATTAATGTATAAATCATAAACGACTAATGAAGTCTTGTCCTGCTCCATATGCCCATAATGATAAATAATACCTCTGACATCGGCATTTTTTTCTTAAACTTATTCTTTTTCCTTCGTTGTTACGAAGTCTTGTCCTACACCTGCTTTATAATATATACTAAATTTGATTAGCTGATTGATTGACAGATTCAGTCACTTCTGCCCTAGTGGGAATAGTTGCCACAACAGGAAGCAGCAGCAATTGGCTACAGGAAGACAGTCTGCCAACAACACTAGTAACACTGTCTTACGAGTGCCCGCGAGTGTCCACAAGTTATGTCGAGTAGCCATGAGTGAACTCGTTTACACTCGCAGCCCTTCACGAGTAATTACGAGTGTGCTGCGAGTGTGGGGAAATTTGAATATTAACAGTCATTTTCGGATCATAAGTTGCTGTGAGTATTTACTAGTTATCACGAGTGCGACACGAGTATTTACGAGTAGTTACGATTTACAACGAGTTGTCACGAGTGCGTTGAAAGTATGCCGGGAATACCTCCCATTGTGTCCCTGGCATATACAGTATATACGGTGCCATATGCCCAGCTCCAATGCCACACCTATAGTTGTTGTTGTTGTTGCTGTTGTTCCCCAAGCTGCCTGGCCGAACAGCCCCAAGGCCCCGAGCAAGGCCAAGGCCATAACCGTGTGCCCCCACAGAACCCTCACTGCTGACCACAATAAAGCCTGGGTGACCGAAGCCACTCCTTGGCGGGGAGCTGAGTAGGGTGCGGAAACACCCGGGAGACCAAATCCCCAGCCACACCTATAGTAATGTTATTTGATCTCTATAATCTGTGAATCATTTCCGATTTGATGGAATTAATTAAAATATTTTCCACAAACTCATAATCAGCAAAAATGACACAACTGTCAATTACAAAATTTTTTAAATATTTCCCCTACCATTTTGTTTAGACACACTTTCAAGGTAAAAATATACCATGCACATAAAAAAGATAAAAAAATTAGAATGAAAGGCATCTCTTCCGACGGTCAGAAGGTCACACCAATTTGCTAAGCGTCTATCTGGAAAAAAAGGGAAAATATTTTGTCGACTGTTAAAGCCTTAGATATCGAGTGTCAGTCGGGTCTCAGCTGTGCTGCCAAAGGTAAAAAAGGTAATAAATAGCAAGTTTTCCCCTATGTGTATGGTAGCGCTGCGGGTGAATCCCGCGAGCTATGAAGCTCATTCTAGTGTCATTTTGAGGCTATTTTCGTCTAGTTTTCGGCAATATACATTTAATCTCATACAGACACTCGATTATTCATTCATGAGTGCCTGAATAGCCCAAATATGCCTGCAACAGAGAAAGGGTTAATAATAAATGTATGTAATTGCGAGTTGCCCGAAGTGTTCACGAGTCATTTACGAGTAGTTACGAGTAGTTACGAGTAGTTACGAGTCACTACGAGTATTCATGAGTCACTGAGAGTTAACACGAGTGTCTTGAAGCTCAGATGACTCGGGGCCAGATTTTCAAGCAGGGATGAAATTCTGGGTGCCCAAGCCGAGTTCCCACGAGTATCCGGGAGTGATCCACGCCTTTCCCAGAGTTCCCACGAGTTCCTGCGATAATGCACGAGCCATTATGCGAGTTCCCGCGACTTAGAAATGGTGGAAACTCGAGATCAGACTCGGGCATGTGTGAACCATGATTTACTTTCACCTAAACTCTTCAAACTTATATGGGGTGGAGTGCTGTCCACTTATATGAAAAAATATAGTTGAATATCTTTTGTACTACATGATAATATACACAAACACACACACACACACACACACACACACACACACACACACAACAACAAACAGGCTCAGTAAAAATTCTGCCCACCCACTATTCCATTTCGCTAGAATAAATTATGTATACAACCAATGTCGGTACATATCAAACAAATGTGTGCCCAACTATATAACAAGCATAATTTCGATACCTGTGTTCCATTAACATTCCTTCCTCTCACTTAAACATTAGGCCTACCATAGCGCGGTTGGAAGAACAGCGCTATGGTAGGCCTAATGTTTAATTAAGTGAGAGGAAGGAATATTCATGGAACATAGGTATCGAAATTATGCTTGTTATATAGTTGGTCACACATTTGTTTGATATGTACCGACATTGGTTGTATACATAATTTATTCTAGCGATATGGAACAGTGGGTGGGCAGAATTTTTACTGAGCCTGTTTGTTGTTGTGTGTGTGTGTGTGTTCGTGTATATTATCATGTAGTACAAAAGATATTCAACTATATTTGTTCATATAAGTGGACAGCGCTCCACCCCATATAAGTTTGAAGGGTTTAGGTGAAAGTACAAAGAAGTACAAAGGAGTACAAAGGAAATCAAGCAACAACATATCTAGTGACCCTTCTAGGTTGCTTGTCCTCCAAAACACTGAGGATCAAGTGTCCAAACAGTGGTTTAGAGTGGGTAAGGGAACATTGGAAAGGGAATTACTGCCCTGGAACTAATGTCCGTGGCAGGATTAGGAAGTTAGTAGGTGACAGATGGGTTAGTAACTCCTCTTTGGTAGGTAGTAGGGGTAGGCAGCCCCGCCCAGGGAAGTACTACCGCCAAGGTTTCGGGAGACTCAGGGAATAGCCTGAATTCCATTTTCTCTCCCAGGCCTTGGTAGCTGGATACATATCTTTCTGCCTCACACATCAGGGGTATCAGGAAAACCCTCTTTATAAAACATACACATCCAACTTCACGACATTGCCCTACATCGCTATCCTCTATCCATAAAACACTACTCTTCCCACTACATATCATACATGTAACACCGTACACCTTTACCTAACAAATATGGCAGTACAATTGTTAAGAGCAAACCTGGTGGTCCCTCGGATATCCACCCCCGGCAGGGTTGGGTCATTGACACAGGGCCATCCCGGTCGTCATCATGCGACTGTGTCAAGAGCATTGCAACGTCCCAAAGCTGCTCGTTGGTGCAGCTTTTTCTTTAGCAATATAAGGGGACTTCACTATAACATCAATTCTGTACACCAATTTCTTCAAGCAGAATCCCCTACTCTCCTTTTTTTGACAGAGACTCAAGTAACATCCACATCTGACACGTCTAGATTTAATTTTCCAGGTTATCAACTGCTCCAAAATTTCAGACTTAAAGGAGGTGTATGTTGCTTCGCAAAATCTGAAATTGCCAATTGTCCCTATTTTGATTATTCTATATACAAATTAATTTGTGCTGGTAAATTTAAATACATATGTTGCATCTACCTTTCCCTAAATACTCCTCCAGAGCAAAGTCTTTTTGATTCTCTGTCCTCACAACTCAGTGTCCTCAACTTAAATGCTTCTTCTGAAATCACTGTGTTGGGTGATTTTAATGTCCATAATGTTGAATGGCTCACTCATTCAGCCAGGACTGATGATGCTGGTCTTGAATGTGAGCTATTTGCAGACTCATTTAATCTCACTCAACTAGTCAACCAACCAACCCATGTACCAGATAATCCTAATCATAATTCCCACCTACTGGACTTATTTTTAACAACCAATTCAGAAAATGATGATGTTACAGTGAGGTCCCCCCTTGGATCTTCTGATCACTGTCTGATACAGGCAACCTGTCTATCACCTACTACACCTTCCCACTCTGAACCTGTTTTGGTGACTAAATGGCATTACGATAGGGCAGACTGGGAGGCTCTTCAAGGTTTCTTTATTGATATTCCCTGGACCTCTTTCTTTTCTAATGATGCACACTCCACCTTGAGCCACATACAAGATTTTGTAAAAATTGGAATGGAAACTTTTATTCCACATCAAAAGTACAGTAAAAGATCTAATTCACCTAAATGGTTTGACCATAATTGTGCTAGAGTAACTGAACAAAACGCAATAGCCTACAATGCATACACAAGATCAAAAACACATGAAGCCTTTAATTACTTTAGAAACATCAGAAATCATGCCAAAACTGTATTAAACCTAACTAAATCAAACTTTCTCCACAAGCAGGCAAATAAACTTCTAAATTATCCAAATGATAACAAAATATTTTGGTCTACTCTTACTCATTCAAATACAACTTCACTACTGCTTCATCCATTCCACCATTAAAATCTCCGACTGGCAATCTTGTAAGTGACCCACGAGGTAAAGCTAACCTTCTTGCAGATATTTTCTCCACCAACTCAACCTTAGATGAAATAAATCAAGATGTCCCTGTACTTAATTTTAATTCGCCTGAAATTCCCTCACTTAAGATCCACACCAGACATGTCAAAACTATTTTGCAGAATCTCTCAGTAGATAAGGCTCCTGGTCCAGATGAAATTCCTCCAATAGTACTTAAGAATTGCTCCTTGGTGCTCGCTCCTGTATTGGCAAAAAAATTCCGTCTGTGTACTCATACCTCATGCTTCCCAGTACCCTGGAAAGAAGCAAACATCCATCAAGTTCCTAAAAAAGATGCCTCTTCAGATCCATCACACTACAGACCAATAGCTATAACTTCCACTCTTGGTAAAGTCTTTGAAATTATATTAAATAACCACATAATTAATCATCTTGAGAATAATAAATTAATCAGTGATAGGCAATATGGTTTTAGACGATGTCGATCAACTGCAGACATTCTTTGCTTTCTTACGCATCAAATCAACCAAGCTACAGACCAACATGGTGAAACACATACAATAGCACTGGATATATCAAAGGCATTTGATAGAGTCTGGCATCAATCCTTATTGTCGAAGATGTCCCACTACGGCCTTGCATCATTAGTTCCACTAATTTCTTCTTATCTTCATAACAGAAAAATATGTGTAATGGTAGATGGCCTTTATTCTCAATTTCACTCAATAAATGCTGGTGTTCCCCAGGGATCAGTTTTGGCCCCAACTCTGTTCCTCATTCATATCAATGATCTCATATCTACCACTCATAATCCAATACATTCCTATGCAGATGACTCAACACTCCACAGTTCCTTCACATTTACCAATTCTTTCACCCAACCCGATCTTATAAATTCAAAAATAAACACTGCAATTTCTCTGAACCAGGACCTTTCTAGAATTAATGAATGGGGACAAAAAAATCTAGTTTCCTTTAATGCACAGAAACCAAGTACATTCAATTTTCTAACCGACAGAATCTCACTGACTCCCATATATTTTTTAATGATGTAAATATTCCCACTTCCCCTAGTATTGACATTCTCGGTGTAACATTAACTACTAACTTGAGCTGGACACATTATGTTAGAAGCATTGCTAAGAATGCTTCTAAAAAACTGGGACTCCTGTACAGAGTTCGAGAATTCTTCACTGACGAGCAGTTGGCCGTAATATATAAAAGTCATGCGCGTTCTCAGATGGATTACTGTTCACCTCTGTGGAGTGGAAGTGGAGTGGTTGCAGTGAGGCAGTTGGACAAAATTCAAAATAAAGCTATTAGATTAATCAATAACCCTGCAATCACACAGGACCTTCCTACGTTATCCATACGAAGAAACGTTGCATCGCTTGCATTATTCTACAGATATTTTCACAGCAATTGTTCCGAGGAACTTGCTTCAATTGTGCCGCCTCTCCACATCTTTCCCCGTAGAACTAGGGCAGCTGAGAGCGCCCATGAATTTACACTTTCTCCTCCACAATGCAGAACTTCTGCTTATCAAAATTCATTTATCCCTAGAACAACTACTCTTTGGAATTCACTTCCCTCGCGTTGCTTTCCACAAACTTACAATCTACAAAAGTTTAAATCCAGTTGTTACAAACATTTTATAAATGGAGGATGCCTTTAGGCACATGGACCTTTTTGTTTTATCTGTGTTTTTCCTTCCTCCATTCATTGTCTCATTAAAAAAAAAAAAAAATGAGGGGGGGATAAAATAATGTTATTAATTTACAAACACAGTCAGTCGCGGGTTTGATGCGAGATATTTGTCTATGCGGAGTTTAAATGAATCAACGGTGATGCAGTCTATAACGTTTCGGGGAAGCCCATTCCACAAGTTGACAACTCGATTGAAGAAGAAATTCTTAGATTCATGTGAGTTAAAAGATTTACCAATAATTTTGCAACCGTTTCCCCGCATGTAATTAGATTGGTCGATAGTGAAGTACTTACTACAGTTTATATTGTCGATGCCTTTGATGATTTTGAACACTTGAATTAAGTCACCTCTTAATCTGCGCTGGGTTAAAGGAAATAGATTTAATTCTCTAAGACGCTCTTCGTATGGTATGTTCTTTAGGCTAGGTATCATTTTGGTAACTCTACGTTGAACTCGTTCTAGCTTGTTTATGCCTTTTTGGTAATAAGGGCACCAGGATTGAACGCAGTATTCCAGAAGAGGGCGGACTAAGGAATTGTAAAGGGTTAGGATAACTTCTTTGGATTTATGCTCAAATGACCTGCCTATAAAGCCCATTATTTTGTTTGCCTTCTTAACAACTTCTGAACATTGTTCACTCGGTTTTAGGTTACTCGATATTGTTACTCCCAGATCGGTTTCTCTGTTTACATTCTTAAGCTGAGTGCCATTCATCGAATAGTTTGCTTTCTCATTTAGGTATCCGATATGTAGTACTTTACATTTATCCGCATTGAAACTCATTTGCCAAATTTGGGCCCAACATGACAATTTATCTAGATTGTGTTGCATATCGTCAACTTGTTCTATTGAGAGTACGCTATTTGCAATTTTTGTATCGTCAGCAAATTTTGAGATTGTACAGGTGAGACCCTCATCTATGTCGTTGATGTAAATTAGAAAGAGAATTGGTCCTAGTACCGATCCCTGGGGTACCCCGCTACTTATATTGGTCCATTTAGATGCCTTACCGTTTATGACTACTCTTTGCTTTCTGTCGCTGAGCCAATTTTCTATCCATTTCAACACACCGTCTTGTATTCCATGCGCTTTTAGTTTTAGCAGTAAACGTTTGTGGGGAACTTTGTCGAAGGCCTTTTGAAAATCAAGGTATATAATATCTACAGCTTTACTCTCATCGTAGAGGTTGATGATATCGTGGAAGAAGTCTAAGAGGTTTGTTAAACAGGAACGTTTTTTACGAAAGCCGTGTTGAGTATCTTTAACCCTTATTTAGCGGCGAGCAACATAAGTCGAGTTAAATAAAGCTGGACTATGTGGCGGCGCTCGACATAACTCGAGTGGCAATTTCAGCACGTAATGTGGCTGAGAGAGAGAGACAAGTGGTGGCAGGAGACTAGCGAGCGTATGACTGCTCCAGACCACCGCGGCGAACCTACTGACACAAATCTCAGCTCCCTCCTCCCTCTCTCACTCGCTACATACTCAATTATGTACTGAAAGTACCGAATTACCTGCTTTTTGCACTCGCGTTGCACGGTTATTGCAAGAAAACTATCCATCATACAAGGATCGTTATGGTGTCATTCGAAAGCTCTGTTGATGCCCTTTCAGGGATAGGTACTTGTTTTACGTTCTGGGTCTTATTTAGGCATGAAAATGATCACGTAAACAGCCCTATTTTGGCTAAAAACACCCCCGCTGTGCGGTACACATAAATAAACCGCATAGGCCGCTCGTAAGGTGTTAACACCTTACGAGCGGCCTAGGCGGTATATAATATGTAGCCACCAGCGGGGTGTTTTTAGCCAAAATAGGGCTGTTTACGTGATCATTTTCATGCCTAAATAAGACCCAGAGCGTAAACAAGTATCTATCCCTGAAAGGGCATAAACAGAGCTTTCCAATGACACCATAACGATCCTTTTATGATGGCTAGTTTTCTTGCAACAACCGCGCAACGCGAGTGCAAAAAGCATGTAATTCGGTACTTTTTCCTGTTTAACAAACCTCTTAGACTTCTTTCCCCATACAATTCCGTATATAGCGAGTGAGAGAGGGAGGGAGGAGGTGGGATTCGTGTCAGTAGGTTCGCCGCGGTGGTCTGGAGCAGTCATACGCTCGCTACTCTCCTGCCACCACTTGTCTCTCTCTCTCAGCAACATTACGTGCTGAAATTGCCACACGACCTATGTCGAGCGCCGCCAGATAGTCCAGATTTATTATACTCGACTTATGTTGCGCCCCGACAGTTATGGGTTAAGTATGTTATTTTCCTCGAAGTGATTTACGAGTCTGTCTCATATGACCGTTTCTAGCATTTTACATACAACTGAGGTTAAGCTAATTGGACAATAGTTACTGGGAAAGGATTTGCTGCCTTTTTTTAATATCGGTGTTACGTTGGCTAGCTTCCACTGATCAGGCATAGTTCCAGACTGCAAGGATTTATTGAATAGTAATGTCAGTGGTTTGGAGAGCTCATCCTTAGCTTCCTTTAGAACTCTAGGCGAGATTGTGTCAGGTCCAGGCATTTTATTTACCTTGAGTTTATCTAAACAATTCAATACTTCTCTCTCTGTAACGGTGATATTGCTTAGAACATCTGAATTATCAATCTGAATCGGCAATGGTGTAGGTATATCACTGAGGTCTTCTGTTGTAAAAACTGATGCAAAGAAGGTATTGAGGGCATTACTCATTTGTACTTCGTCTTTGGTGTATTCTCCATTTTCATCGACTATCGGTCCAACAGTTGAACTAACTACTTTTTTCTTTCTGATATAACTATAGAATTCTTTCCGGTTTGTTTTACTTTGATTCGCAATATGTAACTCTAAGGTCTTTTTACTTTGCTTAATTAACTTTTTGGCTTTGCGTCGTAGCTCTACAAATTTCACCCGTTCTTCGTCATTTTGTGAGGATTTTAATCTATCATTAGCAAATTTTTTAGCAAGCATGCAGTTTGAAATATCTTTATTCCACCATTTGGGCTTATGATTATGGCCTGGATGCCGTATTTTCGATGGTATGCAGTCTTGCACTGCTTTTAGGTAAGTGGTTTCGAATAACTTCCAAGATGTATTTATGTCGTTATTGTTAATTAAAAGCTCCAGTCAGTTTCTTTAAACATAGCTCTAAGTTTATGGAAATTTGCTTTCTTGAAATTAGGGACTTTTTCGATGCTACTATTTGGTTCGTTACTAGTAAACTTTAAAGTGAAAGTTATCGTACGATGGTCCCTGTTACTGAATTCATCACCAACATTCAAATTCTCTATGAATTCTTCTTTTGTTGCAAGTACAATGTCAAGAACGTTATTACCACTGGTCGGTGATCGAACAAATTGATAAAGCGAACTCTCTTGCAAGTTCGTATACAAGTCATGTCCGGAGTGTGAAGTAAGAGTATCGCCCCACTTGGTCACAGGTAAATTAAAGTCGCCAAAAATTACGGTATCTTGTGAGTTACTTACATCTGCAATTTGTTCGTAAATTTCTCGGTCAGTTTGCACTGATTGAGCTGGAGGTCTGTAATAATAATAATAATAATAATAATAATAATAATATTTATTCAGTCAGCAATTTACAGAGTTGGTACCACATAGTTTGTTACAAATATGACATGTACCAGCCTTGCATAATTCCAACTAAGGATAGCC
Organism: Paralithodes platypus; assembly: GCA_032716605.1. Classification (NCBI taxonomy): domain Eukaryota; kingdom Metazoa; phylum Arthropoda; class Malacostraca; order Decapoda; family Lithodidae; genus Paralithodes; species Paralithodes platypus. The sequence goes on along the minus strand of CM064580.1, from coordinate 10,946,422 downwards.
CAATAAGGCCGTTAGGCGTATTTCCATTGGGGTCCTTGTGGGATTAGGATAGCTGGGGAAAAGGGGAGGATAAAGAAATAGATACTTTAGAAAAAGTATTTCTAGGGGGTTATTTTAAGATACCTTACATCCTATAGTAAATATCAGTAATCCGTAATCAGTAATCATTTCAGTATATTAAGGCAAATATTATTTTTGTACCTATATTATTCTTTATTAGCACAAAAGATGTGTCGACATTCACAATTTGAGGTTTTGACAAGGGGGTAGGGTTAAGACTTTCTTTGATATAAAGTAAAACGCCACCTCCATTTCGATTTATTCGGCTTTTCTCAAACATTACATAACCGGGAAGTGAATACTCTGCTAAAAAGTCTCTATCTTCTGTATTGAGCCAAGATTCTGTTATGCCAATCACATCATAATTTTCTGTAAACACTAGCTCCTCTAAATCTGAACATTTATTGCGTATGCTACGAGCATTTGCATAGAAAACCTTTAAATTTGTTATTTTAGAACTCGCGGAACGCTCTTTAATAATGTTTTTGGTTCTTGTCGGATCTACATTTATGTTCTTGGCTGTCCTCGGTCCTCGCTGTCTTCGGTCCTTATCGCTGGTGGTCCTCGGTTGCCTCTGTTTTTTGCTTGGCGTTGGATGATTTATGTCACTGCTGCTTCTTCTCGGATGGCGTTTTTTGATCCATGGCTGCGGACTGCTTCGTGTAGGAGACGACCCATGCGTGCTGAACCCACAGGGTTTAGATGAGTGCCATCCTTGCGGAACAGAGTAGGCTGGTTGTAGAAGTTGTCCCAGAGGTTGATGAATTCAACTTCTTCCCTCACACACAAATATTTTAGTCGGTTATTTGTGCTGAAGGCCTTGTCGTAGAATTTGTCAGGTGCGTCGATCTTGGGGAGCATGCCTGAGATGATGATATTCCTCGACTTGTTTTTGTAGTGCTGGATCATCTTGCGATATTTCTCCATCAACTCTTCGGATCTGGTGCGCATGACGTCATTTGAACCAGCATAGATGACAAAAAGGGTATTTTCATTTGCATCCTTTGTGGTATCTTCGAAGGCTTCCACAATGTCGTCCAGTCCAGCTCCTGGGATGCAAAATCTTTTTCGTCGATTTGGGACTCTGTCGCAGAACTCTTCGACCTGTCCTCGTAGGATGGAATCCCCAATGAGCCTGGTCTCTTCTGGTTCGTCTTCCATCTCAACCAATATCTCAAATCTGTTTGACATTGTGACTGGTAGGTGAGACCTTTTCTGCGTTGGCCGTGCACCGTTCCTCACTGGTGTAAATCCGGAAACCTGTGGTGGCGGGACTCTGCGGTGGCGGGACTCTGCGTACAGGTCGGGGAGAGGAGTGGTTAGAACGGGGGCGAGGGGATGGTACTGTTCGTGCTAGCAGGCTTCTTGCACGAGGAGTGGGGGAAACAGGGCGGCTGTCCTGGTTTGATGTCCGCTCAGGTTCGTCAGAAGCATCTGCTGCAGTGGCTACTGCAGGTGTTGGATTGTTGGCAGATGACGTTGGGGCGGTGGTGGATGCTGGAGTTGAAACAATTGGAGTTAGTGATACTCCAACGTTTAGTGTTACAACCTCTTGGAGTGATTCCAGCTGCCTGGTGAGGGCGTTGATCTTGGTGTGGGCTTCATCCAATTTTGCTGTCAAATCCTCTCGTTGCTGGCAGCGTCGGCAGAGTAAATCATGGTTCACACATGCCCGAGTCTGAACATGATTAGATTAATATCCAGTATTCGAGAATGTATAATAAGTCGTAGGCGTGTGCATAAACCTTTAACTGTCCTGGTGGTGTAATGGTTAAGGTGGCAAAAATCTGTGTGTGATAACCCGGGTTCGAATCCCGGTGAATCATATATATTTTAATTAATTTCATTGGGGGTGTTTGGTGTTGTGGTAAAATTAATAAAATATAGATTGAAGTATATGGCTACTTCAGGGTTTTATAGAACAAAGGCGAGACAGTGAGACTTAAATCGATAACCTGGGTATAAGGAGAGTTTCACATACCAATCACTATTTCACACCCCTATATTCTTCCACTGGTGACAACAACAACAATAATACCAACAACAGGTGAATGAACATGATTGTTTAACACCTTAAGAGCGGCCTAGGCGGTATATAATATGTAGCCACCAGCGGGGTGTTTTTACCCAAAATAGGGCTGTTTACGTGATCATTTTCATGCCTAAATAAGACGCAGAGCGTAAAACAAGTATCTATCCCTGAAAGGGCATAAACAGAGCTTTCCAATGACACCACAACGATCCTTTTATGACCGCTAGTTTTCGTGCAACAACCGCACAACACGAGTGCAAAAAGCATGTAATTCGGTACTTTCCCCATACAATTCAGTATGTAGCGAGTGAGAGAGGGAGGGAGGAGGTGGGATTCGTGTCAGTAGGTTCGCCGCGGTGGTCTGGAGCAGTCATACGCTCGCTACTCTCCTGCCATCACTTGTCTCTCTCTCTCAGCAACATTACGTGCTGAAATTGCCCACACGACCTATGTCGCGCGCCACCAGATAGTCCAGATTTATTATACTCGACTTATGTTGAGCGCCGATAGTTAGCGGTTAATACCCTGATCTGAATGAAAAGAACTTGGCAGACAACAACATCAACAACACCACCACCACCACCAACAAAAACAACAGGTGGATAAAAAAGGTTGTTTGACACCTCCATGGATGGAGGGAACTTATCGGATATAACGACCAATAAATTAAGTTATTGTATGTATTGCACAGTAATAACGGATGTGAGGATGCCATAACGCAAAATATAATTATATCACCTAGGAGAGTATTGTTAATATACAGTATAGTTATATCTTGCAATTCAATAATCTTACTAGTTTTATTCATCCAAGCATTGTAGTCATACCATAGCATTATAAATCAGTAACATAAATGTATACAGGCAGAAAGGTCCATTAATGTAGTGTATCAGGTATCATGCAGACACTCTATTTCAGACAACTTCGTTTCGGTGAGAAAGAGAAGGTCAGGGTTGGCAGAGGTGATGTGGTGTTCCACTGAGTGGAAGTTAGAGGAAAAAAAGGTCACGAATATTGCAAAAAATAATAGTAAGCGTAGAAGGTGGTGGTCCAGAGTATTTTGACGAGTCGTTTCCAGAGGACAGACCAATGGGGCATTTCCGGTCACGACTTATCAACCCCCCCCCCCCCCCCCCCCCCACACACACACACACACACTGGGGACTCCGAGGCGGGTCGTGCTTTCGTCATGTTTTTTTTTCTTCTTTTAACTAGTTTAGTATGTATGGTGTTTTTAGTATAATGTATTGATAGGAGGAGTAGCATATTTTGAATATAGAAATATTCATACAGTGCTATTTAATCAGGGAACAATGACAGTATTTTTGTTTGGCGTTTCGGTGGGCTTTGTGGTAATACACTGGTACTGGATACAACACAAATTCCATTCCAATAATATCTTCCCATTGACATATCGGGACTCGAACCCGGGTCCATTGGATTACCAGTCCAGTTGCAAGACCACTCCACCAAACCTCCCAATAAAACCATAATACCAGCTTGATCTACCACAGTTTGGTACCATTTCCGATTAATCACAACTCTACTTTATCTATTTCTGTAGTCATGTATGGATCACAATAAACTCTGCATTTGTTGTATTCACTAAGCTCAAACATGTCACCAGTCCAACGTCACTATCATGCTTTTTTTATTGATTAGATGATAACAAAGTGGACAATTTATCAATCAAATTTTGGTTATTGTTTGTGTACTAAGTGCCTTCTCCCTGACCAATGTTAACAAATAGGAGTAGTCTTCTTAAATATCGCTACCGGGTACGTTGATTTATCTTCCACAGTTCAACTAAAAACAGAGATTATAGTTTTATTTGCGGCCCGTCACTAGTATCAAATGATTAGTATATTACTAGTTGAAGTATAGGTCTTACACAGTATATACTACCAGCATGAAATGTACATTCTGTTAGAAAGATTTTCTAGTACAAAATCATTGCAGAGCCATGGTGGCTAAATTATAACACACACACACACACACACACATCGGGTGGCTCGGAGTTGGACACCATGTTGTTAGCTCATCCATCTTCATCACTTTGTTGAGGTACTATGGTTTTGGGTTTTCCAAAGATTTCACTATGGATGTCGACAGTTATACTTTGTCTTTCTTACTTGTACTTATACAATGCAAGTTATTTCCTGTTCTTATAGGTATTTACCCATGGTATTGGTAACTATTATTTTCTCAACCTACTATCCTCCATAGTTGTATAGTTATCACTAGAGTTATATTGGTAGGTAAACACTGAATGTTAATGGCACTGCATTAACCCTTCTGGCCCGGGCTGGCCCTCCTAAGAACATTGTTGAGATCCGGGCGATCTGGTCGAAAAACGTCTACTCCTAGGCTACCGTATCTTGGTTATTTTAACTGCTAGAAAATCCCCACTCACCTCTAAACGTACTGCGGTTTCCAATCTGTAGACTGGCATTGAGTAGGGCTCTCTAAGTCAACTGGTTCAGTTGTGATGATGATTTCCATGGAGAGAGTTTCGAGGCGATGTTAGCAATATGACACACTTTTTATCACTAAATCTGTCTTAGCAGACCATACAACAACAAAGCTTCGACGTCTGCTGGCTTTCGGAGGCGCGCGCGTCGCCTCCGACCAGCTGAGTTTACATACGTCGGACGCGCGGCTTTCAAAACAAGCTTAATAGGCTTTCAAGCTTACGGATTTTAAAATGACACCCGGGCTCCTGCCCATCTGCTGCAGTGTCATTTTAAAATGCTGCCCGGGCGTGAAGGGTTAAGTACTGTTTAAACGAATCTATCACTATATTTCCACCAAACACATTACATATATTCTTCTTAATACTAACCATATATGTCAACATAATACAGTAGTGTATTGTACCTGCCAAGTAACTCATAACTCGCCCCCTACCTACGCACCATCCCACCTGTATTGTATGCACCTACTGTTATCTTATATGATACATGTATAGTATTTAAATATGATATACCTGATTATATTAGACTCTCTACCTACTTACCTCAATAACATCTGTTGGCTATTTACCTCCTCCCCCATGGTCTGAACCATTTACTCACTGTTGTACCGGTATTAATGAAACATATAATGACACCAAACATTACACTTGCACCACCACTCTGTTCAGTCACTTCAACAACCATCTAGTGTTGGTTATCTCCATAAACTATAAACAATATGGTGTCACATAATTCGGTTATTCCTCTTATAGGCGCCAGCTGAGTCAACTGGGTAATCAACATTCTGCACCCCTCTGTATGTTTATATCCCTTCCTTTCCATCTACGTTTGTTGTAAGGTTTGAAATTCTCCCTACCACGGATTGTCGGAGTCATCCTCCAATATTACTGTTATGGAATATAAGCGACCAAATGTCTTTTAATCGGCGATATCAACCTCTCTCTTGTATTAAGTTGTCTATCCAAATATTTAAAGCTAACACACAAACATACATTGCAATAGTTTTGTAAGTCATTCCTAATAATAAGAAACGTGTATTTATAGCGAAAAAGAAAATTATATTTGTGTACTTTATTTAGCTATAATTAGGCTAGGCTTCATGACATTGTCACTATCTGGTCCGACGTCTTGCAGGTTATTATGGTAATTTGTTTAAAGACTACTTAGGATTTGCTTAATTGCTTTTTGATATGTACATTTTAGTTTGTCTCCAAGGCTAACCAAAAACGTGTTTGTTTGTTCAAACTAGAAACACTCCCACCAAGACCCCCTTCAGCCAATTTGTATTATGTGTATATTTATCATTCGATAGAAAAATGCCCAGGCGAAACGCCGATTTCTTCAATGTTACAGACTTACTATCGCTCGCCCAGACAAAAAAATCGACACCTGAATGGAACGAAGCGTCATATTATCGCCAAAATTATTTGGGTGAAACGTTTGAAAATATCCAAGGTAATGGAGGAAAACAGAGGAGTCCCCAAAAGGCCTCCCTCAGAGTAAATAGGGTTAAATAGTTTGTGTAGTTATCATTAGCAGGAGGGTAGGAATCCTGCTCCCCTTGTACAATTATCATACTCAACGAGGCAGAGAAAGGGGCGAGGGAACGCGAAAGTGGTACCGAACCCTAAGAATTGGAATTGGGCTCTGTCTCGATTCGGCCACCCCCATCAATGGGTTCTGTGCCTCAATACATACATACATACATACATACATACATACATTTTTTTTTTTTTTTTTTTTTTAGAGACAATGAACGGAGGAAGGAAAAACACAGGTAAAACAAAAAGGTCCATGTGCCTAAAGGCATCCTCCATTCATAAAATGTTTGTAACAACTGGATTTAAACATTTGCAGATTGTAAGTTTGTGGAAAGCAATTCGAGGGAAGTGAATTCCAAAGAGTAGTAGCTCTGGGGACAAATTAATTCATACATACATACTATAGATATTCGTTAGTTAGATGGTTCAGTGGACTGTATAATAATATCATATAATAGTTTATATCACCTGAAGACTGGAACTAGTGCTGTAGAACTTAGTTGACCTGTTGAGCCGTGATGATGTTACAAGATGGTGTGTGAAACGGGTGTGTTAGCTAATAGGATAGAGTTGATGAATAAAGAAGGGGGCCACTATTCTTAATGATTGATGGGAATGATGATTAATGATCTATGGATTAGTATGGATAGATGGAGAATTGATGAGCTAAGTACTATCACTAATGGGGCGAAATATGAGGTGAAACACGAGAGTGTAAGCAGACGGTCTGGTAGTGGTGGCGGCTAGGGAGAGAGTGTAGGACCCTCACTATATTCGCAAGAGGTCCGCCAATATCACGCATGCGCAAATGGGTAGGTATATATATATTTTCCCACCCAACTATAATTACCTAAGTTCATAGGAATGATAGACTACCCAATATCCAACATAGAACATAATTATTAACTTCTTAATTATTCTATATAACCATTGATCCTACAAACTTAATACTAAATACTTAATGTAATACTTAAAGTAAGACTGTCCATATCAGAGTTTGGACACATACATACATAATTATCAACCTATGAAACTTCATCTGGCTACCTTACAATATAGACATCAAGTGTAGGTAAGTATTGTATAGTACTGTAAGGCTACGTATAATAATAATATAAATATTATAAGTACGTTCTAGATGTAGAAGGCTAGGCTTTATACCACATTAACATCAGGGCCAGAGCGGTAGTTCATACACGGCCACCAGATGGCTCACGTGTTGTTGTCTTGGTATGGAGAAGCATAGACTATTTTGTTTGTTTTTTAGTAAAATACATATAGGATAATTAAATAAATACAGTTATACGAATAGAAGATGCTGGTACAATAAAAGTAAGAACATTGGATAAATTAGTATAATTACTAAATACAATGTTTATTAGATAGAAATCGTATTTGAAATATCGATCATTAGTATGAACAAAAATACAATTGGTACAAAAAGGGAGCTTGTTGTAAGATTATTATATACAATAACAATGATAACAAATATAGAACACATAATATATGTGTTACATGTGTTGAAACTCGTAAGTAATTCGACAGTTTAGGTTAAGTTAACATACTGGAAGATCAAATTAGGCGCCAGTATTAGGCTAAGTTATATAACTATATAAAATATATATACTATTTAGTATTAAGTCTTTATGGGTTTATTATCCATTATTATATCGGGTTGTCATTATAATAAATCCGGTATATCTTGTAGTTAGTTAAATGACCCATAGGTAGATAAGATAACTGCGCATGCGTCATATTCGGGAACCTGAGGGTCCCTCGTACCAAGACAAACTAGACTCGCTTTAGCTACAACCTCAAGAACATCTCCTTCTAGCCGCCTCTCCAATACAACCACCTGTTTCCTGCTAAGTCATCCTAATTCTTATTTCTTAGTGGCCACTATATCTTCCATCTATTCCTACCACTATCATTGAGCTATCTATCCCTATCAACCAATAAAAGCAAGTTAACTCTTGTGAGTTTATAGGTAAATTCCGCTTTGTTTACTATCGAATTCTCACAATATGGTCCTTCGTAACCTCTGACTTTTGCCTTATGCTATCTTTTCTTCTTTGTCTTTTCTTTCTTCTGCTTTCCTGTTGTCTACTATTTCCTGGCTATTCCTTCTTTCTGTTCCCTATTTCCTCTTCCCTGGTGTCCCCTGTAGGCTTGAGAGATCGTGTTTGTTAACCTAATTTCCGCCGGGTCCCGCTTATTTTGCCCAACCATATGAGCCGCCGCCATGTATTTCCAACTGGCGCCTTTGGCAGGGGGAGGACATTAACCGGGTGGTAACTCGGTCTCTTCATCGCTACCCCAAGCCTATTAGGAAGGTCTCTATTCTAGGCCATAGCTACATCAGGGAGGTCTATGTGGATAAGATGGTGTTCCACCCATTTTGTAGGACTTTTTCCCAAGGGGGTGCTAGGGTGGACACTATCAAGTCCTATGCGGCCTGGGAGAGCCACGTCTGATACCAACCGGACCTGACCTTCTTAGTCTTGGGAGGAAACGATATCCATCCCGAGACTGATATACGCTCTGTCGCCAACGCCATCCAGGATCTCGCTAAAGAGATTGAATCAATCTCAGGGGCCTGTAAAATAATAGGCCTGGAGGCGAGACCGGCGCCCCGCGGTCTGACAGCAGAGCGATACAAAAGTATCAGGTACGGGGTCAATCGCTGGCTAAAGAAAGTTCTGCCTTTCACTAAGTCCCTCTACCAGTCCATGGAAGTGCGGGACGGAGACTATAGTGAAGACGGCGTACATCTTACATATGATGCCAGCGAAGACCTGTTCAAGAGGGTCGTGGCTTCTGACCAGGAGTACTTCACAAAGCTGGGAGATGTTCAGGCTTTAAGGGACCAGTCGGATGAGGAATGGGAGGCGGGTACTTTCTCTAAGGTAGATTTGAGTAATAATTGGTAGGTTATAGGCTAGGTAATATAATTGCAACAATTAAATTAATGTAAAGTAGTATTATAAGGGTTAAATTGAATTTGTTTGGTCTTAATTAAATTTAAAGGGGGGTAATTACCACAAAATCTTTTTGGTACCATTAGATGTTGGGCTAGCCTAGTTTATTATAGGTTTACAATTTAAATTGGCTTGTTATACAACCTTTTGACCTCTCTTCCTTAGTGTACTCTAACAACATTTTGCCGCATATTATGTAAGGTTTGCCATTTAAATTTAAGTGTGGAGATCCTTATGCGTTGTCCGTTTACTTTTATTATTGCGTTCCGCGTCATATTTTCCGCTTAATTTGCCCTACCCCAACATCACACATTTAATTAATTATTACGTTTGAGTCAGGGTTCCCTATATCTTGCCTTTATTGGCGTCAGCTAACTTTCTGAGTGTGCTTTACGTCCATATAGGTAAGATATAGTATTATTCTATTCGATTTCCTGTGTATTGCCATCATGTCGTTGACACTGTCCCAGTACAAGCGACGCAAGGGGGGTATCAAGAGTGGTTTGACTAGGATCACCAAAGATATTGCTACATATTTAGTTGATGCAGATAATGATGCCATTGAGGCTAAACTGGCTTCGGTATTAAGACAGCTCGAAGATTTAAATTTATGTCGCCGCAAAATGGAAATGCTCTATGAAGATGACGCCGAGTATTTCGCGGACATAGAAACAGACGTGGATTATATAGAGTGTCTTGATAAAGTTATCATTCTCCTCAAAGGTAAGCTAAAACACAAGGAGCCAAATCGTCCTGCAGTTAACAAAAATGCCGGTATAGATTGCCGAAAATAACCCTTCCTGTGTTTGACAGTGATCCCACTCTATGGTTGGGATTCTGGGTTATGTTCCACTGTAGTGTCCACAGCAATGCGGAGCTCAGTGACATCCAAAAATTCACCTACTTAAGAGGTCAACTGAATGGCGAGGCAAAACAACTAATTGAAGGTTTCGCAATTGAGGGAGCCAGCTACCAAACAGGGGTTGCCCTTCTAAAGAAGACCTATGGGCACAGGGATAGAATTAAGGCGGCACATATAACTAACCTTACTACATTGAATCCTCCCTCTTACAATGTCGAGGAACTAATGGGATTCAATGCTAGTTTTGAAAGTACACTGAGGTCAATAGAGACCCTACAAATTATCCTTAATGAAGCTAGTGTTGTGATTCTAATGAATAAATTACCATCCCCACTAAAGGAAACATTAAAGAGAACTTTAGGTGAAGAAGGTCTGGACCTAGAAAGGTTTGTCCAGGCTTACCAGACAGAAGTGTTTAACATGGAAAGTGTAGCAGAATGGACTAAACCACACATACCAGTTGCTTCAGCATCCTTTGCGGTGCAGGAGGCCTCGGTGCAAAGGAAGGGTTGCAAGTTGTGCGAAGGGGCACATGCATGGTTTAAGTATCTCAAATTCAAAACCAGTGCTCTGAAAGTAAAACGCGCAAAGCAACTCAACCTTTGCACCGGGCACTTATCATCAACCCACGGGAGCAATGGTTGTGTGAATCCTGACATCCGCAGCTGCAAGTTCTGCCAAAACAGACACTACCATATCCTCTGTCAATGCAGATCTCAATGGGACGGTGCAAAGAAGGAGCCAAAGCCTCAACAGGTAACAAAGACCAAGACGCAAACTACCACGATGTCTGTGTCGTCAAAGAAGACTAGTATTATCCTCCCAACTGTTATGCTGCCAACAGTTAAGGAATCAAGAGGAACAGTCAAGATGAGAACACTGCTAGATCAGTGCTCACAGTGCACCTTAATTTTAAATTCCGCTCTAGACTCGATCCATTATATAAAAGTGGGCGATGAAGAGCTAGAGTTGCGAGGGTTTACCGGAGCATGTGAGAGCAGAAAGTACCCAGTAGTGTCCTTCCAATACAAGTTCCGGGGCAGAAACTATCCTCTACAAGCAGTTGTGGTAGAAACTCTCCTGGATCACAAAGGATCAGAATGCCTTGAAGCAGACATGAGAGTTTTGCGAAACAAGGGTTACAAATTAGCTGATCCTCTAATGACACAGACATCTCGACTGGACTTGTTGGTTGGTGCCGATTATTGTTATGACTTAGTGCGGCCAGGGTACAAAAAGGAGGGTGACATAATTATCTTACCCACTAAATTTGGCTATGCACTAAGTGGCTCCTGCCATAATGACATGTCTAACAGTGGTCGTAGAAGGATGGTTCGGGTGTCATTGGAAAGCTCTGTTTATGCCCTTTCAGGGATAGATACTTGTATTACGCTCTGGATCTTGTTTATGCATGAAAAAGAGCACGGAAACAACCCCATTTAGGGTAAAACCATCCGCTTGGCGGGTAGTTGAAATTACCGACCCACCCGCTCTTTGTGTGTTAAGGTAGTGTTGTTCGGGGCGACTTGCTCACAGTTTCTTCTTAATGCCACGATCTTAAAACATCTTTCCATTATTAAAGAGGATCCCGGAATTGTGGAGGCTATTAAGGAAGGTTTGTACATTGACAACATCCAGGGTACAGGCAGTGATGAAGAGACTGTCATTAAGCGTTACTGGGATGCCCATAGAATAATGTCTCAAGCACATTTATATCTCAGAGAATGGGCTACCAATAGTCCTCAACTACGAGACCTGCAATTGGATGGTGTTGCCGCCAAGGATGAAGAGCGAGTGAAGACATTTGGACTCTTATGGTTACCTGACTCTGATCTGTTGATGTTCAATGCAAGTCTCCCAGAGACCAAGAAGGCAACAAAGAGAGAGTGCTTAAGAGTGGCGGCGCAACTGTTCGATCCACTCGGTGTACTACTGCCCGTTACAGTAAGGTCCAGAATTTTCTTACAGCAATTATGGAGACTGAAACTAGATTGGGACGGTCCGCTACCGGACTGCGCTACCGAATGTTACCAAGAACCAAGAACCAAGAACCTGTTTGGCGATGGGCTGGTCTATCAGAGTGAGACCTGAGCGATCTCTGCCATACCCATAGCTTACTCTGACTGTTCCTTTTACTTATATATTTTCTAAATCTCAAGTGACGGCGTCTCTTCCGTGGATTGACCTCCCAATCTACCAAGATTGGAAGCTAAAGCGTCACATTATTCCTTTGCCCCTCAACTTTCTCTTCATAATTGCTGAGGGGCACAGGGCCCTGGGTGGGGCTTTGGTTTCCCGGGCGTTTACGCACCCTCTCAGCTCCCCGCCATGGAGTGGCTTCGGTCACCCAGGCTTTATTGTGGTCGGCAGGGAGGGTTCTGTGGGGGCGCTCGTTTATGGCCTTGGCCTTACTCGGGGCCTTGGGGCTGTTCGGCCAGGCAGCTTGGGGAACAACAACAACAACAACCAAGAACCTGCACCTCAGCTGTGACTTTACTTATCCTCGGAGGACGGTATATGCTGATTCAGTGGAACTTCATGCGTTTAGCGATGCAAGTGTTGTCGCTTATGGCACTGCAATATATTTTGTGAGCCCGGAACATAGCTGTCTGGTCATCACTAAAGCTAAGGTCGCTCCCATAAGATCCATAACAATACCAAGACAAGAGCTAACTGCTGCTTTACTAGCTGCCAGATTAATCAAATTTGTGGAGGAAGCCTATCATAATATTGTAAAAGTCGACAAAATTGTTTTATGGTGCGACAGCCAGGTTACATTGCATTGGTTACATAGTATGAAGAAGCTTCCAGTGTATGTCGCAAACCGAGTTGACGAAATAAAATCCCTTCTCCCGACTGTAGACTTCCGGTACGTTTCCTCTAAAGAAAACCCTAGTGCCTTACTGTCTAGAGGTGTTTCGGCAAAACATCTGAAATCTTCTGCGTTTTGGTGGGAGGGGCCCATGTGGCTCCGAAACAAAGACGAGTGGCCAGAAGATATAATACCTGAAGACCCAATGCCAAAAGTAACTAGGCAAGTCATTGGGACTAATGGTGAACAGGACACACAGTTATGGAACTGGGAAAAAAATGGCAGTTATGATAAATTAATTCGGATAGTTGCATTGACTGTTCGATACAAGAATAATTTTAAGGCAAAAAATAAAGGGACGTATCCCACAGACAGTGCCTTCCTCAGCAGAAAAGATTATAGCTGCCAGCAGGAATGCTTCCCAAAGGAGTACGAGATGCTGTCTGGTGAGAAGGGTACTCGCAATAATTTGGTAAACCAATTAGGACTTGTCATGAAAGGAGGATTAATTGTATGTGAAGGTAGATTGAAGTTAACGGCTCTTCCGGATTCAATGAAATATCCGTTACTACTGCCTTCCGAACATCCTTTCACTACCATGCTCATCAATATGTGTCGTTGTGTCTGTTGTCACTATGGAGTTAATCACGTGGTCGCATATATACGGCAGAGGTGGTGGATTCCTAAGATAAGATGAGCAGTTAAACAAGTGACCAGTAAGTGTATAACCTGTCGTAAAATACAGGGTAATATCTACGCGAAAGCTAGAGTAGGCTACCTCCTCTACCAGACATCAGGACTACTCCTATAGATCCCTTCGAGGTCACGGGGGTTGATTATACAGGAGCAATTCCTGTCCGGGGCTCACACAACAACTAGGCTTATATGCTTTTATTTACGTGCGCTACTACAAGAGCTATTCACATTGAAGTAGTTAGCAGTATGACCTGTGACAGCTTTATCCATGCGTTCCGGAGATTTTGTAGTAGGCAGGGATTTCTACAGATAATGTTAAGCGACAATGTTGCTACATTTGTGGGAGCTTCCAGACACTTGGAAGACATTCAAAGCGATCCCAGTCTTCAGGCTCATCTTGCCGAAATCCGATGTGAATGGCGTTTTATCCCAGCACAAGCGCCTTGGTTCGGAGCTATTTGGGAAAGAGCCATAGGTATTGTGAAGGCTGGGCTTAAAAAAGTACTAGGTCATGCTTTAGTCTCCTTTGAGGAACTAACCACTGTCCTATTGGAGCTGGAGGCTACCGTGAATGATCGCCATTTAACATATGTCTCGGGTGATCTGGAGGACCATTGCCCTATTACTCCATCCATGCTGGTTAAAGGTCATAGACTTCGTGACTTCCCAAAGGACCTAATTCAGCTAGATGAGTTGCAGGATCCTAGTTACGATAGTAAAGCAGCGATACACAGCAAGTACAATTACATCAATAAGTTGATCAGGGACCTATGGAAGCGTTGGTCTAGTGAATACTTGGCATCACTACGAGAAGCCTATAAGAATAAAAGAGGCTCATCAAGCAGTGTATGGCCAAAGATAAATGACATCGTGTTTATATATGACGAGGGACCTCGCTTCCTTTGGAAACTTGGTAGGGTAGTTAGACTCTATCCCGGACGAGATGATCTGGTTAGAGTGGTCCAGATTAGAACAAAAACTGGCCTGACCCCTCGACCCATCGTCAAGTTGTATCCATTGGAACAGGAAATCGAAAGCATTTCGATCCCTCAACCGGCGGTCACTGGTGATGGTGTTAGCTCTCACGACTCCACCCCTATGTCACTGGCAGTCGGTGGACCATCTGCCAGTAACAATCCTGTTGGAAGATTACCTCTTCGCCGAGCCGCTGTTAGCTCTTCACAGCTTTGGTGATCTAACATCGCTGCGGGATTATTGTAGATAATGTATATATTGGTGGTGGGAATGTGTCGAGACTCGTAAGTAACTCGACAGTTTAGGTTAAGTTAACATACTGGAAGTTCAAATTAGGCGCCAGTATTAGGCTAAGTTATATATCTATATAAAAGATATATACTATTTAGTATTAAGTCCTTATGGGTTTATTATCCATTATTATATCGGGTTGTCATTATAATAAATCCGGTATATCTTGTAGTTAGTTAAATGACCCATAGGTAGATAAGATAACTGCGCATGCGTCATATTCGGGAACCTGAGGGTCCCTCGTACCAAGACAAACTAGACTCGCTTTAGCTACAACCTCAAGAACATCTCCTTCTAGCCGCCTCTCCAATACAACCACCTGTTTCCTGCTAAGTCATCCTAATTCTTATTTCTTAGTGGCCACTATATCTTCTATCTATTCCTACCACTATCACTGAGCTATCTATCCCTATCAACCAATAAAAGTAAGTTAACTCTTGTGAGTTTATAGGTAAATTCTGCTTTGTTTACTATCAAATTCTCACAACATGCACTTCCACACGGTAAAGTAGCAACTACAGGTATGTAAATGCCCGAATCAACATTGATACGCCACTAGTAAAATATAAAGTTAAGTAAAGCATATTAAAGATTCAACAATTACGAGAGGTGAAAAGGGAGGGAAGTAAAAACACAGAGAAAAAAAAAAGCAAGAACAAATATTGATAATAGTTATTAATCTGAAAGAGCATGAACTATATGAACGCATCAGAGAAGAGTGAAGAAAAGAATGTAAATAAATATACTAGAACAAACAATATATGCTATTAAAATGACAAAGGGGGGAATTGTAGCAGGGTAACTGAAAGGTAGTTACAGAAGATCTTAACATATGAGAACAATGACCAAAGGGGAGTGGAAGGAAGAATTAAATGAAAGAAAACAAAATATTACACGGATATAACAAGAGAGATGCAGAAATATACAGTGGAGGAGATAAATTGTATACACATTTGAGTGAAGTCAGGCAAGAAACATCTTTAGACAGCGAGGTTGAAGACAAAAAGTGTTAACTGAACCCCTTATGTACCTGTGCCGTCCTTTTAACATTATTCTGACTACTATTAGGCAATTATACTCAGTTTCAAAAGGGCCTCCCAATCTATCTGATGTAACTCTTTTTACTACTACAGATCGTTTTTAAAATTCACAAAATCGTAGCAATATAGCTAGAAATATTGTTTAAAGACATCGCCGGTACAGAAGCCCTTAATGAGAAGTTAAAGTAAAGGAAAACGGACCAGGGAAATGTTAACAAGATGACGACTATGCTGATATTTGGATGGGAATGACAACACATAAATCATTTTACCCATTCAATCAGAAATTGGTAATTTTCAGACCAGCATGAACACTGGTCTGATCATCAAGTCAGCCTTAAGGGGTTACCCCACGAGAGTTTCTGTCGTCAATTTTCGATGGCCAACATCATTCTGGCATAATTGTTTCATCACCTGCATTGGTATCGGATGCTAGACTGGAACTAAATTAACTTATGTGACAGAATATGCAACACAAATCTATATGTAAGCTAGGGTAAGTGTGGTGGAGTGGTCATGGTACTGAAAAGGTGTTCTTATAGCTCAATGGTAATATATTTTTAGGATGGAGTTTGTGTTGTACTTACAGTAGTGTCAAAAGACTGCACCAACAAGACTTCCCCCAAATGTATAAATTGCATGAGCTCCACATCAGTTACGGAGCCGCCAAATCATTTCGCCTCAAGTAGAAATTGTCCTCTAATGACAGCTCAGAGAAATAAAGTTATTGAAAACACCAATTTTGTAGGTTCAAAAAAATGAAAAATGCACAAGGGAGCCGGTTGAAACTGGGTCTGTTGATTGATCGTTCCTTGCGTAACAAAATGGATCATATTTGCGAGATCTTGGATGAACGTAACCTTGATGTATTATGTCTCACTGAGACGTGGTTGTTCGAGTCAGATCTGAATATTATCCAGGCGGCATTGCCTAAAACCCATTCCATAATAAATATTCCTAGGCCTAGGGGAGATCATCCGGGTGGTGGAGTGGCAGTTGTCTACTCCACATCTCTGGTGAATATCTTGCAAATAAGCCATAACCAAGCCCCTCTTTATTATGAACTGTTGGAAGTGGAAATAAAACTCCATCAACAAATTCTAAGAATGGCAGTTGTCTATAGGCCTGGCCATCGTGGCACAGATAGGGGTTTTATGGAAGAGTTTGGGCAGTTTCTCGAGGAATTTTCTGCTAAAACCGGAAGAATTTTGATATGTGGAGATTTTAATTACTGGGTTGACAGCTCTCATCTGAAGCCGTTCTCTCCTGAGTTCCTTGAGTTGACTGATCAGAACAATTTTGTAAACCATGTGTCCCACCCAACTCATATCTTGGGACACACCCTTGGCTTGGTTCTCTCTCCTGTGGGTTGTATGTGGTGGTGTTCTGGATGTTGATGTTGAGAATGCTGACCCTAATACCTCTGATCATTCTTTGATTACTTTCAGCTTTGATTTCCCTAAGCCACTCACACATGAAAAAGTAATCAGATTTAGAAATTATAAAAATACAGACCAAAATTTGCCTAGCAGTGAAGTAAAACAGTACTTGGGAAGTATTGATACTTCCAACCTTACTTCAGATGAGCTGGTGGAGGTACATAGAAATGCACTTAAATTAGTGTTCGATCATCACTGTCCAGAAGTAGAGAAGAAAATCATAGTACGAGATGATTCACCCTGGTATAGCACTCGAGATAAATTTCTTAGAAGAGCGCGTAGAAGAGCTGAACGTGAATGGTGGAAAAATAAAACAGATTCTACATGGTTGCAATATCTGTCAGCCAGAAGAGCTGTGGTCCACACAATCAAAGATGAAAAGAAAGTGTATTATCAGGGAAAAGTTGACTCATGTGGTAACGACCAGAGGAGGTTGGCTTCAATTGTAAACAGTTTACTTGGAAAAACAAGAGTCAGCTTAAGACCTTCTGTATCCGATGCCGAATTGGCTGCCAACTTTGTGTCATATTTTGCTGGCAAGATAACTCGCATAAGACAGGAACTGGATGATGCTTCTGTTGGTGAAGAACTTTCAGTTGTACTCCAACCCCGACACATTCCTAATAATGTCCTCTCATCCTTTCACTCAGTAGAGGTGGACATGATCTCGTCCTACAAAAGAAACCTCAATAAAACATTTTGCCCGTTGGATCTCATAAATGTTTCCAAGCTACCAAGAGTCTATGATCACACAGTTGAGTTTATTTCCAAAATAATTAATAAGTGCTTCTCTGAAGGTAACTTCCCACATTCTGAAAAGCATGCACTACTCCGACCTAGTCTAAAGAAATCTGGACTTGATGTTGAGAACATGTTGAACTACCGTCCTGTCTCCAACCTGTCCTTCATATCAAAGATATTAGAGCGTGCAATACTTGACCAATTACAACCACTACTTCAGAAGAATGAAACTATCCCAATTTTTCAGTCTGCTTACTAACAGCATCATTCAACTGAAACAACATTGATTAGAGTACATAATTATCTAGTTGAGAACATTTGCAATGGTGTTGCCTCACTATTGGTCTTGCTTGATCTCTCTGCGGCCTTTGACACAGTGGATCACGAGTTGTTATTGAGTGATCTTTATGATTGTGGTGTTCATGATTCCGCTCTCTTGCTTCTTGGGTCGTACTTGTCAGGTAGAATCCAGAGTGTGATGGTAAATCAAATGGTCTCGGACTCGACACCCCTGCAGTATGGTGTTCTGCAGGGATCAGTTTTAGGTCCTATCCTATTCATAATTTATATCATCAGTTTGTCTCTTCTGGTTCGTGCACATAATGTCACCTTTTACTTTTATGCAGATGATACCCAGATTTATGTGAGAATAACAAATATAGTTGATATGCGGAGTAAGATGGAATTGTTGATGTCCGATATCAAGAAGTGGATGAGAGCGAGAAAACTTAAACTAAATGATGGTAAAACTGATATTCTCATCATCCGAGGAAATAGAAGAGCTGATGATATAGTAGGTGCCCTCTCCATCAATGTGGGTGGATCTCAGCTGCGACCGGCCAACCCTGTTCGAAATCTGGGTGTATATGTGAACTCCCGATTAGATTTCAAAGAGCATGTAAACCAGATAGTTAATAGTTGTTACTTGCACATCAGAAATCTCTATTTGGTGAAGCCGTTTATAACCAGACGTTGCCTCCTGACGTTGGTTCACTCATTGGTCTTCTCTCGTGTTGATTATTGCAATGCCCTGTTGGTGGGTCTTCCAAATTATATTTTAAAGAAAGTTCAGTCTGTTCTTGACAGGGCCGCAAGACTCATATTTGGTGTTCCACCTAAAACTCCTACTACATCTCTTCACATAGAGCTGCACTGGCTGCCAGTAAGAACAAGAATACAATTTAAGTTGTGTTTAGTGACTTTTAAGGTTCTCAAATTTGGTGAGCCTAGGTACCTTGCGGAGCTGCTCAGGTGCCCACTGGCACACCATGGTGTAATTGTGCGTCATGACAATGACACTTTTCGTCTTGATGATCCAAGGGCTTTCCAGCAGTCTTCTTTCTTTGAGAGATCATTCTCCTACATGGCTCCGAGGTTGTATAACAGGTTGCCACTGTCCATGAGGCAACTGAGTTCTGTTGAATGCTTCAAGAGACAACTTAAGACTTTCCTCTTTGAGAGAAGCTATGATCTTGAGAGAGGTGTCATGACAGATGGCTATAGAGTTTAGGCTATTTTTCCACTGCTAGTGATTGTTAAATGTGTGTTGTATATAATCTTTCTTTTGATGCATTGATTTTGTTCTTTTTTCTTTCTCTTTCCGAGCGCTAGTGAATTCTTCGGAAAAATTGGCACTTATGAGAAATAAGTATCATGCTTATTATTATTATTATTATTACTTAGTGAGATAGGAGGGCAATAGGTGGCATGAAGGAGAGACATTTGAGACTGTTAGCTGAGATACTGAGTTGTAAATACACTGTGCCAGCAGACAGACAGCCAGGCAACGTGGGTCTGTGAAAGCAGAATAGGAACGAACCGGTTACACTAACTCGTCTTTCTCGTAGTTTCACTGTAATATATATCCTCCTGCCTTAACCCCTAACTGTCGGCGTGCAACATAAGTCGAGTATAATAAATCTGGACTATCTGGCGGCACGTGACATAGGTCGTGTGGCAATTTCAGCACGTAATGTTGCTGAGAGAGAGAGACAAGTGGTGGCTGGAGAGTAGCGAGCATATGACTGCTCCAGACCACCGCGGCGAACCTACTGACACGAATCCCACCTCCTCCCTCCCTCTCTCACTCGCTACATACTGAATTGTATGGGGAAAGTACCGAATTACATGCTTTTTGCACTCATGTTGCGCGGTTGTTGCAAGAAAACTAGCGGTCATAAAAGGATCATTGTGGTGTCATTGGAAAGCTCTGTTTATGCCCTTTTAGGGATAGATACTTGTTTTACGCTCTGGGTCTTATTTAGGCATGAAAATGATCACGTAAACAGCCCTATTTTGGGTAAAAACACTCCGCTGGTGTCTACATATTATATACCGCCTAGGCCGCTCTTAAGGTGTTGTTGAGCAATTTAATATGCAGGCTACCAACCTATACACGGAGGGATAATTTGGAACATAACAAACAAATTATAATATAATACGATAAAATAAATGTATTAAACTAAATAAGTTGGGGGAAATATTGGTTAAAGTAGCTCAATTTTGCTCCATAATACCATATGTGACACTACATTTGTGTGGCATATACATACAAAAATGTTTGTGTGGGTTGTAACATATTGTGTTGATACAATATCACTTTAGTATAATGGTGTGGACGGATAAGGTTATCGTTGAGAGAGAGAGAGAGAGAGAGAGAGAGAGAGAGAGAGAGAGAGAGAGAGAGAGAGAGAGAGAGAGAGAGAGAGAGAGAGAGAGAAAGAAAGAGAGAGAGGGAGGGAGAGAGAGAGAGAAAACATTGGGAAATTGAAAACTACAATTGTACAATGTCCAGTTCGTTGTTAAGGTCGTGGTTGTGGTGAGTTATTTTTTTGGCCGTTTTGTCTGCTATGATTCCAACTCTAACAAATATTATGTTTGACGCCAATCATTACTCAAACTTGTTTACAAATTAATGTTAGAGTCCTGACAATAGTTTGGTGTTACTATTACTGTTGTGTGTTGTTTGTTCTGTCGGGGACTTACAGTATTATACAGTATATATATATATATATATTGCTTTGTTTTTGTTTTTTGGTTTTCTTGAGTGGGGACCAAATATGTTTCCGAAATGTTAACACTAAAGCATATTTATATGAAATAGTAAAATAACACATACGTGTACACCCACGTTCTCTTTCTCTCTCTCTCTCTCATATTCACATACACACTCCACCATCAAGATTTTCGACATGTAATATATTTTCCAACGTGGCTTCAATAGGGCTTCATCAGCACGAGGTCTGTGGCGACAAGAAAAAGTAACGGTACATATTTAATGAAAAGTGTGATTGCCTCAATGTGAGCTGTATACATAAAGTG
Source organism: Paralithodes platypus (assembly GCA_032716605.1). NCBI lineage: Eukaryota > Metazoa > Arthropoda > Malacostraca > Decapoda > Lithodidae > Paralithodes > Paralithodes platypus. The sequence continues at coordinate 10,925,160 of CM064580.1, read as the reverse complement.
AATACATATTAGGTATTTGCATATACTTTCGTTCACAACACATAATATTGAGAAGTACTGTATGGTTATGGTCTACACATATAGTGTCCATTGTACCGTATATGTTAACCTCTTCTGTACTGTATGGTTATGGTCTACACATATAGTGTCCATTGTACCGTATATGTTAACCTCTTCTGTACTGTATGGTTATGGTCTACACATATAGTGTCCATTGTACCGTATATATTAACCTCTTCTGTACTGTATGGTTATGGTCTACACATATAGTGTCCATTGTACCGTATATGTTAACCTCTTCTGTACTGTATGGTTATGGTCTACACATATAGTGTCCATTGTACCGTATATGTTAACCTCTTCTGTACTGTATGGTTATGGTCTACACATATAGTGTCCATTGTACCGTATATGTTAACCTCTTCTGTACTGTATGGTTATGGTCTACACATATAGTGTCCATTGTACCGTATATGTTAAACTCTTCTGTACTGTATGGTTATGGTCTACACATATAGTGTCCATTGTACCGTATATGTTAACCTCTTCTGTACTGTATGGTTATGGTCTACACATATAGTGTCCATTGTACCGTATATGTTAACCTCTTCTGTACTGTATGGTTATGGTCTACACATATAGTGTACATTGTACCGTATATGTTAACCTCTTCTGTACTGTATGGTTATGGTCTACACATATAGTGTCCATTGTACCGTATATGTTAACCTCTTCTGTACCGGCAACGTACTTTTGACTTTAATCTGGTTACCATTAGGCGATTACATTCAGTGTCAAACGGGCTTCCAGCAATGAACAGACTTCGAACTATCTCACATAACCATTTTTACTACCGCAGATCTTTCTTAAACTGCACAAAATACTCTAAATATAGCTAGAATAAATTTAAAAATACGTCGCCGTTACAGAAGGGGTTAAAGTGTTGTGTTGTTACCCTCCAGGTGAGTGTTGGTGTTACTGGTGGACTGTAGTGTCTCTGGTCATGGTGAGTAGTGATTTTGTAAAAGTTAACTTAACCAGTTATTAGTTATCGATGTACAATAACTATAATACTAAACAGATCAGACCAGGTGAATGTCGGGGTTTTAATCATGTTGCAAGAATTCTACTTGCCGTTTGTAATGTGTGCAGTGTATATTAAATTTGTAATATGCTGTTACAATGGCTTGGATTGGTAATCATGTCATTATCATTTTCCATACTCTATTTCGTTCTGACTAACTTCAAAAGGTTGTTTTCAGATAGGGCCAAGCGAGCGTCTATCACCCGAGAGCCCTCCCAACCCCACAAGAACAAGTATTCAGATAGTGCAGTGCTTCATGTAGTAAGGTCAGGTATTGAGGAATATGCCTTTACAACGGCACCTCGTATCTATTTTCCGAAGAGTGTTGAGAGGAAAGAAGGGGCGATGGAGAGAGAGGAAGCTGTTGGAGTGGCTTTGTTGTGTGTTAACGCCTTACGAGCGGGCGGGTCAGTTTATTTCCACTACGCGCCCAGCGTTTTTTTTTTTTACCATAAATGGCCTTGTTTCCGTGCTCTTTTTCATGCATAAACAAGAACCAGAGCGTAATACAATTATGTATCCCTGAACGGGCGTTAATTGAGCTTTCCAATGACACCTGAACCATCCTTCTACGATCATTGGTTGTCTTGAAACGATCGTGCAACCTAAGGGCAAAATCGCTAAAATACGGTCATTTCGTTACATAATTACGTGTGTAGCGAAGGAGGGAGGGTGGATGTGTGTGGAGTAAATGTCAGTAGACCCAGGGCAGCCGTGGCGAATGGTCATGAGGTAACCTACGCTCCTCCCGTCGCTCGTCTCTCTCTCGGAGCCAATATTGCGCCAAAATTGCACACGGACTAAAGTCGGGCCCCGCCACATAGTCCAGATTTTTAGATACGGACTTAAGTCGGGCCCCGATGGTTAGGGGTTAATAGTCTGTATACGTCGTCGAGGTGTCCCCCGACTGGATGTGACCCTGTGAAACACGCTAGGACTGGAAGCAAATGTTCACAGCAAAGGAAGTATTGGTGTCCTTTATTCTGGTGTTTTGACAGATGTAGGATCCTCTACCATGGTCTGTTCTGCTGAACTGAACCACTTGTTAAGTAAATGGTGTGGAAATATCCTCATTGGGAAATAAATCTGCTTGCAATATCCTTTTCTTTCAATTTCCCTTTGGGCTACAACATGCATATTCAAGTTTTATGAATTAACAATATTGTAAAATATATATTCCAGACTATACTACAGTATATATGTACTATTGTGGACATAAGTCTTGCTACACCTGCCTGGCAGAGAATCGCGAATTGTGTTGGTAACATTGCCGCTCCCCCCCCCCCCCCTCACACTCCATCCCCACTACTCCACGTCTCTCAGCCAACCGCCTCCTTCCCCCTCTACAACTGTCTTTCATGTTTCATGTCTATAAGCCCCTCCCCATGGTTTAGTTTCCAGCAATAACCTCTCTCTCCCTTCTGTCTCTCTATTATTCCATTTCATCGAATCATTGAATTTTTATGCATGTTTTCCAAAGGTTCTTCCTATCATGAAATATCATATCGTTAAATTATCATTACGTTACATACTTCATGCTCAAATTAGCCATTATATACAAAACTAGCACAATATATATATTTATCATCCATTCAAAGGTGGAAGTGTATTAAACATATGTATATTTAAGTCGGATACAATTGTTATTTGAATTTACTTTTACATTCTCATATCTCACTTCAGTTATAATTATATAAGCCCATATAACCCACTATCTTGAGTAAGGATGGATTTCATAGTTGAAATATCCTTGAAAAGTTGACAGAATGAATATATACACCATATGAGGAGGAGCACTTTATTGAGAACGTTTAGCAGTGACCTGAAGAAGCTATCTGCGAAACGTTGTCAATAAAGTGCTCGTCTTCATATGTTGTTTATCATTCATGTCTATATATTATTAAGAGAGATCAGTGACACACACGTATAATACGTTCCTTGATTCACTTAATTGAATATCAAAGTTATAAAATGTGGTTACGTGTGCATTTGCTTGTCAACCCACCTCCCCCTTAACTACAGTACACGCATACTTATCTAATCATGTTTATTAACTAGTGGACTTACAGACGGCCACAGACATTAAATGTGATTCACATTACACATTCTTGCATGCTATTAAAATACATGAGGATATGTGGCATCTTTCACCTGCCTCAGCGAGTGCTGCTCCCTCCGAGCGGGGTTGTGCTAAGTTAAATATTAAACCTCTCGCATTCTTAGGACGCGATCGCGTCATAACGCCACCAGCCCAAGAGTGCCCGTATGATGCAATCGTGTCATAATGCCACCTGTAAGTTAGAAATATTCGGCAAAAATAAGTTTATGACTCAATTTTGACGCAATTTGGACTGGTAAGTTAGGCACCAGTAAGTTACAAAAGGAAGTATCTAGTAACCCCATAGCGTCCCTCTCTGAGGAGCCCGGGCCTTTGTAAAGTCAGTAGTTTCCCGGCTCCCAGACTGTGAGGCAGGGTCCCGGCCCTTTAAATTCTTGGCTCCCTCCTCCTGGCCCACCATGCCTAGCTATAGGCAGGCAATTATGGATTATTTCATCTACCCCGTGAAAGTGGTTAGTGAATAATTCGAATTATATAATGTATATAAGATGTTACTTGTGACTTTTGGTGACTGAGGGGAATGAATCTTGGTTAACCCCTTGAGTATTGATGCAGTTTTGTCTAGGTATCATTGATGACTTTACACTATTTTTTGCTTGAAAGACAAATATATTTATCAATAAAAACTGCCTATGAAATAAATACAATATAATCACAAAGATGTTACAGGAATTCTTACAGGAAGCTTACAGGAAGTATGGTAAGTACTCTATGGAATTTTAGTTATATTACAGTATATATTATATATATATATTATATATATATACAGTATATAACAGCCCCAAGGTCCCGAGCAAGCCCAAGGCCCATAATCGAGTATTTATATTATTATATTTTGTATTTTATTTAAATATTTATTTATTTTATTTATTATTGTTTTTATTTATTTTATTTTATTTATTTCATTTTATTTATGTTTATTTTATTTATTTTATATATATATATATATACCGTATATATATATTTTTTTATTCCTGTTCCCCAGAGTGTCTAGCGGATCAGCCCCAAGGTCCCGAGCAAGCCCAAGGCCCATAATCAAGTATTTATATTATTATTAATTGTTTTATTGTATTTATATATTTACTTATTTGATTTATTATTGTTTTTATTTATTTTATTTTATTTATTATATATATATTTGGGGGAGGTGTGGTGGAGTGGTCTTGCCACTGGCCTGGTAATCCAAAGGTCCCGGGTTCAAATCCTGATGTATCAATGGGAAGATATTATTGGGATGGAATTTGTGCTGTACCTGGTATCAGTGCATTACCATAAGCCCACCGAAACGTCAATAAAATACCCTCATTGTTCCCTGATTAAATAGCACTGTATGAATATTCCCATATTCAAAATATGCTATAGGGGTGCAATGCCTGGTGAGTTATCTGCTCAACAGGTGGCGTTGTGTGTGTAAGTGTGAGAGTCCGAGTGTAGGGGGTGACACAGTGAAGCACGGGAACGAGGTGGCTTCAGAGATGGGGTCGTTTCGGGCCATGAGTGAGCACCGTGCCTCATGTTAAGGCAAGATGGCAGGTGCTCGTTGTACTCTACGTGCTTCACATGTCTCACTCCCTAGACTGGAACAAGACCTCACGGGCTTCACTGTTCATTGTAAAGCGGTGAATGTTAAGGCTCTCAGCCTATGCCCGAGAGGAAGTAAGTTGGAATATATAAAAAAAAAAAAAAAAAAAAAAAAAAAATATATATATATATATATAATTATATATATATATATATTATTTTATTTTTTATTCCTGTTCCCCAGGGTGTCTAGCGGATCAGCCCCAAGGTCCCGAGCAAGCCCAAGGCCCATAATAGAGTATTTATATTATTATTACATTTTTACTTTATTTATATATTTACTTATTTGATTTATTATTCTTTTTATTAATTTTGTTTTATTTAGCCTATTTAATTTGATTATATACCCACACACACATACACACATTTGTGTTACCATTCATTATATTTTGTTTGACACCTTGTATATAATATACATATTTATATATATTTATATATTACTTTATTTGTGTGTACAATAGAATTATTTTTGAATTTATTACTTGAAGATAACCTGGCTTTCTTGTCGTGTTTTTTCACTGTCAACCCAGGAGCCATTTCCCTTCTCGTTGGAAAGGGTTGTGGCCCCACCAGGTAAGTAAAATTGACAACCTTCATGACTGACATGTGTTCTATGAACATTATACAATTATTGGCAAGGAAAATTATATAAAAGTGTTGTATATTATGCCAAAGATATACAACTGTATAAACATTCTCATATATTTACATAACAATAACAATGCATGGAAACAATTGCACATAGCTCGTGAACCAATTACGCTATATTATTTTGGTTTTCACCATTAGAAAGAGCATAATATTCCGATTACGGTGATATAAACAGTTATATACGTATCCGAGCAAATAAAGCAACGCCGAGGTGGGGAACAGCTCGGAACCCGGCTAGCGTCGGCGGAACGGAGATGAGTGAAGTGTAAATATTCGCATTTTGGCTCTTCATTTCAAATATTCATAGAGCAAAAAGTATTTGTCGTAGGAACTTCTAGTTTTTTTTTATTCTCTTCAGCATTATCTGCCGTATTCATACAGCATAAATTGAGAACCATAGACATCGTAACAACGAAATAATTAGTAAATGTTATAAACCATATCATGCAAAGTCATACTTTTTTGTTTTCAGTTACTGCTTAAGAAGTTTTAAAGTTAGACAATTTCTGTTTTCAGATTTGGAAAGAGGAGAAACAATACTATTATTTGAGCAAATAAAAATATATGGTCATCACTCACAATTTCGAGATAGGACGGTGTGAAGACAATTGGCCGGGAAACACTTTTATTCCGGAGTCGTTTACACTTTCATATTGCAATTTTTTTTAATTTTTTTTTTGTTATAATGTAGTATAGTTATTCCTCTTTCCATTGACATATGATACATCACAATAAACAGCATTCTGGTGGATGAAAATACAGAAAAACACAAGGCTTCTAAAATTCGCCCAGCCTGGTATTTCATGGCAAATTAGAGAAGGGCTCACCATTTGCAATATAATTAACACTCTCGCATCCGGTAACTTAATTATATTGCAAATGGTCAGCCCTTCTTTAATTTGCCATGAAATACCAGGCTGGACGAGTTTTCGAAGCCTTGTGTTTTTCTGTATTTTCATCCAGCAGAATGTTGTTTATTGTGATGTATCATATGTCAATGAAAAGAGGAATAACTATACTACATTATAAAAAAAATATATATATAATTAAATCGCAATATGAAAGTGTAAATGACTCCGGAATAAAAGTTTGTCCCGGGCAATTGTCTTCACACCGTCCTATCTCGAAATTGTGAGTGATGACCATATGTTTTTATTTGTTCAAATAATAGTATTTTTTCTCCTCTTTCCAAATCTGAAAACAGAAATTGTCTATCTTCAATAGTTCTCAGGCAGTGACCGACAACAACAAAAGTATGACTTTGCATGATATGGTTTATAACATTTGCGAATTATTTCGTTGTTACGATGTCTATGGTTCTCAATTTAAGCTGCATGAATACGGCAGATAATGTAGAAGAGAATACAAAAACTAGAAGTTCCTATGACAAATACTTTTTGCTCTATGAGTATTTGAAATGAAGAGCCAAAATGCGAATATTTACGCTTCACTCGTCTCCGTTCCGCCGACGCTAGCCGGGTTCCGAGCTGTTCCCCACCTCGGCGTTGCTTTATTTGCTCGGATACGTATATAACTGTTTATATCACCGTAATTGGAAAATTATGATCTTTCTAATGGTGAAAACCAAAATAATATAGCGTAATTGGTTCGCAAGCTATGCGCAATTGTTTCCATGCATTGTTATTGTTATATGTATTATAATTGTATAATGTTCATAAAACACATGTCAGTCATGAAGGTTGTCAATTTGACTTACCTGGTAGGGCCACAACCCTTTCCAACGAGAAGGGAAATGGCTCCTGGGTTGACAGTGAAAAAACAAAACAAGAAAGCCAGGTTATCTTCAAGTAATAAATTCAGAAATAATTCTATTGTACACACAAATAAAGTAATATATACTGTATATACAGGGTGTTCCAGAAATATGTGCCGAAAATCAGGGGATGTATTCCTGACACATAATTGAATGTAAATTACGAAATTATCATATTTGCAATTCTCAATAGTTTTCGAGTTACAGCACCTCCGAGGCCTGCCAGGAATGTGTTTAACACCTTAAGAGCGGCCTATGCGGTTTATTTATATGTACCGCCCAGCGGGGTGTTTTTAGCCAAAATAGGGCTGTTTACGTGATCATTTTCATGCCTAAATAAGACCCAGAACGTAAAACAAGTATCTATCCCTGAAAGGGCATAAACAGAGCTTTCGAATGACACCATAACGATCCTTTTATGATGGCTAGTTTTCTTGCAATAACCGTGCAACGCGAGTGCAAAAAGCATGTAATTAGCCACTTTCCCGATACAATTCCGTATATAGCGAGTGAGAGAGGGAGGAGGGAGGTGGGATTCGTGTCAGTAGGTTCGCCGCGGTGGTCTGGAGCAGTCATACGCTCGCTACTCTCCTGCCACCACTTGTCTCTCTCTCTCAGCAACATTACGTGCTGAAATTGCCACTCGACCTATGTCGAGCGCCGCCACATAGTCCAGCTTTATTTAACTCGACTTATGTTGCTCGCCGACATTTAGGGGTTAAATCCAGGGATTGTACAAAATGTCTGAGACAGATTCGAAATTACTTAACGACCGTAAAGTAATACAGCACACAGCAAAGATGACATGTTTGTCAGGAATGTGCCGAAAGCTGTAGAATGTACAGTATGTGATAACCTGTACCTAAGATAGTAATAAGAATCGTAATGATACGTTCGTGTATGCAGTATCAGATACTGGAGAGAGAGAGAGAGAGAGAGAGAGTTATCACCCTGTACGTGGTAACATACCATAAACGACCAAGGTTTTGCTTAGGTATTTTGTTAACAAATCACGTTGTCCTTGGTAAATGTTTCATTTACACGGAATTTTGAACATTTACTGTAAATGTAATTGTCATACTGGAAATACTGTTTTATTTTGTTAATACATCACGTTGTCCTTGGTAAATGTTTCATTTACAAGCAATTCCCGGAGTAAAACACATTCAAGCAGACCTGTTAGGTGCTGTAACTCGACAACTATTGATATTTTTTTATATGATCATTTAGTGATTTACATTCAATTATGTGTCAGGAATACATCCCCTAATTTTCGGCACATATTTCTGGAACACCCTGTATATATATACAAGGTGTCAAACAAAATATAATGAATGGTAACAAAAATTTGTGTATGTGGGTATTACATTTTATATATATATATATATATATATATATATATATATATATACCGTATATATATCTATACATACAAGGTGTCATAAATATATATATATGTATGCGGTATATATATACAGTATATAAAATAAATAAAATAAAAATATAATAATAATATGAATACTCGATTATGGGCCTTGGGCTTGCTCGGGACCTTGGGGCTGATCCGCTAGATACCCTGGGGAACAGGAATACAAAAAAAAATATATATATACAGTATATATATATATATATATATATATATATATATATATATATATATATACATGTAGACCTATAATTGTATATTATATATATATATATATATATATATATATATATATATATATATATATATATATATATACCGGGTATATACTGTATATATATATACGGTATATAAAATAATTGAAATAAAAATATAAATAAAATAAAATAAATAAAATTAAATAAATAAAAAACAATAATAAATAAAATAAATAAAGGTCAATGTTTGTCTGTCTGTCTGTCAGTTACCCGATATTTGTTACTAAACTCCTCCCACAGTTTTGGTGCCAGGTGGGAGTGTGGGACACCGTTGGAAAGCCCAGGCTTTGGAGATGGTTTTAGGCGAGTTTAGTGGAAATGAGAGACACTTTTGTTTAGTAAAATTTTCGGCAGAACTTATGTAGTATACGGGAGCGAAAAAAATGCGAAAATAATGGCTGTTTGGGGCAGAAGGAGGCCTCCGATCGAAAAGGTGTATGGAACGAAAGTTGTTCGCAGCCCCCCAAAATGGGGGTACGGAGGTCAGATCCAAAATCGGAGCTCATTTAGCGGCCGAAATCAAGGTCGCCGTTTAATGAGGAACAGGGAAGTCGAGGCCGGTGATTATGGTAGTAGTAGTATTATGATGATTGTGGTAGTAGTGATTGATGATGGTGATTTATGGTAGTAGTAGAGGTGGTAGTAGTGATGGTGATTATGGTGATTACCCGGCCAATGCCGGGTACCCCTGCTAGTATATAAATAAAATTAAAATGTAATAATAATATAAATACTCGATTATGGGCCTTGGGCTTGCTCGGGACCTTGGTGCTGATCCGCTAGACACCCTGGGGAACAGGAATAAAAAAAAAATATATATATATATATATATATATATATATAAATATATATATATATATATATATATATATAATAAATAAAATAAAATAAATAAAAACAATAATAAATCCAATAAATAAATATATAAATAAAAAAAATATATAATAATTATATAAATACTCGATTATGGGCCTTGGGCTTGCTCGGGACCTTGGGGCTGTTATATATATATATATATATAATATATATAACGGTATAAAATATATATATAATATATGCTGTAACATAACTAAAATTCCATACAAATACTTACCATACTTCCTGTAAGCTTCCTGTAAGCATTCTTGTGACATCTTCGTGATTATATTGTATTTATTTCGTAGGCAGTATTTATTGATAAATATATTTGTCTTTCGAGCAAAAAATAGTGTAAAGTCATCAATGATACCTAGACAGAACTGCATCAATACTCAAGGGGTTAACCAAGATTCACTCCCCTCAGTCACTAAAAGTCACAAGTAACATCTTATATACATTTATAATTCAAATTATTCACTAATCACTTTCACAGGGTAGATGAAATAATCCATAATTGCCTGTCTATAGCTAGGCATGGTGGGCCAGAGGGAGGGAGCCAAGAATTTAAAGGGCCGGGGCCCTGCCTCAGTCTGGGAGCCGGGAAACTACTGACTTTACAAAGGCCCGGGCTCCTCAGAGAGGGATGCTATGGGGTTGCTAGATACTTCCTTTTGTAACTTACTGATGCCTAACTTACCAGTCCAAATTGCGTCAAAATCGAGTCATAAACTTATTTTTGGCGAATATTTCTAACTTACAGGTGGCATTATGACGCGATAGTGTCATACGACCACTCTTGGAGGGGTGGCGTTATGACGCGATCGCGTCGTAAGAATGCGGGAGGGTTAAGTTACCGGATGCGAGAGACTTAGTTATATTTGGACAGTTTTGTGCAGCTAAGAAAGTATCTGTGGTATTTAGAAGAGTTTATTGACCTAGTATGAATCCCTTTTTATTGTAACACTTCCTTCATTAACTGAATGAAAACGTATACTTATAGCGATATTCCATTCACTCGAACCATATGCATGTGGCCCCTAACCGGTGCATGTGTCGACGCTTATGATTCACCGTCTTATTAATACCCTAACTCACAGGCCCGAAAGAGTCTCAGAGCTGATACATTCTTCATTATTATATTAATTTATTCTTCCTTATTTATTCATTAAATTCGATGTTTTAGTAAGTTTAATTATTATTTAATAGTCTACAGTGCTATCCGAATCTTAAGAGTCATAGAATATCACATAAAACACATTAATAATGTATATACTACAAAGTCAATCCAAACCAGAGGTGAAGACTGACTGACTCGGCCCGCGCGACTTAACAAATCACACAGACGTTGCTTTACTTATTACATATTTCAAATAGACAGTGACTAGATTTCATCCCTTTGTTGTTCACTTTATTATATATACGTTTTTATGTGTTCCATGTAATACTTTATAGCACATGATGTTCGGATATCACTGTAGATTATCACATTATTTGCATTACTTAAACTTATCTTTATTATTCCATATATATTAATTAAACAGTTAAACTAGATTTGTGTTATGTGAATGAGGAATACAAAAGGCAGAACTGCCTGTGACGAATGCCTCCCCCAGAGTTGAAAGAGACAGGGCCAAAATAAAGGAATGTTCGAGTCAAAATGCCTGGACACACAGAATTTGAAGCAATTCAAGTCATAGGATGAGTGGAAGATGGATTCAGGGAGAGACTTTCAGAGCTCAGCTGTTGAATAAAAGAAAGTTTGGGAATATCGTTTCACTCTTGGATTGGAGAGTTGCACATAGTAGGGGTGGGATTGTGTTGCAAGATGGGTGCAACATACTCTACATAAAGAAGGTGGTATATATTGAGAGAGCTCTGAGGAACACTGATTATTGTAATAGCGGTAGCATAAGGAGAGAGATGCAACATTGCGGCGAAGAGCGATAGATTGCAGAGATTCGGTGAGTGGACGTGAGTTAATGAGACGAAAGGCTTTCTTTTCCACTTTGTCAAGAAGCCCTGTGTGAGAGAATCCTCCACAGACATGTGAACAATACTCAATACAAGGACGCAATGTGCCTCTATACAGTGCAAGAAGCTATGCAGTGCTAAAGATCTCCCAGAGGCAATTGAGCATACCCAGCTTCTGGGAAGCTGTTTTAGCAAAGGTGGTAATATGGTTGTTCCAAGTGAGATCAGAAGAAAAGGAGACACCGATAATACTGTGAGAAGATGAGGGGTTGATTTGTGTATTGTTGAAGTATAAGGGAAAGTCCTAGTTTTAGTGATTTTAATAATAATGATAACAGGGATATCCGAACCTTAAGAGCTATAAAATATCACATAAAACACATAAATAACGTAGATATACAGTAAACACAAGCAAGGAAAGAAATGCTGGCACTGCCATTATTAACACCTTACAAGCGGGCCCGTCAGTAACTTCTACTACCCGCCAAGCGGGTGGTTTTACCCTAAACGACCTTGTTTCCGTGCTCTTTTTCATGCATAAACAAGAGCCAGAGCGTAATACAATTATGTATCCCTGAAAGGGCATTAATTGAGCTTTCGAATGACACCAGAACCATCCTTCTACGACCACGCGTTCTCTTGCAACGATCGTGCAAGTCGTAGGGAAAATCCCTAAAATACGGTAATTTCCTTACATAATTCCCTGTGCAGCGAGGTAGTGAGTGTGGGTGTGTGTGGAGTAGACGTCAGTAGTCGCGCGTGACCCGTGCCGAGCGGTCATGAGCCGACCTACGCTCGTCTCTCTCTCAGAACCATTATTGCTCAAAAATTGCACACAGACTTAAGTCGGGCCCCGCCACATAGCCCTTGGTTCTCTAGCCCGACTTAAGTCCACCCCCGCCAGACAAGGGTTAAATGTGTGGTCGAGGTAATAAGTGTTGAACACGGAGGTAAAATGGTTTGAGTGAGAAAATTACCTTGTCCGAAAGGAAGAAGATATTTTTTAGCTTTCCTTGCAACATGTTTAACTACTTGAGGTTCATGACGCATTTTGACATTTTATTGTGGCTACCTTCAGACGATTTTATACAGCGTAAGAAGGACATGTATGAAATAATAGGGCAAAGAATATCCCAATTAACCTTCTGACTTCCATATACTCTTCCTATGCAGAATAAAATTGCCTAAAAATAACCAGAAAAATGCCTCAACGATCCTGATGGGATCTAGTCGAATAACGTACCAAACTTAAATCCCATTGAGTCTGAGTGGGACAACATGGTCAACAACTGGGGAACCGAGATGGAGCGGACCCGGCAGCATCTTCTGCACCACATTGCACTGGTCTGGAAGGGGCTCCGAAGTAAACCATGCCTCATCTACGACCTGGTCTCTTCCATGCCCAGCCGACTACAGGAGTTCATCGATCGTGAAGGCTGCTGGACTCTCTACTAGGACGATTTTGTTATATACATTAGATTATTCTGTTAATTATTCCTATGTAAACTATAATGATCTAACTATGATGGCATTATAGAAATACAATGTCTATATACAGTGTATATATTAACCATGAGTGAAGTAGCTTAAGTGATGCAGGACAAGCTCTCAAATCTATGAATATATTAATTATGGGCAAAACAAAAAAATCAGAAATAAATTAACACGCAGAATGCGTTTCATCCTTTATATGCCTTCATTTACTACCATTTCATATACATATTTGTTTTCACCCACACCATCACCTCCCTTAGATATTATGGTGACACGAGTTCACATTGTTTCTGTTGTAATTGTTAATATATTACTTCCTAAATGTGTTATTATGAAGTGCACGTCTGAAATTTGTAAACAACAAATAACCTATAGCTCAAAATAGTAATAACTGCACTGTATCATAATATTATGATAATTATATGTGAAAGAGTTAAGAAGAATATTCGTGAAAGCGGTGCTAGATGGGAGTAGGGGCTTCGATTGACTGGGAACAGAAGTGGATGGGGGCGATTAATTCGTGGCTACCCCTTCGGGGATCACCGTGTCCGGCAATAGATAGATAGATATGTGAAACAAACTGCCTGGGGAATTTAGTATATGGTGAAACCACTACAAACATTTTGACTGAGGACTCTCTAGAACTCAATTTTATGGTGGATTCTTATTGATCAGGTAGTTATTTAACCCACTGAGCCCCAGCGACGCAGCGTTTGCGTCCACAATGTATGTAACGCTAAACCCCAGCGACGCAAACCATGCGTCCACCACTAAAACCTCTATTATTCGGCTCGTATGGTAGGAAATGGTTTGAGAATGGTAGGGGAGGTACCGTAGAGTGTTGCCAAACAGGGCCGGTACACGTGAACCGGCCAGCCAGGCTGCGCGGGTGGTGGTGGTGGGATTAGTGGCGCCACTTTACCCACTTATTTCACCGCAACTTTGGACCTTATTTACTCCTGTCGTATGGGAGCTAGAGGCTTGAGATTTGTGTGAGACACTCCTTAGGATGTACGCATTACAATGCCATACCCAGTTGTTACCCTAGTGCTGCCGGGCGGGTGATTATGCTGGGGAGGTGATGAAAAACACTGTACCCACTTATATCCCTACGACTTTCGACCTCATTTACTCTTGTCCTATGGTAGCTATAGGCTTGAAATTTGTGTGAGACACACCTTAGGATGTACGCATTACTTGTCCATGCTCAGCTATTCCCCAAATCCTGCCGGACGGGTGGCCATGTGGGGGAGGTGATGAAAGACACTGTACCCACCTATCTCCCAACAACTTTCGACCTTATTTACTCTTGTCCTATGGTAGCTATAGGCTTGATATTTGTATGGGATATTCCTTAGGATGTAGGCAATGTATGGCAACCCACATATCTCGGTTTGTTGGGATAAAGGACGTGCATGACAAAGGAAAGTCAGTTTACCCATACATCTCGCGAGTGCAACACCATGTCGGATTTACCACGCCGTTACCCACGCAGGGGAATATCCCTGGCCGATGCCTTGGCCATACTTGACGAGAGTGATGTGCCTGATAGTCATACTGGATCATCAAATGACGATTCAAAGGACAAATATAATCCCACTTTGGCCGAGATAGATGACATGCATGAGGAGGAACCCTATCTCCCCATCGCTGAACGGTACGCCAGGTTACAAGAAAGGGAGGAGAGTAGCTACCGTTCCCCCGCTCCCTGTGACATAGTGGAGTCCCAAGCAAGTGGGGAAGAGAAAGATGACCCAGACCCCATGGCCTTCCTCAACATTTCACCTTCTCATCGTAGGGCTGAGAAGAGAAGAGGTGAGGATTTGGAGGGGGAGGAGGAGGAGGAGGAGGAGGATGAGGTGGGTCAAGATCAAGATCCGACACCACACGTGCCTCGCCGTGGTGCTCCCCCACCGTGTTTGCCTTCCCCACCACCCCTCATTCCCTCTCCACTAAAGGCGCCAACCCCTCACACTTTCTATGAGTTGCGCAGGGGTGCAGCCATATTAGCAACCCAGCCATTGACTTCTTCTTCAGAAGCAACAGATGAGGATATGCCTGCCCTAAAATCATCTCCACCATGCCACCCACGCCCTGCCGCACGCTGTCTGTTTCCCTCATCACCCCGGATTGACTCGCCCCCACCATCACCTCCCGGACCACTACCATACTCACCTGTACCTTCTCCTCAGCCTGGGACCTCCCACAGACACGACACTCAGACACCTTCACCGCCTGCGTCGCCACAACGCCCTGATCGTGCGCAACGCCCTATAAACATACGTGGGCGTGCCCGTGGTCCTGTGCGTGTGCGTGGCCGAAGGGTGTCTAAGGTGACACTAATACGCCCCACTCCTGGCGGTACGAGAGCAAGGGCTGGGCCGGCTCGACCAAGGCCGAGGGCAGGGGCAAGAGGGCCAAGAGGGGGAAGAGCGGCAAGAGGCAGGGCAAGGCCCTCCCGCCCTGATGGTGACTCCCCTCCTGACGACTCTGACGACGAAGGTGCCGCTCAACCCGACGTGTGGGATTGGGTTGATGGCGACAACTTTGTGCCCACCGACTACAACTTTGTGGGTGCTGGGATTGCCGGCCCTACGCTCCCAAACCAGGGCGGCAGACCACGAGGCTTGAAATCTTCAGGTAGTTCTTCACTACCAATCTCGTGGCTCTAATTGTTGACCAGACCAACTGGTACAATTATTATTTCATGGCAGGGAAGGAGCAGTCAAAATACTCTGCAAGGCTGTCATGTCCTCCCTTGATGTCCCGGAGTTTTACACATTCTTGGCCATTGTCATGCTGATGGGGGTCACAAGGAAATCCTCCATACAAAAGTACTGGTCCTGGGATCCCCTCGTCCGAACCCCTATTTTTGGCCAAATAATGAGCAGAAATAGGTTCACAGCCATAATGGGGAACCTACATTTAATTGACAGCCTGGCAGCCCCCACCAGAAATCAAAGTCAACCAAGAGCTATAAAGGACCCCATGGAGAGGATAAGACCCATCTTCGAGTACCTGAAGGTGAAGCTTGCTGCCGCCTTCAAACCCCATCAGAAGCTCATTGTTGATGAGAGTTTGCTGCTGTGGAGGGGGAATATTGGCATCCGGCAGTACATGCCCAGCAAACGACATCGATATGGCCTGAAGACCTTCGTGATGTGTGACTGTCGAACCCGTTACATCCAGGACCTAATTCTGTATATGGGCAAGAAAACAGAATTGGTGGAAACGAGGACATACGGAATTTCTGGGGCCGTCGTCATCACCATGCTGCAGGGGCTACCTGGACAGGAGCCACATACTGTACCTGGACAACTGGTACACCAGCCCCTCCCTTGCCAAGTTCCTGCATAGCAGCACTACAGGAGTCTGTGGCACCGTCAGGAGGAATCGGATCTTCATGCCCGAACTACCACCCAGGCGGGAAAAGGGCTCCATCATCCACAAGCAGGCTAACAATGTCCTCATGTTATCCTGGATGGATAACCGGGATGTGAACGTCCTCACAATAGTCCACCCCCCCATCTTCCAAGACAGCAGACGTCGTGACAGAGCAACTGGCGAAGTTATCAAGAAACATTTGGCCATCTGTGATTATAACATCAACATGCGGCTGGTGGATAAATCAGATGCTGTCATCTCGTCATGTGAGTGTGCAAGGAAGACGATGAGGTGGTATAAGAAGTTATTCTTCCACCTCCTCGATCTCACCCTCTATAACAGCCATATCCACTACTCAACAATAACCGGGAAATAAGCAGGAAACGATGGAGAACTTCTGCATCGAGTTGTCCAGGGAGGTGTTGAGGGAATACATGACAGCCCCCCACTGCCAGCAACCCCCCGCCCATCGACGCCCAGCAGCAGAAGGGATTGCCAGGCTGACACAACGCCACTTCCCTGAATATGTGCCGCCCACAGAAAACAATGACAAACCCCGAAGACGGTGTCATGTGTGCCGCAACACGACACAGAGGCAGCCTGAAAGAACAGATACCAGGTGAATGTGCAGAGAATGTGATGTTCCACTGTGTCTCCCAGACTGCTTCAGGGATTATCACACCCTTGACAATTTCTAAACGAGTGTACTGAAAGACTGCGATAAAAGACGCTATGAAGTGTGTGTGTATATAAACCTAGTGTAAATATAAATATATACAAAGTGCCGAACACAATATGTAAGTGAGATTGACACTCAAATATACGTAAAACAGTGACGGACACCAGTAAGTGTAAATATATACTATTTCTAAGTCAAACGTGCGTAAAACAATGTGTGAAACTCATAATCATAACTATAAAACATATGATAAAGTAATAAACTGAATAAACAGAGGAAGTGACATGAAAACTGAATAAAGCAGGGGAGTAAGAGAGAAACACAAGAAAAGGGAAAGTGTAGGTGGCGCGTGTCAGTCAGCTGGGTGTGTGTCATTTCGTGCGTTCTGTTATTGTCCGAGACCATGATGGCCGCCAGTCTCCATGGCAACGGGGACGCGCCACGCTCTTGCCACTCGTGTGCACTTACAAGACTTATATCTAAGCACTTTTCACACTGTAACTTCACTTACAATGACATTATGTGATACATGTTGCTAATATATGAACTATGAAGGCACACATGATGCTCGGGTGGTGTAGATAACCGTCACTCGAAAACTGGCCACATCGTACATCTGCCATGCTGCCTCGCTCAACTATGGCTGCCCGGGCGGAAAGTTTGAAGGCTGCCCGGCACCAGCTGATGTATGAGGCTTGACCCCCCCCCCCCCCCCATACGACCCCCAAATGACCGAGGTGAGTAATTTTTATATATTTTGTTTTTCATTTCTCACCTTTTTCTTCCATTTTAGAAGAAAAAAAAAATTGGCAAAAACGGCCAGTCCCTGGATGTACATTTATTCTAAACTAGCTGGGGTTCAGTGGGTTAAGTACCGTAAATAAAACCCAAAGCGAAGACGTATTATTTGTCCTGGTATACAACAGGTTCGGCCCTACATGGACACTCTTTGCATACAAACTACAGTATATACGAACGCGTGAACATTGGGTGTATATTTATCTAAATCTATTAATTTCACGTGGGAGAAAGAAAAGGGTATTTTATAATATGTAACCAACTCTAGCATTTAGTATTTACAGCATCAATTGAAAAATGTTGGCTTGAAAATAATGTTCACCAAATTAATGGTGTAAACAGATAGTAGTTACACAAAATATAATGATAGGCCTAATTAGAAACAAAATATATTTTCACAAATGTATGCTACCGTTTATTAATAAGTTTATATCAGTAGTGCTCTTAGTGTTATGACGTATTGCATGGAAAACCAAAAACTATACCGGTACTCTCGTTGTTGGCCAATACGATAATCAAACTCGAAATATTTCCGCTGCGTGTTTAACCCCTTCTGTTCTGGAAACGTATTTATAATTTTATTCTTACTATACTGTATATAGACGATGGTGTGCAGTTTAACACCTTACGAGCGGCCTATGCGGTTTATTTATGTGTACCGCACAGCGGGGTGTTTTTAGCCAAAATAGGGCTGTTTACGTGATCATTTTCATGCCTAAATAAGACCCAGAACGTAAAACAAGTACCTATCCCTGAAAGGGCATAAACAGAGCTTTCGAATGACACCATAACGATCCTTGTATGATGGATAGTTTTCTTGCAATAACCGTGCAACGCGAGTGCAAAAAGCAGGTAATTCGGTACTTTCAGTACATAATTGAGTATGTAGCGAGTGAGAGAGGGAGGAGGGAGCTGAGATTTGTGTCAGTAGGTTCGCCGCGGTGGTCTGGAGCAGTCATACGCTCGCTAGTCTCCTGCCACCACTTGTCTCTCTCTCTCAGCCACATTACGTGCTGAAATTGCCACTCGACCTATGTCGAGCGCCGCCACATAGTCCAGCTTTATTTAACTCGACTTATGTTGCTCGCCGCTAAATAAGGGTTAAGAAGGATTTGTGAACGTATACAAGGTTAAGTGAGATTGTTGGAAGCCTGTTACCTGCTGGAGGCCCTCTTTAACTTAATGTAATCGCCTGATAGTAGCCAGAATAACTAATAAGACGGCACCGACACTGAAAGTGTTAACTATATTTCTACCATTACAGTGTAAATCAAATATCTAAGTGTTTTGATTTTCGGTGTGAGCGTCCTGGGTTCGATTCCCCGGACTGCCACATGTGTTTGTTAATTACATTAATAGAGTTTAGGAGTAAAGTTGGTTGGTGGAGAGAACATAATAATATCTTCGGAGGACAGCTTAATTCTATTATTATTACTACTATAAATAATAATAAATGTTGTTGTATTTTCCTATTGTCTGTTTGACACAATATCAATTATGTTGATACACCCATATAATAACTAGACATTAATTATTTAATGTCATAAAGGGATGACAATCATGTTCTTTAAACTAGGTGAATTTCCATATTTTAATAGTTTACAAGATTCCTTAACCATTACATCTCTATCTTATTTCATGATACACGAGGTTGTTGGTTTCTTGAATATTTTACTTGGTTGGTGTTTATGGAAATGGTGTGGGCATGCATATCTTCGTCCTATTAACGCTACGATTATAAGATGTTAACTCATTAAATACCGATGATATCCTTTTCAAAATATTCTGGCAAATATTAGTCGATTTTATTTAGATTAAGAAGGGCTACGATTTAGAATGCTATAGCCTATTGTAAATATAACCTTACCTACTACAGACCGTTTATAATATACATAAAATAGTTTGAATATAGCTATAATGAAATATAGTATATGTCCCTGGTACCAAAAGGGGAAGTAAAAAAGTCTCCATTCATGGCCTAGCTAAGGTTCACCATGGTCCTCTGCTCTATGATATAGAAATTTACCTACTACGCAACGACATCCCTTTAAGCTACTTCACACGTGGTTATAGCTATAGACATATTGATATTATGCATGTATCATATTTAACAAATTATAGTCTGTTTTGTCTTACATATTCTAACCGCCTTATGTTCGACTTATTAATTCGTGCATTCATAAAAATACAATGATTTTATGAGAGACAGAGAAATAGAGAGAAAGAAGAGAGATAATCGTCATTCCGTGGATCTAGTGGTGGAAAGTGATCCAAGGGAAGGGGCTTGCAGACGTGAAACAAGAAAGAAGTATAGAGAGGGAAGGAGGGGCTTAGCTGAGAGAGGGTGGATAAGCGGGGATGGAATGGGGAAGGGGGGGGGGGCACAATGTTACCAACACCATTCGCGATTCTCTGCCAGACATGTGTAGCAGGACTTATGTCCACAGCAGTACATGTCGTAATATGTGTATATAAGTAATATGAGTTTTTTATAATGTGTGCATGACTGCATGTATAACCTCCAATCATAAATGCACTTACTTTACTTAAAATGCTCTGCAAAATTGCCCACGAGATTTGTATTCATAATTATGCACAGTTAAACATTCTTGTTTTTATATATAAATTATTGATCTGCTAAGATCAAGTTCTTAGTTAACCCTATTGATTGTGGCTTATTATTATTATTATTATATGCTATGTCTCTAATTTATTCCAATATTCTGGGAAGTGTATGTATTTTTGTAACACATTGTTGTTTCCCGTTTTACTATTCTCAGCAGGAATTCCCCACTACTCCATTTGCAACTCAAAGTCAGTAAGCCAGATTGAGAGTTGTAAATAATTTGACTCTGGATTTTGTTTTCTGCACGGTGGTCTGAATGTATGCGAGGTGTTTCTTTTACTGGAAACCGCCTTTCTGATTTATCTTTGGTGTATATATCATGATACATCTTTGTTATTGGTACAATGTTTTTATTCATTGCCATATGATTACCAATAATTGGTATTCTCCATTTTCACCCTGATTAAATCTTCCACTTGTCTCTTAACCTCTCTCCTCCCCTTTTGTCCACATATCCCACTGTTCTCTCCTCTCCTTTTGTCCACATATCCCACTGTTCTCTCCTCTCCTTTTGTCCACATATCCCACTGTTCTCTCCTCCCCTTTTGTCCACATATCCCACTGTTCTCTCCTCCCCTTTTGTCCACATATCCCACTGTTCTCTCCTCTCCCCTTTTGTCCACATATCCCACTGTTCTCTCCTCTCCTTTTGTCCACATATCCCACTGTTCTCTCCTCCCCTTTTGTCCACATATCCCACTGTTCTCTCCTCCCCTTTTGTCCACATATCCCACTGTTCTCTCCTCTCCTTTTGTCCACATATCCCACTGTTCTCTCCTCTCCTTTTGTCCACATATCCCACTGTTCTCTCCTCCCCTTTTGTCCACATATCCCACTGTTCTCTCCTCTCCTTTTGTCCACATATCCCACTGTTCTCTCCTCCCCTTTTGTCCACATATCCCACTGTTCTCTCCTATTCTTTGCCTTATTTTATCTTCATCTACCAGCCTGCCATCTTACTTGTCTCTCTGTTGCGTGACTGTTCTCTAGTTTCTGTACACATATGATTTTTCCTGCCTCTGTGTCATATAATTATATTTTAATATTCATGTTTTAGCTCCTACAATTTCCTAGCTTCAAAATATTGCCCTTCAAATTTGTATTTGTCTTTGTTTCTGTGTTTGTTTCCGTCATTGTTTTCATCATACCTTTAGCCCTATACTTGTTTCTACTTCGAATGTCTCACACACACACACACATTAATCTAAACTGGATTATAGAATTTGTAGTGGAACAAGTCGTTATTCCAACATAAAGGCAATTTTGTTTGTTTTGTTTTTCTATGTGAGTGAGAGAGGCAAAAGGAAGAACAGCCTGTAGCAAGTGCCTCCCCCAGAGTTGAAAGAGTGACAGGGCCAAAATCAAGGGACGTTCGAGCCAAAATGCCTAGAAGAAAGTTTGAGAGTAACGTTTCACTCTTGGGTTGGAGAGTTGCACAGAGTAGGGGTGGGATTGTGTTGCGAGACGGGTACCATGTGCCCTACATAGTGGAGGTGGTATACACTGGGAAAGCTCTGAGGAACACTTATTATTATTGTAGCGATAGAATAGTGTGACGTTAACCACTCCTTTAGAACCGCATGGCTTGTCCTACAGTGACTCGCTAGGATCGCCAGGGCAGTGGATGGGGCTACAGTTTATGTATTAGGGTGTGCTTTATTTCATATGAAAGCTTGTGTCATGGGCAGTCAAGAAAGGCTCTTTGTTTTCACCCATGTCAAGGCTTTATATATTTAATTGTAAAGTATATGTTTTATCATTAACTAGTAATGATGGGATCTGGGAGAGAGAGAGAGAGTAGAACAGAGTGAGAGGGAGCGTGTAGTGTTTTTGTCCCGCTCGATGACGTCACGGCTGGCTGCCTCGTGGGGGTTGGTTGAGGGAGGTCCTTACCATGTTGCTAGCTTCTTTGCTAGTGGCTAGAGGACTTGTTACCGTGTTACTCTGCGCGGTGCAAACTAGTCCCGGTATATATACAGGTTCCTCGCCACTCTCTCCCTCAGATCTGGTTTCTAGAATGCATCCCTCTTTATCCCTTGATACCTGTTCCCCGCTCTACACCTGAGAATCTTTTCCTCTGCCTACCTCTCTCTTTTTCCATATCTTTCACCATCTTTTATTAATACCATATCCCCTCTGGTTAACTCTGCAAAATCAGCTTCATGCTGGCCAGTTGTATTGTGCGTTAAGTTCTGATATAACCCATGTATGTTAGTTGTTAAGATAAGTTGATCACGAAGCATTGGTTGGCATTCATATTGTTTAGTACCGCTTCCTATAATTATTAGTGTTTTGCTGGATTAGATAATGCTAGACTAGGGGTCTGATATTATAAGGTATTGTATCCTATGAGTGCTGGCTTTAGGTAAAAGCTGCACGACATACCTGAGAACTGGAGTTGATTGGGTAAATTCTAGTCTGTGTGCCATTGAGAGTAGAGCATGCACGAATGAGGGCTTTTTGCCTATACCATTCTGCACTGTTCTAAGCTCGTTGTTTGTCTTTGAGGTACGCCAGGAGAACGCTTAATACTTCGGTATTAAGGTTTCTCAAGAGAGCTACCCTTCCCTATAATGTAATATTTGACGCACAGACTTGAGATTTGCACTAGGCTATGCGGCATGCCATGCGCACCAGTATCTCGTATCATTGACTCTAGCTAGACTTTATCAATCATAGTAGACATTAAATATATTAATCCAATTACTCTTTATGCATACCCATTTATGATTACACAAACATTTCGCAGCCTAGTTTGATGTATGGAGACACAAACAACTTAGGCTCTTTTTGTTGATAGGAATACTGCATTGTCGTGACGATTATTATTGTTGTAGTGTTTAGGATATTCTTGGCTCCGACGGCATTATATATTCTGCCATTTTGTGTGCATAGCCTGCACGAGCATTGTTCCGCTGCCTGCCTTTTTGGGTTCCATTTCCGATACGAGCATCTTTATAGCATCTAACATTTAAAGAAGATTCCTTGTTAGTGTTGAAGGACTTTAGTGCACTTTCTTTCATGCAGGAGTGCCTGACATTTATTGATTAAAGTAACGTAAGCTGTAACTTCTCTTACCACCTTACTTTGCATACCATAGCCAAGCACCTTCGGTTATAGGTAGTAATAGGCTGTTTTCACATAACATTAAGCCTAGAGTAGACGCACATTTATTGAGAGTTTGATAGCCTATTATTGCATATAGAACTCTGTAGAGTATTTGTGTTCTTTGTTCACTGGGAATATACATCAGAGGTTGAATCTAGCACTTTCCGTTGTAGCATTTACGCCATTACTAGTACAATGAATAAGAGCCCTGATATATTTAAACCTCAGTCGTAACAAATGGCGACCTTACCTAGGATTTGGTGAACCTACATTTATTAGCAGGGAACATTTGTTGTTTTGGGGGAATATTTTGTGGGGATCAGCAGGAATAATTTTTTTTGCAACATAGTATAGCCCTTGAGTATTTTCGAGAATTTTTGTGTGTATATTGAAGTATAAGAGTTTGGGGTGCTTCTTTTCTGAATATTGAGGTGGGAAATTTGTTGTGAGCATCATGTCTTATACCGGATCAGAGGAGAATGGAGACACAGTACGTTATGTCGAAACTGAGGAACAGCAGTATGGTGAAAAGGTTAATCAGGGTGGGTTGCCCCTGGGGGGACCACCGGTAATTTTAAACCGTAACCGTGCTCCTGATCAGTCTGTCTCGCACTTATTGAAACTAGTTCCGGTGTTTGTTGAGAGCGGGATAACAGAATTTTTCGCACTCTTTGAGAAGAAATGCCAGGAACACCAGTGGCCAGAGAAAAAATGGGCAGCACTTGTATCCTCTAGATTAAGTGGCAAGAGTCTTAAAGCCTACGATGCGTTACCTTGGGAGTCATGTATTGTGTATGAGGATCTCAAGGAGGCTGTCCTGAGGGCTTACGAACTGCAACCAGAAACGTACCGTTTGAAGTTCCGGGGTGTAACTAAGGGAAGAGATAGCACCTTTTTGGAACACGCCCGGGACTTGTCCGATGCTATGGGGAACTGGCTCCGATCTGAGAAGGTCACAACATTTGATGAAATTAAGCAGTTAATGATGTTGGAGCAGTTCTTTAAGAGCACGGGCGGTGATCTAACTTTGAACTTGAAGGAGAAAAACCCAAGAACTCTAGTCGAAGCAGCAGAAATGGCTGATCGACGGCTGTCGTTGATTCGGGGTTGCGGGTCCTCACAGAAATACGATGTAAGTGCTAAGGACCGTTATCCTCCCCCTCCCCGTAACAATGACACATTTAAACAGAAGAGCCATGAAACTAAAACTGAATCCAAACCTTACACCACACCGTATGTGAAAAGTCAGGGTCCTTTTACATCACAGTATAAGCCGAAACCGAAATTTATGTGTTTTAGTTGCCACCAGGAGGGTCATAAGGCAAATGAGAGCCCTAGTCGACCTCCTCCGGCAGCCGTGTCTTTTGCTCACGGCATTGGAGTGTTCAAGAGGACATCGGAGTTTGTTAGAGGCATTTCTTCCGAGGTAAATACACTGCCAGTGCAGAAGGATCCGGAAGGCTTATTCCCTGTCCGTGATGCCTTTAGTGACCACAGGGGACTCGGTTGTGTGGAGTGGGGGGGTAGAAGACATGAGGTGAGAATTTTGCGTGACACTGGGGCATCGCAAACATTGTTGAGAAATTTCACTGGTCAACCTGTAAATACGGCGCGGGTGGTTGTGGTTCAGGGAGTTAATGCAACAAGGTCATACCCGCTTGTAAGAATGAAGGTGGAAGTTGATGGTGTGACTCGGGACCTGGATGTAGGAATTGTGGAGAAGTTACCTGTTGGGGGCGTCGACCTCCTTCTCGGCAACGACTTTGCGGGACCTACTTCTGAGGCGCCACCCTTGGTCGTTGCCGAGAAGCCAGCCGACGTGAGTAGGGAGGAGCAGGAGTGGGTTGAGAAGTGTCTGGTGCAGCCTATGGCATGTGTTGTCACCGGAGATCCTGCATCCAGGGAGTCACATTCTGGTCAACAGTCTTTAGATCAGCGGAGGAAGGGTACCGAGAAGGGGTTGAAAGTTGATGCGGTTGAGAGTTTAGTGTCAACGGACCTTCTCGGGGACTCATTATTAGGACCACATTTCGAGTCTGGAGAAGACCCAGTAACTGTTCCTGAAAAGGCAGAGGATGGGCTTAAAAAGACGAAAGAGTTGAAGGAGGACAGTGATGCACAGTCGGGAGATGTAGCAACAAGGTACCCTGACGCGTACCCTATGAGAAATGGGTCGGCGAAGACGGTGGTCCGAAGCTTGCTAGTGTATTTTTCCCGGTATGGTTACCCGCAGGGGATTCAGTCAGTCCAGGGACCCAACTTCACTTCTAGCCTCTTTGTTCAAGCAATTCCGCAGCATGGGATTGTTGGGGTTATGTCATCTGCGTATCATCCGGAGAGCCAGGGTGTGTTAGAGCGATGGCACTCAGCCTTAAAATCTGTGCTTCGTTGTTGTTGCTTTGAGAGTGGGAAGGATTGGGATCTTGGCCTGCCATGTGTTTTGTTTGCTGTGCGGGAGGTGCCTGGGGAAGGTTTGGGATTCAGCCCTGATGAGCTCGTCTTTGGACACCGTGTCAGAGGGCCTCTCCATATGGTTGAAGAAATATGGGAGGGCGCAGAAAAACCTTGTTCTATGCTCAAGTGTGTCCTCGACAGTCGAGAACGGATGTTGCGCAGTCTGGAGTTGGCTGGCCGTAATTTGACTAGCTCTCAGGCCCTCAGGAAGGACAGGTACGACCTCAAGGTAGAACTCAGGGAGTTGCACGTGGGTCAGGAGGTGTTGATTCTACAGCCCCTTGTAGGTCACCCCTTATCCGCGAAGTACGCTGGTCCTTATAGGGTGGTGGAGGAGCTATCAGACCTGGATTACTTGGTAGCCACTCCAGACAGACGGAAGCACAATCAGTTATGTCACGTTAATCTCATGAAGGAGTATGGGAGGCACCCCCCTGAGCCTCTCACTGTGCCTGTGATGACGTTTACCAGTCAAGGTGGAGAAGGAGAACGGGACAGTCAAGCTCAGGTGGAGGATAACTGGAAGGTTAAGAAGTTCAAATGGGCGCCTAAGTGTGAGAAGGTGTTTAGAGAAGTAAAACACCTGTTGTGCACTCACCCGATCCTCAGGGCCCCTGACTTTAGCCTACCTTTGCAACTAGCAACGGAGGCTAGTGGTGTGGGGGCTGGTGCCGTCTTTGTGGAAAAGGACGATGATGGGCTGGAGCATCCTGTTCGTTTCTGCTCGGAGAAGTACAATTCGGCCCAGGGGAGCTGCTCTGTTGTCGAGGAGGAGCTGCTGGCGGTTGTGCTTGCGCTGGGGCATTTCGAGGTCTATGTTCCAGCCTATGGTCCGGTCGTTGTAGTCCACACAGATCATCACCCTCTCAAGTTCTTGGACCAGTTTCACAATCGGAATATGAGGCTGACCAGGTGGTCACTAAGGTTACTGGTATATAACCTGGACATACGCCATATTGCCGGTTGTGACAACATGGTTGCAGATGGTCGTTCAAGGGTATATGATCCTGGGTAGATTGACACACGGGTAGCCTCATGTTTTAGTTTGAATAGTATTTTGCGCTTGGTGCTTGTTGGCTCGCGGTTGTAGCCCAGCGTATTGGGTCGTAAAGCAGGAGTTGAGCGTTTGGTATAGAAGAAAAAACTAGGCTTGCCCCTATAGTGCAGCCGAAATAAACAAATTAAAAACATAAAAATTAAATAAAAACTCTTTCTTTGATAGCTGAATTTTGTCAGTATGTTATAGCAGTAATTCTGAGTTGCACTCCTCTCAGAATGCTGGGCTAGAGAAGCTCGCTCTTGAGGAGCATAACTACATATAATTTAACCTATGGTGTTGGGGAGGGTTATAATTTTGAAAAATGTTTTGTTGAAGAACTGTGCCAGATATTTTACTGCCGCTGGGTGATGGGAAGTAGAGATATAGCATGGGTTCTAACCATCAGATTTTTGTGAGCCTTGGGGCCTCTGAGAAAAATCTTGGGGGGGGTGTGACGTTTACCACTCCGTTAGAACCGCATGGCTTGTCCTACAGTGACTCGCTAGGATCGCCAGGGCAGTGGATGGGGCTACAGTTTATGTATTAGGGTGTGCTTTATTTCATATGAAAGCTCGTGTCATGGGCAGTCCAGAAAGGCTCTTTGTTTTCACCATGTCAAGGCTTTATATATTTAATTGTAAAGTATATGTTTTATCATTAACTAGTAATGATGGGATCTGGGAGAGAGAGAGAGAGTAGAACAGAGTGAGAGAGGGGCGCGCAGTGTTTTTGGACTGCTCGATGACGACACGGCTGGCTGCCTCGTGGGGGTTGGTTGAGGGAGGTCCTTACCATGTTGCTAGCTTCTTTGCTAGTGGCTAGAGGACTTGTTACCGTGTTATTCTGCGCGGTGCAAACTAGTCCCAGTATATATACAGGTTCCTCGCCACTCTCTCCCTCAGATCTGGTTTCTAGAATGCATCCCTCTTTATCCCTTGATACCTGTTCACCGCTCCGCACCTGAGAATCTTTTCCTCTGCGTACCTCTCTCTTTTTCCATATCTTTCACCACCTTTTATTAATACCATATCCCCTCTGGTTAACTCTGCAAAATCAGCTTCATGCTGGCCAGTTGTATTGTGCGTTAAGGTCTGATATAACCCATGTATGTTAGTTGTTAAGATAAGTTGATCACGAAGCATTGGTTGGCATTCATATTGTTTAGTACCGCTTCCTATAATTATTAGTGTTCTGCTGGATTAGATAATGCTAGACTAGGGGTCTGATATTATAAGGTATTGTTTCCTATGAGTGCTGGCTTTAGGTAAAAGCTGCACGACATACCTGAGAACTGGAGTTGATTGGGTAAATTCTAGTCTGTGTGCCATTGAGAGTACAGCATGCACGAATGAGGGCTTTTTGCCTATACCATTCTGCACTGTTCTAAGCTCGTTGTTTGTCTTTGAGGTACGCCAGGAGAACGCTTAATACTTCGGTATTAAGGTTTCTCAAGAGAGCTACCCTTCCCTATAACGTAATATTTGATGCACAGACTTGAGATTTGCACTAGGCTATGCGGCATGCCATGCGCACCAGTATCTCGTATCATTGACTCTAGCTAGACTTTATCAATCATAGTAGACATTAAGTATATTAACCTAATTACTCTTTATGCATACCCGTTTATGATTACACAAGCATTTCGCAGCCTAGTTTGATGTATGGAGACACAAACGACTTAGGCTCTTTTTGTTGATAGGAATACTGCATTGTCTTGGCGATTATTATTGTTGTAGTGTTTAGGATATTCTTGGCTCCGACGGCATTATATATTCTGCCTTTTTGTGTGCATAGCCTGCACGAGCATTGTTCCGCTGCCTGCCTTTTTGGGTTCCATTTCCGATACGAGCATTTTTATAGCATCTAACATTTAAAGAAGATTCCTTGTTAGTGTTGAAGGACTTTAGTGCACTTTCTTTCATGCAGGAGTGCCTGACATTTATTGATTAAAGTAAAGTAAGCTGTAACTTCTCTTACCACCTTACTTTGCATACCATAGCCAAGCACCTTCGGTAATAGGTAGTAATAGGCTGTTTTCACATAACATTAAGCCTAGAGTAGACGCACATTTATTGAGAGTTTGATAGCCTATTATTGCATATAGAACTCTGTAGAGTATTTGTGTTCTTTGTTCACTGGGAATATACATCAGAGGTTGGATCTACCGCTTTCCGTTGTAGCATTTATGCCATTAGTAGTCCAATGAATAAGAGCCCTGATATATTTAAACCTCAGTCGTAACAATAGCGAGAGAGATGCAACATTGCGGCAGAGAGAGAGAGATTGCAGAGAGTTGGTGAGTGGATGGGAGTAAATGATACGAAAGGCCTTCCTTTCAACTTTGTCTAGGAGAGTGGTGTGAGAGGAACCTCCCCACACATGTGAACAATACTCAATATAAGGATGCAACATGCCCCTGTACAGAGCAAGAAGCTGTGCAGGGGTAAAGAAACCCCTGAGGCGGTTGAGCACACCCAGCTTCAGGAAAGCTGACTTAGCAAGACTGGTAATATGGTTCTTCCAAATGAGAGCAGAAGAAACAGAGACACCAATAATAGTGAGAGAAGATGAAGAATTGATTTTTGTATTGTTGAAGAATAAGGGATTGTCCGCTGGGAGTTCCAGACGGGTAGATAGATGGAGAGATTTGGTTTTGGAAGCATTAAAAGTAACAAGGTATTCTCTGCCCCAATTGGAAATAGTAGTTAGATCAGAATTTATGTGTTCTATGGCTTCATTACGTTTGTCTTTGAGGGATTGCTGGCTGGGGCGTTCTGGAAAACTAATTGAGTAGTGTAAGGTTGAGTCATCCGCGTATGAATGGATATGACTTGAGGTACAGTTGAGAAGATCATTTATGAAAGTTAGAAAGAGAATAGGAGATAGGACAGAGTCCTGAGGAACACCGGAGTTGATAGGGTGAGGAAGTGAGCGATGGCCGTCCACAACCGCAGCTATGGAATGGCTGGAAAGGAAATTAGAGACAAAGGCACAGCTGGAAGGATAGAAACCGAAGGATGGTAGTTTAGAAATTAAAGATTTGTGCCAGATTCTATCGAAGGCTTTCGATATGTCTAGTGCAATAGAAAAAGTCTCACCGAAGTCCCAAAAGGAGGATGACCAAGAGTTAGTAAGATATGAAAGAAGATCACCAGTAGAGCGACCCTTAAGGAAGACATACTGGCGATCTGAGAGCACATCATGAGAAGAGAAATGCTTAAGACATTTGGAAGCAAAAATAGTTTCAAAAACTTTTGAAATACAAGAGATGAGCGCAATTGGATGATAGTTGAAGGGTTGAGAGCAGTCACCCTTCTTTGGGACAGGTTGAATGAGAGCAAACTTCCAGCATGAAGGGTATACGCTAGAGAATAGTGTTACGACCGGCACTACGAAATAAACAAGGGCACTTAATAATGGACTAGATGATAGGCTATATCTGCAACAACGGTACGCTAATTCCAAACCCTCGAACTATTACGCCGGTGAACAAAACACTTAAACCCTCCGAGTTAATCTACTGGATAACGGGATATCAATTAACTGGGTTTTAGTGCACTTCTACAAAGGCTTTCCGGTGACGGAAAAGCCTAGTCACAAAAGGAGTACTTTACGTTAATAAAATGCTCTTAAGTAATAACAATACTTGAATAAACTATAACAAGATTTAATAAAGAAATATATGCTTACGTTAACTTTAGTGTGAGTCTGTACTCAACACTAAACTCTTCAATGCTCTATGAAAACACTGAAAGTCTAGTCCTACAGCAAACAGAGATGGAATCTTCTGGAAACGTATGATGCTCTAAGATGCTCGTTAATATAGAACAGAAATAATGCAGGGGCAGGACACCAAAGCGTGTATCTTAAATACACCAATAAGTAGGATATATATATATATAACAAGGGAGTGCAACAACTCTGTGACGCACTAATAATAGCCACTCAAAACAGTACTTCCGTAGCCAAAGTAACAGCCATACTGGGTTGTGCACCAAGCATCAACCTAGGCTAAAATAATACGTGAATAATTCCTATAGCATACGCAGTTAAAGTTAATAAACACAATGCTGTCTTTATTACTAATAAAGTCTGGCAGCGGCAAAAAAGGTACCAGGAGGTTAGGCAGAGCACAAGCATGCTCGTAGCCTACTGTCTCCCCTTGAACAGATTTCCCTTATGTTACGTTAAGTGACTAGGAGGCTCTCGTGGTAAGTCCAGATCTCAAGTATCTGGTCTTGCCCTGGCGCTCCACAAAGGTCAACACAAAGAGGTAGCGAGCATACGAGCAAGAGTAGGCAAAAGCCCTTTGCTCGTATACTGCTACACTCGCAAAGGAAAAATATTCACAAGGGTTACAGGCACCTAGCTCCGTCGAAGTCGTACAGGCTTTGACTCGCCATATACATAACTCAGACAACGACTAAAGATACCTTCCACTGTCTAGCATTAAATAGTAACAAAGAACAACTCAATAATTAGAAGCACCCAATGATAATATGACTCATGTGACTATGACTAATAATCCCTAAAGCTAGTGCAAAACATATATGTGAGAACTGGTGCTGGTAATACGAGTGGCCGACTATGGAAGTCGTATGCAGAACCAGAAGGGATAAGTAATTGAATAAAGATAAGAAGTATGAAAAACAAGAAGTTCAGAGAGAGAAACAGTAGTACAAGGGGTTAGATTGGGGACAGATTGCAAGGGACGTCTAGGACCAAGCACACCATGCCAAGCTCTGAAGAAGACACGCGGCGGGAGCCCCCCCCAGCACCAACACTAGGACAGCGGCACCCAATCACAGACCACTACGTCATGAAAAGCAAGCGTCCTAGGACGCGCCAGGCCCGCCAGCCAATCAAGGTCGTGGGAAACCCCGCCCGTGCGAGGGAGGCACACGTACATGCACACGCACATAATACCCCCACGCTGCCTCCTTCGTTCTCTCTCTCCTAACTTCAAACTATACATCTTATACTCTATCACTGATATAAAATCCTTCCACGTGTCACAGACAAGAATAAAGACCACCACTGATCTGTCTGTGACAACATGAATACTAGGAAAGAAAGAACATCGTTCTACGATTATTATAGCCCATTTCACTGCCCTGGCGAGCGCTAGCGAGTACGAGCACATTCTGGCAAGCTGGCCAGCGTTACAATAGACAGAGACAAAAGAGTTTGCCTAGGCAGGGAGTCATCACGGTACGCCTTCTTAGAATTAAGCCCAGAGAGGGTAGAAAGTACATCTTTAGAAGAGATTAGTATATTAGGCATAAGTAGGAGAGAGGAGGGTGGAGAGGGAGGAATAGCACTGGAATCATCCAAGGTGGAGTTTCTAGCAAAAGTTCGAGCGAAGAGCTTAGCTTTGTCAGAGGAAGAAGTGATGGTTGTGCCATCAGAGTGGGAAAGGGGAGGGAAAGACGAGGAAGATAAATTGTCGGTTTTTGGCTAGATGCTATAAAGCTTAGGAAAAGCTAGAGTTGGATAGTTTAGTGCATTTATTATTGATGAAAGAGTGTTTTGCAAGTCAAAGAACAGATTTGGCTTGATTTCGGGCAGAAACATAGGAAGAATGAGATTCGTGAGTTTTAAGGTGTCGGTACCGTTTGAATGCTTCCTCCTTATTGCGGACAGCAGTAGAACAAGCGTGAGTAAACCAAGATTGTTTTGCATTAGTCTGAGAGAAACAGAATAGAAAGTATGCTTCCATGCCCGATAGGACTACCTCGGTAATGCGTTCAGCAATCTCCGAGGGTCCCCGGCCATGGAAGCAGAAATCATTCCATGGGAAATCAAAGAAGTACAGCCGGAGAGATGAACAAACCACTGCAAATGTCACACCAATCGTTCCTTAATCTCAAATATTTACAACCCCCCCCCCCCCTACTTTCTCTCTCCCTCTCTCTCCCTCAATCAGTGCAAACTGACCGAGAAATTTACGAACAAATTGCAGATGTAAGTAACTCACAATATACCGTAATTTTTGGCGACTTTAATTTACCTGTGACCAAATGGGGCGATACCCTTACTTCACACTCCGGACATGACTTGTATACGAACTTGCAAGAGAGTTCGCTTTATCAATTTGTTAGAACGCCAACCCGTGGTAATAACGTTCTTGACATTGTACTTGCAACAAAAGAAGAATTAATAGAGAATTTGAATGTTGGTGATGAATTCAGTAACAGCGACCATCATGCGATAACTTTCACTTTAAATTTTACTAGTAACGAACCAAATAGTAGCATCGAAAAAGTCCCTAATTTCAAGAAAGCAAACTTACATAAACTTAGAGCTATGTTTAAAGAAACTGACTGGAGCTTTTTAATTAACAATAACGACGTAAATACATCTTGGAAGTTATTCGAAACCACTTACCTAAAAGCAGTGCAAGACTGCATACCATCGAAAATACGGTGTCCAGGCCATAATAATTAGCCCAAATGGTGGAATAAAGATATTTCAAACTGCCTGCTTGCTAAAAAATTGGCTAATGATAGATTAAAATCTTCACAAAATGACGAAGAACGGGTGAAATTTGTAGAGCTACGATGCAAAGCCAAAAAGTTAATTAAACAAAGTAAAAAGACCTTCGAGTTACATATTGCGAATCAAAGTAAAACAAACCCGAAAGAATTCTACATTTATATCAGAAAGAAAAAAGTAGTTACTTCAACTGTTGGACCGTTAGTCAACGAAAATGGAGAATACACCAAAGACGAAGTACAAATGAGTAATGCCCTGAATACCTTTTTTGCATCAGTTTTTTCAACAGAAGACCTCAGTGATATCCCTACACCATCGCCGATTCAGATTGATAATTTCAGATGTTTTAAGCAATATCACCGTTACAGAGAGAGAAGTATTGAATTGTTTAGATAAACTCAAGGTAAATAAAACGCCGGGACCTAATACAATCTCGCCTAGAGTTCTAAAGGAAGCTAAGGATGAGCTCTCCAAACCACTGACATTACTATTCAATAAATCCTTGCAGTCTGGAACTATGCCTGATCAGTGGAAGCTAGCCAACGTAACACCGATATTAAAAAAAGGCAGCAAATCCCTACCCAGTAACTATCGTCCAATTAGCTTAACCTCAGTTGTATGTAAAATGCTAGAAACGGTCATACGAGACAGACTCGTAAATCACTTGGAGGAAAATAACATACTTAAAGATACTCAACACGGCTTTCGTAAAAAACGTTCCTGTTTAACAAACCTCTTAGACTTCTTCCACGATATCCTCAACCTCTACGATGAGAGTAAAGCTGTAGATATTATATACCTTGATTTTCAAAAGGCCTTTGACAAAGTTCCCCACAAACGTTTACTGCTAAAACTAAAAGCGCATGGAATACAAGACGGTGTGTTGAAATGGATAGAAAATTGGCTCAGCGACAGAAAGCAAAGAGTAGTCATAAACGGTAAGGCATCTAAATGGACCAATGTAAGTAGTGGGGTACCCCAGGGATCGGTACTAGGACCAATTATCTTTCTAATTTACATCAACGACATAGATGAGGGTCTCACCTGCACAATCTCAAAATTTGCTGACGATACACAAATTGCAAATAGCATACTCTCAAAAGAACAAGTTGACGATATGCAACACAATCTAGATAAATTGTCATGTTGGGCCCAAATTTGGCAAATGAGTTTCAATACGGATAAATGTAAAGTACTACATATCGGATACCTAAATGAGAAAGCAAACTATTCGATGAACGGCACTCAGCTTAAGAATGTAAACAGAGAAACCGATCTGGGAGTAACAATATCGAGTAACCTAAAACCGAGTCAACAATGTTCAGAAGTTGTTAAGAAGGCAAACAAAATAATTGGCTTTATAGGCAGGTCATTTGAGCATAAATCCAAAGACGTTATCCTAACCCTTTACAATTCCTTAGTCCGTCCTCTTCTGGAATACTGCGTTCAATCCTCGTGCCCTTATTACCAAAAATATATAAACAAGCTAGAATGAGTTCAACGTAGAGTTACCAAAATTATACCTAGCCTAAAGAACAAACCATACGACGAGCGTCTTAGAGAATTAAATCTATTTCCTTTAACCCAGCGCAGATTAAGAGGTGACTTAATTCAAGTGTTCAAAATCATCAAAGGCATCGACAATATGAACTGTAGTAAGTACTTCACTATCGACCAATCTAATTACACGCGGGGAAACGGTTGCAAAATTATTGGTAAATCTTTTAACTCACACGAATCTAAGAATTTCTTCTTCAATCGAGTTGTCAACTTGTGGAATGGGCTTCCCCGAAACGTTATAGACTGCATCACCGTTGATGCATTTAAACTCCGCGTAGACAAATATCTTGCATCAAACCCGCGACTGACTGCGTTTGTAAATGAATAACTTTATTTTATCCCCCCCTCAGTTACTAACCCATCTGTCCCCTACTAACTTCGTAATCCTGCCACGGACATTAGTTCCAGGGCAGTAATTCCCTTTCCAATGTTTCCTTACCCACTCTAAACCACTGTTTGGACACTTGATCCTCAGTGTTTTGGAGGACAAGCAACCTAGAAGGGTCACTAGATCTGTTGTTGCTTGATTTCCTTTGTACTCCTTTGTACTCTCTCTCTCTCTCTCTCTCTCTCTCTCTACTGAACTTATAATAATTGAAAGTTCCCATGTGACATTGGCCTCCTTCTGTGGACGCCAATAACTTTCATTATCGTAAGCTTCTGGGTCATTATTTCATTCAGCCATTCTTCCTACCCACATATACCCATATATACGACTGTGTATGTGAAATGTACTGTAACGACTAAAGAAAATCAGTACAAATATAATCAGATTATCCATATATTATTATGCATTTTGTCTGTTACCCTTCAATTTAACTGGTTGGTCAGTAATATATAAGTACAGTAATAATTGTGGAAATATATACTTTACCGTACCTTATATAGCTTTAACTATAGTATATATATGTTGCTACCAGCCCTGTCGGAGTTAATGGTGCACGCTGACTAATATATATATATATATATACAGGGTGTATTACAAAAACACTTACAGATTTAAACTACTGAGTACCGATTAAAAAAACAAGTTAACTTTATTCTATAAAAAAATACAAAATAGTTAATCACTAATGATTTAAAGGACATAATGTAACATATTCAGTGCCGTCCAATCAGGTGCTATAATCCGAACACTGACATTGGTATCTCCTCCCCCCCCCCCCCCCCCCCCCACCCATCTCCTAGTTTATACCTAAGCATGTTGAATTATAAACATAATCAGTTTTCGGGGTGAACAATTGTAGCTAATATTCCCTTTATAAACCGTTCACAACTCAAATTATTCTATGTTAATGCCAAACATTATTTTATTCTTCTTTCAACATAGAAAGAAATCTTGGATGAAGCAAATCAAGTGGTCTGCAGGTGTAACTGTCATATAATAGTAAAATAAAGCAATGTTGAAAGATAAATAAAACCAAACAATATGGGCATTAACTTTCCTAATGTTATCAACTCTGCGTAAGCAGAGTTTGGTATCGCCCCCCCCCCCGTATAGTGGGTACCACACGAAAAAAAAAATTGTCGTCGTCGTCGTCGTGGTCGTTGTCGTCGTCGTCCGTCTGTCTCGGTACTCCTCCTAGACCGTTGGAAGGATTTTCACCAAATTTCACACGAACATTTTTTGCGTGAATGCGAACGTCAGTCAAAAAATATTTTTTGAATTTATGCAATAGTTATGATTTTAGGTCCAAAATATGGTTCCCCCCCCCCCCCCTCTCCTTTTAATACACCCTGTATTTATATATATTGTCACTTACAACTGAACCTATAACCTGTCTCAGTTGCAAGTGTGTTTATTTGTACAATAGCCTATGTGTAGGGGGGTGAAGCCACCTGCCTTTCCTTATTTCTTTCTTCCTGTGTGTGCCACGAGGGGAGAGGTGTTGCCATCACTAGTGCACCATACATTCCAACACTGTTGTGGTGCTGAGAGCATAATTACATTATTTTATTCGGCCCTTGTGGGATTGTGTTAGTTTATCATAACTTGCAAAATGAGGTCTTATGTTTTTTTGATTATTTCTGTATTGTTAATGAGAGCACAGGTGCCTAGAATAGTTATGTGATCTAGCGATGTCTGGAGCTCTCCTTTCCTTTCCCAGTACTGTGCCGGGAGTCCTACAGACCTGCACTCACTCGGAGTCTCGGAGTGAACTTCGGACACTCCAGTCACAGACCTTGAACTGACGACACGCACTGCTCCGTGCTGTTAGGCTTGCTTATCTAGCTTCCTCAATAACCCATATATTCTTTTGTTCCTTTTTGTAAAGTAGTAAGGCTGGTCTGGAGTCATTTTAAGCATCTTTCTTTTGTCTTAATCTTATTAGTTTGCCTACTAGAATTGTATGCATTTTTTGTTAACTAGGATTACTGCAGCCTTTTGGCAATCTTAGATATAAGCTTCACACTACTCTTCCCTTTCTTTCTTTTATTCTACTGCATTGTGAATTATTATTGTATGTTTACATTGTGTATTATTGAGGTTGACATCTACAGTGGTTCAGTGACTGGCTTGTTTTGACCAGCTGTTTAACAGCCAGCACTAACCTACTGAGATGTAAACCTTTGTGTTTCATGTGTTAGGCTACTGCATTGGACTCTTCCCATGATTTTTGTTTCGTATTATTCTCGGTTCCTGAGCAACTGGGCATGCTATGAATGGTTCTGGGAGTCTAGCAGTATAGTGTGTTGGTACTGTTGCGCAGTTTAGAATAATCTTATAAGTACTCTTGAAATACTAATAGCACTATCAACCCGAGTCGGATAGGTCCCAACTCTGAGACAGTAGATATTTTTGTGTCTCCTTTATTACTGCTTTAATAGAGCAAAGAGAAAGATAACCCCTTTTCCTAGAGAACCTGCGTGCCTTGGTGTTTGAGTCAGATATTAAGTGCGTGTCTGTTGCAGGGTTAGTGTAGTACGGGGGGCAGTGTTGGGTGCATGACTTACGGCATTGTTGTCTTTTTGCTACAGCGTTTCTTTTGGGCAGTGCTGTGGGCTAGGCTATTGGAGCATCTGCTTTCCCTGAACCTCCCCTTGTAACAATATATATATATATATATATTGAATTGAATAAGACAGCACAATTACAGTTATTGATTTTCTTGCTTATATTTTCTAATTTTCTTAATTCTTTTCTACCTTGTATGGAGTGTTCAAACACCGATTGTCAAAAATTTGCCATTTTATTTATATTTATCTTAGTTTACATTTGTTCAATCGCAACGTTTCGCCATCATAGCAGCATCTTTAGGCTCTAAAAGAAATTAAAAAATATATTAATAATTTAGATTTTCACATTGTATTCACATAAAATTAAATTTGAAATAAAAGCACTGTCTAATCGTTTAAACAACACAATATAGAAATTAATAATTGAAATTAATGATTACAGCTAAAAGAGATCGTTACGCCTCGGGTTCCTCAGCCGTACTGATCGTCCGAGTTGTTGTGGAGGTATCTTGCGTCAGTGTCGGGGTATGAACTTGAGTCACAGGAATTATTTGGTTATTAGATAGTCTCGAGCTAGTACGAGGACCGTCATATAGTTTGATCGTTGTGTTTATGTTGGCTTGAGTGTTTATCACTGGCGTATGTTCGTATATATTCACTGCTTCGAGTATTTGAAGTCTTCTATGGTCACTTTCTCGGGCAATAATACTTGTGTTATTTACGATGAGGTCTCGAGTTATACTTGCACGGTGATGCTGTTGATGATGTTGTTTTATTCCTCCTTCCTGCAGATGAAGAGTAAGTCGCCGGCTGAGTGTTTTGGTAGTGTGACCTATTTAGCATATATTTCGCGTCTCACAGTCCCCCGATGGTACATTGGTATTTATATACTACGTTAGTACACTTGAGTTTAACAGGTTTGGCTGAAAGGTTATGCTTCATAACAAGGGTGGATGAACGAGTGTTTTTATAATAAATGATGAGTCGGATCTTGGTCTCGTCTTCTACTGGTTTACATTTTCGCTCAATAATATCTCGAATAGTTGTCTAGTGTTTCTTATATGCATTGGTAAATGTGTTCTTATTATACACGATTATGTCATCGCGCTTAGGTATGTCCTTTTTAGTTAAGTGTTGGTGCAATCATTTGTTTGTAATTTTATAAAAATCAGTATTGGAGTAACCATTATTTACAATTATCTGGCAAATACGCTGTAGTTCTTGATGTAGGAGTTGCCATGTGGACCATATTTTAATTGCTCTCCTTACGTATGCCCGAATGACTGCCATTTTGTAGTCTTCTGTACATTCCCCTTCTCCGTTCTTGCATTTTCCCATGTCGGTTGGTTTTCGGTGTATGTCGGTGACATACTCGTTGGGGCTCGTAGTAACATCTAGGAAGGGAATAGAGTTACCAAATTAGAAAATATAAGCAAGAAAATCAATAACTGTAATTATGTTGTCGTATTCAATTCAATATGTGTTAAAGAAAATCTGCTTCCTATATTTACATAATATATTTATATAATAATATAATATATTTATAATATAATATATGTTTATATATATATATATATAATACTGCTCTCAGGTTTCTCCATTATGGTTCCAACTCTAACTCTTTAACTAATTTCAGCTCTCCTACTCTCTATCACCGACCACTTTCCACTATAAACCACTTTCCCTATATTCTATAATTATGTTCCGGTAAGTTTGAAGGAGCGATAGGAGGTATGGAGGGGAATTATCTCACTAAACCCGTACAGCCCCAGCGACGCGTCTGACGCGTCGGCGATGTATGTAAAGCACAGCCCCAGCGACGCGTCTGACGAGTCACCCTAATTGCTCCGACCGTAACCTCAGGTGTAGCCACTCGAGAGGGCTCAGATTTGTATGGGAACTGTGTACGTATCCCACGCAACCGTGCCGATGGTTGAAAGCTCTCAAAGTCCACGTGCGTGCGCGTGAGCGCGCAATAACCTGGTTTTTGGGGGTAATTGCCTTAAAAATTTTACTCTTGTAAAATACGTTTTCGGGGGCTCTGTAGGACCATTCTTTAAGCTTTTTGAGCGGTTTTTCGTGGTTTTTCCTTCATTCCTAACCCATTCGCTATTGTTTCTGGAATAAAACCATTTTTTGAAAACCGGCCGGGTTCTGGTGAACAAACACTACAAAACTAGCCGGGGCTCCACGGGTTAATCACATATTGCCCTATAACCTCTATTAGTCTAAGTCTCTATTTAGTATCTCCTTAATCATTAACCGTAGACTGAGTTAATAATCCACACTAATTCATTCATAACCAGTTAAGTGTATATCTAAACTGAATATAATAATACATATTAATAAGTTTTCCTTTACTACTTGAATAAGATTGATGCAATATATATCCCCTGGTTACAGGGAATAACATGGCAATTGTATTATATTAAGTGTAATAATATCGTGTTTCTGGCCACAAGAAATATTATATAAATATGAAAAGATCAGAGAGGAGTGAAATGAAAACAAATGCAGATAAATAAATCAGTCGGAAACAGAAAGCATGGAAATAAATCTTACAGAGCAAAAGGAGACAAAATATAACATCGAGAAAGGGTAATTGATTGGTGCAGGAGAATATCTTGAAATATGAGACCATTGGACAAAGGGGAGGGAGAGGAAGAATATACTGAAAGAAAACAATCCAGACCGATAACAAGGGTGATGCAGAAAGAAACATTGAAAGGAAATAATGACCATAGACACATTGGATGAAAGACTGGTGAGGGAAAAGAAGAGCGAGCTGGGGAAGGATTAACACCTTACGAGCGGCCTATGCGGTTTATTTATATGTACCGCCCAGCGGGGTGTTTTTAGCCAAAATAGGGCTGTTTACGTGATCATTGGCATGCCTAAATAAGACCCAGAACGTAAAACAAGTATCTATCCCTGAAAGGGCATAAACAGAGCTTTCGAATGACACCATAACGATCCTTTTATGATGGCTAGTTTTCTTGCAATAACCAT
The DNA here is from genome assembly GCA_032716605.1 of Paralithodes platypus. Lineage (NCBI taxonomy): Eukaryota > Metazoa > Arthropoda > Malacostraca > Decapoda > Lithodidae > Paralithodes > Paralithodes platypus. The sequence goes on along the minus strand of CM064580.1, from coordinate 10,883,835 downwards.
GCAACGCGAGTGCAAAAAGCATGTAATTAGGCACTTTCCCCATACAATTCCTTATATAGCGAGTGAGAGAGGTAGGAGGGAGGTGAGATTCGTGTCAGTAGGTTCGCCGCGGTGGTCTGGAGCAGTCATACGCTCGCTACTCTCCTGCCACCACTTGTCTCTCTCTCTCAGCAACATTACGTGCTGAAATTGCCACTCGAGTTATGTCGAGCGCCGCCACATAGTCCAGCTTTATTTAACTCGACTTATGTGGTGAGCCGCTAATTAAGGGTTAAAGAGTTTGGTCTGTAATGAGAATGTAAAATGAAATGGACCAAACAAGTGTTGACGTATGTCTATCACAATGTAGTACAAAGGAAGTCAATCAACAACAGGTTTACCGACCCCTTGAGGTTGTTTGCCCTCTAAATCCCTGCTGTTCAAAGTGCTCAACAGTGGTTTAGTGTGAGTATGGGACAATTGGAAAGGCAAGTAATGCCCTAGGACTAATGCCCCTGGCATGGTTCGGAAATGTTAGTAGGGGACAATTTGCGTTAATAACACAACTTATAAATATTCATGTATCTGATGATAAGTGAGTAACATCTTTGTTATTTATTTACAAATGCAATCAGTGGTAATATGATATTTCAGAGATAGGTCGGATGAAAAAGATACATCAAGAATATTGAGAGAAGATAAAGGAGTGATTTGTTTATTGTTGAAGAGTAATTGATAGTTTTATTGTTGTTGTTGCTGTTCCCAAGGCTGTCTGGCCGAGCAGCCCTAAGGCCCCAAGCAAGGCCAAGGCCTTAACCAAGCGCCCCCACAGAACCCTCCCAGCTTTACCACGAAAAAAGCCTAGGTGACCGAAGCCGCTACCAGGCGAAGGGCTGAGGAGGGTGTGGAAACGCCCGGGATACCAAAGCCCCACTCAGAGCACTGTGCCCCTTAACAATTATGAAGGGAAAGTTGAGGTGCAAATTGATAGTGTTATGGAATATTGCGACGGATAGATAGAGGTAAAAATTGGGCCTTGGAGGCATTGGAAGTAACAAGATTTACTCTGTCCCAATCATATGTAATTGACAGACCAGAAGATAGGTGTGCCATGGCTCCGTCATGTGAGTTTTGGAGTGATAACATGTTTAGTGGATATGACTAGAGGTGCAGTTGAGATCATAATTAAATAATAGAAAGGGAACTGGAGACAGGACAGAACTCTGAGGAAAACCGGAGTTGATAGGTTGAGTATGTGAGTAATGACCGTTCTCAACTGCAGCTATGGAGTATTCAGAAATTATATTAGAGGCATAGGTAGGCACAGATGCATAGATAAAAACTGAAGGAGGGAAGTTTTGAAGTCAGAGATTTGTGCCAGACTCTATCGAATGCTTTTGATGTCTAGCGCAACAGACAAAGTCTTACCGAAGTCCCGAAAGGAAGATGACCAAGAGTTACTAGGATAAGCAAGAAGATCACCAGTGGAGTGTCCCTTAAGGAAACCATACTGGCAATGTGAAAGTCCATTATGAGAAGATAGCCTAATGCTTAAGAAATGTTGAATTTAGAAAACTTTCTAAAACTGTAGAGATGTAAGAAATGAGAGCAATTGGACGATAGTTGGAGGGTTGAGAACGGTCAACGGTGTGTATGAAGGTGTGATTGGAACGACATCTGTGAATAATTATGTGCTGAATTCAGTAGGCAAATAGATGGTTGTGTTATTCTCAATCATTAATATTGTAATCCATTAGATTGTAATCCATTAGATAATTATATGGTGCATATGATATCAGCGTTTGCAAATAAGTGATAACATATTGCATTTGTTCTTTACATTTTGTTTATAAAAGGATGAATTAGTTTCTATAATAGAGTAAGTAGTAATATGTCATATGAAAAACAATATACAAACGCAGTTGTATTCCAGCTTTATAAGTGACGATTGTCAGACAAAACGAGTGGGGAAAGGTAAATTGCGTGTCCAAAGTATACTGTCATAAAATGGGTGTTGGGAGTGAAATAAATAAATGAGATTATTCCTAAAGGTTCAGGAACATAGCGAAGTCGGTCCTTAGAGATTTGTGCCCCATAAAATGTACTTTCCTTTCACTTAAAACATTACGCTATTCAGTGTGCAGTTGGGTTTGAGTACATGATTAGATTGATATCCAGTATTCAATAAAATAGAAATAAAATCTTAGTCATGTACATCATAATTACATGATTATCAGACTGCTCCTGAAAGATGCATAAGTGACTTGAGCTTTACCAGTGAGTACACTCTGAATGAGTATTGGCCAATACTGCTTGGGCCATTTGAAACCGTTAGCTGCCTTCTCAAACAATTGATAGTATTTTGTTACATCAGATTCATTAAAGACAGGGACAAGTCTAACATTGTAGGCCACATCAAAATTATCAGGATTAGATGACCTATTTACACCTTGTTTCATACGGTACTCATGGTCTAACTTAGCAATTTCAATTGCCTGTTGAGCTTGAGCTTGTGCCTGTTGTGCTTGAGCTTGTGCCTGTTGTGCTTGAGCTTCCTGAATACGAGCTTGAATCTTTGCAAGTTCAATTTGTTTATCCATGTCAACTGGAGGAGTCGCATCAAAAAGCTTTTGATTAATCATAGCAACAATTTGATACAACTGATATCAACTGCCGATACAACAATGTCCCTTTTACAATCAATTTATCTGGACTGTTCTTCCCAACAGTCGTGCCAACCTTCTTAAACAGGAGGCCCAAACTCGGGTCCTCTTGCTCCAACTTGCTCAATTCGTCTCTAGGTATAGATCTCCGACATGGCAGTTACCTCTGACCTCTCAAAAATAGCAGAAGGTTGAGTCGGCGCCACTATTTCAGACTCCTCGTCTGGCACTAGGTCACCTCTACTAGTCTCGGTAGCCTCACAGGGGTCAGCCACGCACACCGCTGCCTCCGAGCCAGTGTCATCTAGTAGTGCATCATGGGATGGCCCGCACTCATGGTTGTCGGCCCCCACATCCACTAAATCATCCTCCTGTTGTGCCACTTGTGCCATTGATCTGGTCACTGCACACACAGGGTAGATAGAGTCCATGTTATCTTCCTGCAAACAACCACCAGTAGGAAGCTCAAAAGCAGCCTCAGCGATGACTATAGGAGGCAGGAAAACTACATCCCCTGCCAAGTCAGTCCCGAGCAAAAAAGCCACCCCCTCAACTGGCAGAGTGTCCACCATGGCCACCTTACCTCGGCGGTCAACAACGGGCACTCTAGGGTCACCGGGGCTAAATCACAGCATTGCTCACTGTTGATACCCCTGCAAATAACAAACTCTCCGGTGCTAATAGGTCCCCCTGTCAGGTTGTGACACATGGATTGCTGCACACCAGTATCCCTAAGCACCTTGACAGGGTACGTCTGCTCCCCGATTCGTAGTGATCCATCATGTATGAATGGCCGACACCAATCAGGGGAAGTTTGGTTATGCTCAGGTGGTGATACCATCTGGGGTGGCAAAGTGCTTACTACCCTGCTTCGCGCAGGCCAACACTGCCCCCCAAACTCACCCGTACCTGGCTTGCCTTTCACAGGCACCTCCCATAATGTCGCCATCAACTGGACAGCCTTGGGTGCCTCGGTAGCCTTCCATTTAGCACACTGAGGTTTAATATGACCCACTTGCTTGCAAAAATAACATCTCACTGCCGTAGAAGCTTGCTGGTTGTCTGCCTTGGTATAATGTTGTGTATTATTTGTGGTACCTTTGGGTGATGATGGGCGAGCTGATACTGTGGCTGCTTGGTGCACAGGTCGGTCTCTCCTGTCACCAATGCTCCCAATGCACGTACCACGCTGGGCTAGTGCAACGTCATCAGCCCAAACTGCTGCTTCCCTTATTGATTTAAACTGCTTTTCTTTTAAGTTTGCCCCAATGTCCTTTTCAACTATGCTTGTAAACTGCTCCATCAGCCAAACCTCACACGCCGCCTCAAAAGTACCAGCTGACTCTGAATGCAGCCACTTAGCTAGAGTATCGCGCAGGTACCTGGCACATTCCACGTGCGAGTCCCCCTGCTGCTTTTGAGCCCCCCTGAAGGCCAACCTGTAAGCCTCGGGACGCAGCTCATAGGCTTTTAACACAGCCTCTTTAAGTACATCATACTCTAGCTCCGCACTTCTAGGCGATCGTATGCATCAAGACATTAGACACCAACACTGCCCAGCGTTGCCTCGGCCACTCATAATCGTGGGCTTCTTCTCAAAACGCGAGAACCACTTCGTGACCTTGAGTTCATCGAAAGCCGGCACAAGTTTCAGCCGTCGAGACAACAGCACCTCTTCTGCCTCCTCCTTAGATGTATGTATTGAAAAGGAACTTTTGGCTCTGATTTTGGGATTAAAAAATGTGTCTTTATATTTGTGTTCAGGCCCAGATGCTAATGTTATTTATAGTTATCACAACCCACTAAAGTTTCTTAGTAAATTTAAAGATAAGAATCAGAGATTGACCAGGTGGAGTCTGCTTCTTCAGAAATATCCTTTAGAGTTTAGATATAAGGCATATTAAAGTGAAAGAAAATGTGTTTGCAGATTGCTTGTCTAGATTGTAGCCTAATTATTTTGAAGTAATAGAGATTTCCCCTGTAACAATTTTTTTTAGAGGGGAAGTGTTATGTAATATGAATTAAAATACTATATAAAATATATAAGTGCAATAGTGACAGTTAATATACGCATTTTAGAGAAAGTCCCTTGATACGTAAGTGTGATTAGAGAGTGCGTCATTCATTCCACGTGATCATATCTCGGGCGGGCGCTGGGTTGTGTGTCTCGGTGCATCGCGAGGCTTTCAGAAAGGTCTCGTTTTCTGCGAGGCCTATATAAGCTGTCAGCTCCCTGTCTCTAGGAACCAGATCGACTTGACTCATCACGCCTGTTCTCTCTCTGTAAATAGTTACCATTTATACCTAGTGAAGTGCTATATCTCTCCTGGCTACCTTCAAACGATTTTAAGCAACCTGTAATCTGCATACCTATTATGATCGAGGAGTTGTGTATATAAGTGTGTCACCTTTATATATTATAGCCTACTTATTAGTCTGTGACATTATGTGTACTAGTTGTAAGTTAATAATTAATTATCATTGAGTTTTCTGCAAATTCATATTATTTTGTTCTTTCCTTTTGATTGCATTTATAAAGTGTAAAACATTGAATTAATTTGTGTTTAGTTTCCAAGCTGGAATTTTTTCTCAAGTGTTAAATAGTTGTATTAATTACTTGTATTGCTTTTATTAATATCTTGTGCATTTCCTTAAGTTAGTAAACAGATATTAACCATTTCCAGTGATTTTGAGAAAATATTAATTGTTATGTGATATCGCTATTTTAACCTTGCATTGCTCTAGTAAAGTTATATATTTATTTATTTTTCACTTGCATATTTCTGGATATTCTTAGTGCATTATATATTCTTATTTCTCGTCCTGAAGAGACTGATTGTTTTGTTACATTATAATACTTCATTTTAATTAAACTAAGAATTTTTAATCTTGTTTTCCTTGAACCTGGATATTTTGAGGTGTAAGTTGACATTAGTCTTGAATTTAAAGTTATCCTATTGTTTGTGTCATTTCACCTCGCCCATAAACATAACAATATTATACAGTATATATATATATATATATATATATAACTTCCAGAGGACTATCACTTATTCTTCAACTATACAAAAATCAATCCTTCATCTTCTCTAATTATTCTCGGTGCCTCCTTTTCTTCTGCCATCACTCGGAAAGACCATATTACCAATCTTGCTAAGGCAGCCTCCCAGAAGCTAGGTGTGCTCAACCGCCTTAAGAGGTTCTTAACCCCTGCGCAGCTTCTGGCTCTGTACAGGGGCATAGTGCGTCCTTGTATTGAGTATTGTTCACATGTGTGGGGAGGGTCCTCTCACACCGCACTCTTAGACAAAGTAGAAAGGAAAGCCTTTTGTATCACATTTGTTAAGTTAAACAACTCCTCTTCCTTTATAAAGGAAGAGGAGTTGTTTTACTCAACAAATGTGGTTATGTGTCTAAGATGGAAATTATCCTAAATGAGCTTACAAAGTTTACTAAATTGAACATTGCTAATATTATTTAAATTAATACGAGGATAGAAGATACCTTATTGTATGGTTTAGTTAAACAAGGTACATTCACAGAAGAAGATTCGAGAGCTTTGAAACCTAGTGGTTCATCCCCAGCCATATTATATGGCGTGCCCAAAACCCACAAACATTCTCTACCCCTCAGACCCAATATGGCTGCATTCAATACAGCTTCATTTAAATTAGCAAAACATTTCGTCCCAATCCTCTCTGAATACACAACTAATGAATACACAGTAAACAACTCTTATGAACTTTTTGATTCGCTTTCGGGATACGAACTATCATCTTCTCATATGTGCAGCTTTGATATAACTTCACTGTTCACAAACATTCCATTAGATGAAACTATAAACTTGTGTGTTAATCTAGTGTTTAATGGCATAGATAATTTTATGAATATGAGTAAATCTTGTTTTAAAAGTGCCCTCTCAGCATGTGTAAAGGACAGTCATTTCATATTTAATAATGAACTATACAAACAAATTGATGGTGTAGCCATAGGTTCGCCCCTCGGTCCTACTCTAGCAAATTTATGTCTCTGTCATCACGAAAACCTTTGGTTAAATAATTGCCCCGTATCCTTCAAACCTATCTTATATAGGAGATACGTTGATGATACCCTGGTCATCTTTAAAAATGAAAATCATGCCCCTTTACTCCTGAATTACCTAAATAGTCACCACAATAATATAAAATTCACTATGGAATCTGAATCCAACAATAAACGTCCTTTTTTAGATTTCGTCAACGTCAAGGAAGTAAGAAGGAGGTGTGGTGTGGAGGTAGATGTGCTGGAAAGTGTGAAAAGGAACAACTTGAGATGGTTCGGCCATATGGAACGTATGGAAAGCGAGAGAATGACTAAGAGGGTGTACGAGAACGAGGTGGAGGGACAGAGAGGGAGAAGTAGACCGAATGAGAGGTGGAAGGATGGAGTGAGGAAGTACATGAACGAAGGCAGTGCTGGTTGGGGGGAAGGGCGTCGATTGACTGAGGACAGAGGTGCATGGGGGGGGGGGGCGGTTCGTTCGTGGCCACACCTTCGGGGATCACGGCGTCAGGCAATAGATAGATAGATAGATTTTAGATTTGCTCCTGGAAAAATGTCATGATAAATTAAGTCTCTCTATCTTTCGCAAACCTACATTTTCTGGTTTAGGAACTAGCTTCTTTAGTTATTGCTCTTCTATTTTCAAAATAAACTCTATTAGAACTCTTGTACATAGAGCCTATCACCTGACCTCATCATATAAACTGTTTCACCAGGAAATATCGTTCTTAAGAAGGTTCTTTTCAGCTAATGGATTTAGTTATGCTATTGTCGATAATATTGTGAAAGGCTTTCTAAATAAAAAGTATCAGCACAAACTACTTGTTCCAACAGTAAGTCTGGAGGAAATTTATCTTAAGTTGCCCTATCTTGGTAAAATATCAGATAAGTTAGAAACTTCTCTGAAAACAAAATTAGTAAAGTATTTCCCTCAAATAAACTTTAAATTTATACATTTGAACAGCTTCAAAATCAAATAATGTTTTCAGTTTAAGGACAAACTGGCGAATTCCTTGCGCTCGTCGATCGTATATTGTTACACGTGCCCTGGTTGCCAAGCTAGGTATTTTGGAAGCACAATAACAGCTTTCAAAGCAAGGGTCGACGAGCATAGGGGTCATTCATACAGGACGGGCCTTCCACTGAACACTCCTCCTCACTCAGCTGTAAGAGACCATTCCTACGTTTGTAAATCTAGTGTAAATGTTCAAGATTTCAAAGTGATAGACACTGGGCCAAATCATCATATTCGTATACTTGAGTCGCTCCATATAATGAAAGAAAAGCCCAATTTAAATAATAATCAATCTGCTGTCCCTCTAAATATATTCTAACTGTGCAGTCACTATTTTTTGTGTTCTTTTGTGTTTGCTTCGGTTTTTTATTTCGTATGTTTTGTTCCCCTGAATTCCTTTTAACTGTTTATATGTTTAGTCTTTAATGTTTAAGCTAATATTTTTTATTTTTACTCTCTATTTTAATTAATTTTGATTTATATATTGACTATTCTAAGAGATTGTCTCTCATCTTTCAGATTCCACTGAAGATGGCATAATGTGAATACCGAAACGTTTGAATAAATAGTTTGCTGTTTACTTGGAATCTCGTTATTCTATTCCTCTCTCTCCCTCTCTCTCTCTCTCTCTCTCTCTCGCTCTCTCTCGCTCTCTCTCTCTCTCTCTCTCTTTCTCTCTCTCTCTCTCCATACATATATATATATATATATATATATATATATATATATATATATATATATATATATATATATATATGAGAGCCAGACACGTTGCAATGGTTTGGACCTCTGTAGTCCATCATTAGAGGTGTACATCATGTCATTCTTTGAATCCTCGTAGGATTCAACACATATTCGTTACTGAAAATATTAGTAAATGTTTTTAAAGCATTAATTCCGTATTAATATTTATTATTTATAGCTTAACTACTGTAAATGCCGTGTGCAAATCAATTCGAGTGCATTTTGCAGCCAATAGCATAAACAATAAAATGAAATATCGAATAATACAACAGCCCTTGTAATTATCATGTGGTAAATTACTGAAATTGATGCATATTATACGCGAGTTTTACGAGATGTGGCAGTTGTTATTTTAGTGACATATATTTAAGTACCATAAAGTTCAATAACACCACACGTATAATAGAAAATCTCCAGTTGGAAAACATTATTAATAACTGTAAAATGTATTAGCCGAGCAGAAATATATAACCGTGTGGGATAAACCTTGCCTAGATATAAGCATCTATGTCCGATCTATTATTGAAGAAGACTACACAAACCTGTCTGGTTCTGAGTACAAATATATTCGTTGATATATTGATGTCAGGTGTGTTATTATTATAGTTGAGTGTGTGTGGGTAGAGTTTGTGGAGTGTATGTTGCTTGTGTGTGTAGTGTATTAGTCTTATGTGTGTGTGTGTGTATGTTGCTTGTGTGTGTAGTGTGTTAGTCTTATGTGTGTGTGTGTGTGTGTGTTAACTGTGTGTGAGTGGTGTTAGTGTTGTGTATTTATGGCTAGTATTTGTTATTGGTGTGTGCGTAGTGTGTTTGTGTGGTGTGTGTGTGCGTGTCTAGTGTTTGTTAGTGATGTGTGTGTAGTGTGTTTGTGTTGTGTATGTTCGTGTTGTGTGGGTAATGTTGGTGGAGTCACATAGTGTGTTATTCTTGTGTGTGTGTGTGTGTGTGTCTAGTGTTCTTTAGTGATGTATGTGTAGTGTGTTAGTGACATGTGTGTTAGTGTTGTGTGGGTAATTTTGGTGTGAGTACCATAGTGTGTTAGTCTTGTGTCTGAGGGAGTCTGTTTTCTTGCCGGAATTAAAAAAATACATGGACAATGAACTTGAAATACATGACTAAACCTTTTTACCATTTGTTGTGTTCTCATTTTCTTATTTCCTGTTTTAATACATAACGAAAATATAGTTATGTATTAAATCAACAGAAAATGGAATAGTAATGAACCAGAATTATGCCTTCAAATTTACGCTAGCGACTGTAAAGTATATAATTACTTAGATACATATAATAGCGACACCATTGATATTACTGTCTGGTTGTGTTGGGGCTTTGTTGTCTTTTTCCTGGATTGTGTAATATCGTGTTGACCTTCCTCCACAAATCCTGTCCTGTCTCCCTCACTCCTTCCCTCCCTTACTGTCTCCCTCACTCCTTCCCTCCCTTACTGTCTCCCTCACTCGTGGTAATAACCACGTGGTAATAACGTTCTTGACATTGTACTTGCAACAAAAGAAGAATTAATAGATAATTTGAATGTTGGTGATGAATTCAGTAATAGCGACCATCGTACGATAACTTTCACTTTAAACTTTACTAGTAACGAACCAAATAGTAGCATCGAAAAAGTCCCTAATTTCAAGAAAGCAAACTTTCATAAACTTAGAGCTATGTTTAAAGAAACTGACTGGAGCTTTTAATTAACATAATAATGACATAAATACATCTTGGAAGTTATTCGAAACCACTTACCTAAAAGCAGTGCAAGACTGCATACCATCGAAAATACGGCGTCCAGGCCATAATAATTAGCCCAAATGGTGGAATAAAGATATTTCAAACTGCCTACTTGCTAAAAAAATTGCTAATGATAGATTACAATCCTCACAAAATGACGAAGAACGGGTGAAATTTGTAGACCTACGACGCAAAGCCAAAAAGTTAATTAAGCAAAGTAAAAAGACCCTAGAGTTACATATTGCGAATCAAAGTAAAACAAACCCGAAAGAATTGTATAGTTATATCAGAAAGAAAAAAGTAGTTACTTCAACTGTTGGACCGTTAGTCGATGAAAATGGAGAATACACCAAAGACGAAGTACAAATGAGTAATGCCCTCAATACCTTCTTTGCATCAGTTTTTACAACAGAAGACCTCAGTGATATCCCTACACCATCGCCGATTCAGATTGATAATTCAGATGTTCTAAGCAATATCACCGATACAGAGAGAGAAGTATTGAATTGTTTAGATAAACTCAAGGTAAATAAAATGCCTGGACCTGATACAATCTCGCCTAGAGTTCTAAAGGAAGCTAAGGATGAGCTCTCCAAACCACTGACATTACTATTCAATAAATCCTTGCAGTCTGGAACTATGCCTGATCAGTGGAAGATAGCCAACGTAACACCGATATTCAAAAAAGGCAGCAAATCCCTACCCAGTAACTATCGTCCAATTAGCTTAACCTCAGTTGTATGTAAAATGCTAGAAACGGTCACAAGAGACAGACTCGTAAATCACTTAGAGGAAAATAACATACTTAAAGATGCTCAACACGGCTTTCGTAAAAAACGTTCCTGTTTAACAAACCTCTTAGACTTCTTCCACGATATCCTCAACCTCTACGATGAGAGTAAAGCTGTAGATATTATATACCTTGATTTTCAAAAGGCCTTTGACAAAGTTCCCCACAAACATTTACTGCTAAAACTAAAAGCGCATGGAATACAAGACGGTGTGTTGAAATGGATAGAAAAATGGCTCAGCGACAGAAAGCAAAGAGTAGTCATAAATGGTAAGGCATCTAAATGGACCAATGTAAGTAGCGGGGTACCCCAGGGATCAGTACTAGGCCCAATTCTCTTTCTAATTTACATCAACAACATAGATGAGGGTCTCACCTGTAGAATCTCAAAATTTGCTGACGATACAAAAATTGCAAATAGCGTACTCTCAAAAGAACAAGTTGACAATATGCAACACAATCTAGATAAATTGTCATATTGGGCCCAAATTTGGCAAATGAGTTTCAATGCGGATAAATGTAAAGTACTACATATCGGATACCTAAATGAGAAGGCAAACTATTCGATGAATGGCACTCAGCTTAAGAATGTAAACAGAGAAACCGATCTGGGAGTAACAATATCGAGTAACCTAAAACCGAGTCAACAATGTTCATAAGTTGTTAAGAAGGCAAACAAAATAATTGGCTTTATAGGCAGGTCATTTGAACATAAATCCAAAGACGTTATCCTAACCCTTTACAATTCCTTAGTCCGCCCTCTTCTGGAATACTGCATTCAATGCTGGTGCCCTTATTACCAAAAAGACATAAACAAGCTGGAACGAGTTCAGCGTAGAGTTACCAAAATGATACCTAGCCTAAAGAACAAACCATACGAAGAACGTCTTAGAGAATTAAATCTATTTCCTTTAACCCAGCGCAGATTAAGAGGTGACTTAATTCAAGTGTTCAAAATCATCAAGGCATCGACAATATGAACTGTAGTAAGTACTTCACTATCGACCAATCTAATTACACGCGGGGAAACGGTTGCAAAATTATTGGTAAATCTTTTAACTCACACGAATCTAAGAATTTCTTCTTCAATCGAGTTGTCAACTTGTGGAATGGGCTTCCCCGAGACGTTATAGACTGCAGCACCGTTGATTCATTTAAACTCCGCTTAGACAAATATCCCGCATCAAATCCGCGACTGACTGCGTTTGTAAATGAATAACTTTATTTTATCCTCCCCTCAGTTACTAACCCATATGTCCCCTACTAACTTCATAGTCCTGCCACGGACATTAGTTCCAGGGCAGTAGTTCCCTTTCCAATGTTCCCTTACCCACTCTAAACCACTGTTTGGACACTTGATCCTCAGTGTTTTGAAGGACAAGCAGCCTAGAAGGGTCACTAGACCTGGTGTTGCTTGATTTCCTTTGTACTCCTTTGTACTTTGTACTCCTTCCTTACTGTCAACCTCACTCCTTCCCTCCATTACTGTCTCCCTCACTCCTTCCCTCCCTTACTGTCTCCCTCACTCCTTCCCTTCCTTACTGTCTCCCTCACTCCTTCCCTTCCTTACTGTCTCCCTCACTCCTTCCCTCCCTTACTGTCTCACTCACTCCTTCCCTCCCTTACTGTCTCACTCACTCCTTCCCTCCCTTACTGTCTCACTCACTCCTTCCCTCCCTTACTGTCTCACTCACTGCTTCCCTCCCTTACTGTCTCCCTCATTCCTTCCCTCCCTTAATATCTCCCTCACTCCTTCCCTCCCTGACTGTGTCCCTCACTCCTTCCCTCCCTCCCTTACTGTCTCCCTCACTCCTTCCCTCCCTTACTGTCTCCCTCACTCCTTCCCTCCCTTACTGTCTCCCTCATTCATCTATCTATCTATCTCTTGCCTGACGCCGTGATCCCCGAAGGGATGGCCACGAACGAACCGCCCCCATGCACCTCTGTCCCCAGTCAGTCGACGCCCCTCCCCCCAACCAGCACCGCCTTCGTTCATGTAGTTCCTCACTCCATCCTTCCACCTCATATTCAGCCTACCTCTCCCCCTCTGTCCCTCCACCTCGCTCTCGTACACCCTCTTAGTCATTCTCTCGCTTTCCATACGTTCCATATGGCCGAACCATCTCAAGTTGTTCCTTTTCACACTTTCCAGCACATCTACCTCCACACCACACCTCCTTCTTACTTCCTCATTAGTCTGTCTATCCCTCCATGTAACTCCGCACGCACTCCTTAAGTAATTCATTTCCACTGCTCTCACTCTTGGTCTGAGTCTCTCAACCAACGTCCATGCTTCGCTTCTGTAAGTCAGTGTCGGGATTACCACACTGTCATGCAAGGACTTCTTCACTTCCATACTGACCACCCTATTTCTTGTTACTGCTTTTAGCGTTCCTACAACCCTCTTCCCCTGTTGTACCCTCTCCCGCACCTCTTCATCCATAGTCCCATCTTTACTCAACACACTGCCCAGATACTTAACACCTTACGAGCGGCCTATGCGGTTTATTTATGTGTACCGCACAGCGGGGTGTTTTTAGCCAAAATAGGGCTGTTTACGTGATCATTTTCATGCCTAAATAAGACCCAGAACGTAAAACTAGTACCTATCCCTGAAAGGGCATAAACAGAGCTTTCGAATGACACCATAACGATCCTTGTATGATGGATAGTTTTCTTGCAATAACCGTGCAACGCGAGTGCAAAAAGCAGGTAATTCGGTACTTTCAGTACATAATTGAGTATGTAGCGAGTGAGAGAGGGAGGAGGGAGCTGAGATTTGTGTCAGTAGGTTCGCCGCGGTGGTCTGGAGCAGTCATACGCTCGCTAGTCTCCTGCCACCACTTGTCTCTCTCTCTCAGCCACATTACGTGCTGAAATTGCCACTCGACCTATGTCGAGCGCCGCCACATAGTCCAGCTTTTTTTAACTCGACTTATGTTGCTCGCCGCTAATTAAGGGTTAAAAGAGTTGACGATCTCCATAGCCTGACCGTTCAGCTTCACCTCACACTCTGTGACTTCACCCCTTTCGAAGACCATAACCTTGCTCTTCCCCGTATTTACCTTCAAATTCCGTTTTTCGCACACTGTTCCAAACTCATTTACAAGACCCTGCTACTCCCATTCATTATCACTCATCAGAACTGTATCATTCGCAAACAGCAGTATAGGTAGCTTCCACTCAATTCCCTCCCTTTTCAGCGATACACCAACATCCACTGCTCTTGATAGTATTTCTTTCATAACTCCATCCATATATACAGTAAACAACCACGGGGACATCACACACCCCTGTTTCAAACCAACATTCAGGTCAAAGAACTCGCTCTGCTCACTCTCCACACGTACTGCCGCCTTTGCACCCTCATACATGCTCTTCACTGCTTTCAGCAACTTGCCCTCTACTCCGTATATTCTAAGTACTTTCCACAAACCTTCTCTATCCACTCTGTCATAGGCCTTCTCCAAGTCCATAAAGGCAACATACACCTTTTGTTTCTTCTCCACAACACAATTCAGGGTAAAAATCTGATCTACACATCCTCTTCCCTTCCTAAAACCTCCCTGCTCGTCGCCTATCCATTTCTCCGTTCTCACTCTAACTCTCTCAATCACTACCCTACTGTATACCTTCCCTACTACGCTTAGAAGACATATTCCTCGGTGGTTACCACACACTCCTCTTTCCCCTTTGCCCTTATATAGGGGGTCTATTATGCCAGTCTTCCAGTCATCGGGTGCACTCCCCTTCTAGTTTGCACATTTTCCATACCCATTTTATCACTATCTCACCACCATACCTCAACATTTCCCCACACACTCCATCTGTTCCTGGTGCTTTCCCCAACTTCACTCTTTTCATGGCTTCCCACACTTCTGACCTCCTGATCCCCACCTCCTCCTCCACTACTTCTCTTCTTCTCCCTCCCATACCATATCCAGCTGTGTTTGCTGGCTCTTCATTCCTTTCATTTAGCAACTCACTGAAGTACTCCCTCCATCTTTCGACTCTCTCTTGCTTCTCGGCTAGCATTCTCCCATTCTTATCTTTCACACCCTTACTGTTTCCCTTGCTACCTTCCCTAACTTTCTTGACTTCTTTCCAGAACAGTTTCTTACTCTCCCTCCATTTTACACTCAGATTCCTTCCAAATTCCTCATCTACTCTTCTCTTACTTTCCTTCACTACTCTCTTCACCACCCTCTTACTCTCCACGTACCTCGCTCGTTTCTGTCTCTCGGAATCTTCATTCCCTCTACTACCCAACCACTCTCTATATGCTTTCTTCTTTTCTTCCACAGCTATTCTTACCTCTTCTGTCCACCATGCTGTACCTTTCACTCCCCACCCTCTTCTCCTCACTCCACACACCTCCTCACATGCTGCACAGATCTTATCCTTAAACACCTTGCTCATCTTCTCCACTTCCTCCATAACTTCCAGGTCGAACCCACCTATTCGTCTTTCCACTGCTCTCCTGTACTCCTCCCTGACTTCCTCCTCCTGCAACCTCTCCACCCTCCTCACCATTCCACCCTCCTCTCGCCTCCCTCCCGCTCTCCTCACCCACTTCTTTTGTATCCTAACCTTAGCTACCACTACATAATGATCAGACAGACCCCCTCCAATACCCCTATACACCCTAGCATCCATCACAGATTTCTTCATTCGTTCATCCACACATACATAATCAATCAATGACTTTCGTTCCACCACTGTCTTATCCTTCATCGTCAACATCCGTTTCCACGTGTACCTGTGGATCATTCTGTGTCGGAAGAAGGTGTTGGCTATCCACAGCCTCCTCCCCACACATACGTCCACAAGTGCACTACCATTCCCATTCACCTCTGATGGTACCCCCCACCCTCCCACCACTCCCTCAACTTTCCTATCACCCACCTTACCATTCATATCCCCAATCAGAAATATTCTTTCGTTCTTGTCAAACTTCTCCAGGCACGCCTCCACATTCATCCAGAACTCCTCTTTCTTTCTTTCAAGTATATCCTCTGTCGGGGCATACACGCATACAATCACCCACGTTTGTATTCCTACTTTCATTCTCACCCACACAATCCTTGAACCCACAGACCCATACTCTCTTACACATTCTTTCCATTTGCTACTTACAAACAAACATGCACCTTCTCTCGCTGTTCCTTCACTCACTCCAGCACACACACCCATTCCACACTCCCACTCTCTCACATCTGAACCTTTCCATTTGGTCTCTGTCATTCCACATACATCCAGCCTGGCATTCACTAACACTTCCAGAACCTCTCTCTCTTTTGTGCCATCATTCATGCCACTAACATTCCACGTAGCCATTCTCAGAATGTCCGAAGGCATGTCCTTAGTCGGTCGTGGTTCGTCGACGTTGGTTCCGTCCGCATCCGAGGCTGTTCGTTCGTTTTTCTTTGCTTAGATATTTTTTTCCGGGTGGGGGTCGCAAGCCCACCGACCCAACCTCTTTAGTCGCCTCTTACGACACGCAGAAGGCACGTGGGGCATATTCTATTCCCTAACCCCCATTCATTCCCTCCCTTAATGTCTCCCTCACTCCTTCCCTCCCTTACTGTCTCCCTCACTCCTTCCCTCCATTACTGTCTCCCTCACTCCTATTCTCCGTTACTGTCTCCCTAACTCCTTCCCTTCCTTACTGTCTCCCTCACTCCTTCCATCCCTTCCTGTCTCCCTCACTACTTCCCTCCCTTACTGTCTCCCTCATTCCTTCCCTCCCTTACTCCTTCCCTTCCTTACTGTCTCCCTCACTCCTTCCCTCCCTCCCTTACTGTCTCACTCACTCCTTCCCTCCCTTACTGTCTCCTTCACTCCTTCCCTCCCTTACTGTCTCCCTCATTCCTTCCCTCCCTTACTGTCTCCCTCACTCCTTCCCTCCCTTACTGTCTCCCTCACTCCTTCCCTCCCTTACTGTCTCCCTCACTCCTTCCCTCCCTTACTGGCTCACTCATTCCTTCCCTCCCTTACTGTCTCCCTCACTCCTTCTCTCCCTCACTCCTTCCCTCCCTTACTGTCTCCCTCACTCCTTCCCTCCCTCCCTTACTGTCTCACTCACTCCTTCCCTCCCTTACTGTCTCCCTCACTCCTTCCCTCCCTTACTGTCTCCCTCACTCCTTCCCTTCCTTACTGTCTCCCTCACTCATTCCCTCCCTTACTGTCTCCCTCACTCATTCCCTCCCTTACTGTCTCCCTCACTCCTTCCCTCCCTTACTGTCTCCCTCACTCCTTCCCTCCCTTACTGTCTCCCTCACTCCTTCCCTCCCTTACTTTCTCCCACCCTCCTTCCCTTCCTTACTGTCTCCCTCACTCCTTCCCTCCCTTACTGTCTCACTCACTCCTTCCCTCCCTTACTGTCTCACTCACTCATTCCCTCCCTTACTGTCTCACTCACTCATTCCCTCCCTTACTGTCTCACTCACTCCTTCCCTCCCTTACTGTCTCACTCATTCCTTCCCTCCCTTACTATCTCCCTCACTCCTTCCCTCCCTGACTGTGTCCCTCACTCCTTCCCTCCCTCCCTTACTGTCTCACTCACTCCTTCCCTCCCTTACTGTCTCCCTCACTCCTTCCCTCCCTTACTGTCTCCCTCATTCATTCCCTCCCTTAATGTCTCCCTCACTCCTTCCCTCCCTTACTGTCTCCCTCACTCCTTCCCTTCCTTACTGTCTCACTCACTCCTTCCCTCCCTTACTGTCTCCCTCACGCCTTCCCTCCCTTACTGTCTCCCTCATTCCTTCCCTCCCTTACTGTCTCCCTCACTCCTTCCCTCCCTTACTGTCTCCCTCACTCCTTCCCTCCATTACTGTCTCCCTCACTCCTATTCTCCGTTACTGTCTCCCTCACTCCTTCCCTACCTTACTGTCTCCCTCACTCCTTCCCTCCCTTCCTGTCTCCCTCACTCCTTCCCTCCCTTACTGTCTCACTCACTCCTTCCCTCCCTTACTGTCTCACTCACTCCTTCCCTCCCTTACTGTCTCACTCACTCCTTCCCTCCCTTACTGTCTCCCTCACTCCTTCCCTCCCTTACTGTCTCCCTCATTCCTTCCCTCCCTTACTCCTTCCCTCCCTTACTGTCTCCCTCACTCCTTCCCTCCCTCCCTTACTGTCTCACTCACTCCTTCCCTCCCTTACTGTCTCCTTCACTCCTTCCCTCCCTTACTGTCTCCCTCATTCCTTCCCTCCCTTACTGTCTCCCTCACTCCTTCCCTCCCTTACTGTCTCCCTCACTCCTTCCCTCCCTTACTGTCTCCCTCACTCCTTCCCTCCCTTACTGTCTCACTCACTCCTTCCCTCCCTTACTGTCTCCCTCACTCCTTCTCTCCCTCACTCCTTCCCTCCCTTACTGTCTCACTCACTCCTTCCCTCCCTTACTGTCTCGCTCACTCCTTCCCTCCCTTACTGTCTCCCTCACTCCTTCCCTCCCTTACTGTCTCACTCACTCCTTCCCTCCCTTACTGTCTCCCTCACTCCTTCCCTCCCTTACTGTCTCCCTTATTCATTCCCTCCCTTAATGTCTTCTTCACTCCTTCCCTCCCTTACTGTCTCCCTCACTCCTTCCCTTGCTTACTGTCTCACTCACTCCTTCCCTCCCTTACTGTCTCCCTCACTCCTTCCCTCCCTTACTGTCTCCCTCATTCCTTCCCTCCATTACTGTCTCCCTCACTCCTTCCCTCCCTTACTGTCTCCCTCACTCCTTCCCTTCCTTACTGTCTCCTTCACTCCTCTCCTCCCTTACTGTCTCCCTCACTCCTTCCCTCCCTTACTGTCTCCCTCACTCCTTCCCTCCCTTACTGTCTCCCTCACTCCTTCCCTCCCTTACTGTCTCCCTCATTCATTCCCTCCATTAATGTCTCCTTCACTCCTTCCCTCCCTTACTGTCTCCCTCACTCCTTCCCTTGCTTTCTGTCTCACTCACTCCTTCCCTCCCTTACTGTCTCCCTCACTCCTTCCCTCCCTTACTGTCTCCCTCATTCCTTCCCTCCATTACTGTCTCCCTCACTCCTTCCCTCCCTTACTGTCTCCCTCATTCCTTCCCTCCCTTACTGTCTCCCTCACTCCTTCCCTCCCTTACTGTCTCCCTCACTCCTTCCCTCCCTTACTGTCTCCCTCACTCCTTCCCTCCCTTACTGTCTCCCTCACTCCTTCCCTCCCTCCCTTACTGTCTCACTCACTCCTTCCCTCCCTTACTGTCTCCCTCACTCCTTCCCTCCCTTACTGTCTCCCTCACTCCTTCCCTCCCTTACTGTCTCCCTCACTCCTTCCCTTCCTTACTGTCTCCCTCACTCCTTCCCTCCATTACTGTCTCCCTCACTCCTTCCCTCCCTTACTGTCTCCCTCACTCCTTCCCTCCCTTACTGTCTCCCTCACTCCTTCCCTCCCTTACTGTCTCCCTCACTCCTTCCCTTCCTTACTGTCTCCCTCACTCCTTCCCTCCCTTACTGTCTCCCTCACTCCTTCCCTCCCTTACTGTCTCCCTCACTCCTTCCCTCCCTTACTGTCTCCCTCACTCCTTCCCTCCCTTACTGTCTCCCTCACTCCTTCCTCCCTTACTGTCTCCCTCACTCCTTCCCTCCCTTACTGTCTCCCTCACTCCTTCCCTCCCTTACTGTCTCCCTCACTCCTTCCCTCCCTTACTGTCTCCCTCACTCCTTCCCTCCCTTACTGTCTCCCTCACTCCTTCCCTCCCTTACTGTCTCCCTCACTCCTTCCCTCCCTTACTGTCTCCCTCACTCCTTCCCTCCCTTACTGTCTCCCTCACTCCTTCCCTCCCTTACTGTCTCCCTCACTCCTTCCCTCCCTTACTGTCTCCCTCACTCCTTCCCTCCCTTACTGTCTCCCTCACTCCTTCCCTCCCTTACTGTCTCCCTCACTCCTTCCCTCCCTTACTGTCTCCCTCACTCCTTCCCTCCCTTACTGTCTCCCTCACTCCTTCCCTCCCTTACTGTCTCCCTCACTCCTTCCCTCCCTTACTGTCTCCCTCACTCCTTCCCTCCCTTACTGTCTCCCTCACTCCTTCCCTCCCTTACTGTCTCACTCACTCCTTCCCTCCCTTACTGTCTCCCTCACTCCTTCCCTCCCTTACTGTCTCCCTCACTCCTTCCCTCCCTTACTGTCTCCCTCACTCCTTCCCTCCCTTACTGTCTCCCTCACTCCTTCCCTCCCTTACTGTCTCCCTCACTCCTTCCCTCCCTTACTGTCTCCCTCACTCCTTCCCTCCCTTACTGTCTCCCTCACTCCTTCCCTCCCTTACTGTCTCACTCACTCCTTCCCTCCCTCACTCCTTCCCTCCCTTACTGTCTCCCTCACTCCTTCCCTCCCTTACTGTCTCCCTCACTCCTTCCCTCCCTTACTGTCTCCTGCACTCCCTTACTGTCTCCCTCACTCCTTCCCTCCCTTATTGTATTCCTCATTCCTTCCCTCCCTTACTGTCGCCCTCACTCCTTCCCTTCCTTACTGTCTCCCTCACTCCTTCCCTCCCTTACTGTCTCCCTCACTCCTTCCCTCCCTTACTGTCTCCCTCACTCCTTCCCTCCCTTACTGTCTCCCTCACTCCTTCCCTCCCTTACTGTCTCCCTCACTCCTTCCCTCCCTTACTGTCTCCCTCACCCCTTCCTTCCCTTACTGTCTCCCTCACTCCTTCCCTCCCTTACTGTCTCCCTCACTCCTTCCCTCCCTTACTGTCTCCCTCACTCCTTCCCTCCCTTACTGTCTCCCTCACTCCTTCCCTCCCTTACTGTCTCCCTCACTCCTTCCCTCCCTTACTGTCTCCCTCACTCCTTCCCTCCCTTACTGTCTACCTCACACCTTCCCTCCCTTACTGTTTCCCTCACTCCTTCCCTCCCTTACTGTCTCCCTCACTCCTTCCGTCCCTTACTGTCTCACTCACTCCTTCCATCCCTTACTGTCTCCCTCACTCCTTCCCTCCCTTACTGTCTACCTCACTCCTTCCCTCCCTTACTGTCTCCCTCACTCCTTCCCTCCCTTACTGTCTCCCTCATTCCTTCCCTCCCTTACTGTCTCCCTCACTCCTTCCCTCCCTTACTGTCTCCCTACTCCTTCCGTCCCTTACTGTCTCACTCACTCCTTCCCTCCCTTACTGTCTCCCTCACTCCTTCCCTCCCTTACTGTCTCCCTCACTCCTTCCCTCCCTTACTGTCTCCCTCACTCCTTCCCTCCCTTACTGTCTCCCTCACTCCTTCCCTCCCTTACTGTCTCCCTCACTCCTTCCCTCCCTTACTGTCTCCCTCACTCCTTCCCTCCCTTACTGTCTCCCTCACTCCTTCCCTCCCTTACTGTCTCCCTCACTCCTTCCCTCCCTTACTGTCTCCCTCACTCCTTCCCTCCCTTACTGTCTCCCTCACTCCTTCCCTCCCTTACTGTCTCCCTCACTCCTTCCCTCCCTTACTGTCTCCCTCACTCCTTCCCTCCCTTACTGTCTCCCTCACTCCTTCCCTCCCTTACTGTCTCACTCACTCCTTCCCTCCCTTACTGTCTCCCTCACTCCTTCCCTCCCTTACTGTCTCCCTCACTCCTTCCCTCCCTTACTGTCTCCCTCACTCCTTCCCTCCCTTACTGTCTCCCTCACTCCTTCCCTCCCTTACTGTCTCCCTCACTCCTTCCCTCCCTTACTGTCTCCCTCACTCCTTCCCTCCCTTACTGTCTCCCTCACTCCTTCCGTCCCTTACTGTCTCACTCACTCCTTCCGTCCCTTACTGTCTCCCTCACTCCTTCCCTCCCTTACTGTCTCCCTCACTCCTTCCCTCCCTTACTGTCTCACTCACTCCTTCCCTCCCTTACTGTCTCCCTCACTCATTCCCTCCCTTACTGTCTCCCTCACTCCTTCCCTCCCTTACTGTCTCCCTCACTCCTTCCCTCCCTTACTGTCTCCCTCACTCCTTCCCTCCCTTACTGTCTCACTCACTCCTTCCCTCCCTTACTGTCTCCCTCACTCCTTCCCTCCCTTACTGTCTCCCTCACTCCTTCCCTCCCTTACTGTCTCCCTCACTCCTTCCCTCCCTTACTGTCTCCCTCACTCCCTTACTGTCTCCCTCACTCCTTCCCTCCCTTACTGTCTCACTCACTCCTTCCCTCCCTTACTGTCTCCCTCACTCCTTCCCTCCCTTACTGTCTCCCTCACTCCTTCCCTCCCTTACTGTCTCCCTCACTCCTTCCCTCCCTTACTGTCTCCTTCACTCCTTCCCTCCCTTACTGTCTCCCTCACTCCTTCCCTCCCTTATTGTATTCCTCATTCCTTCCCTCCCTTAGTGTCTCCTTTCCTCCCTTACTGTCTCCCTCACTCCTTCCCTCCCTTACTGTCTCCCTCACTCCTTCCCTCCCTTACTGTCTCCCTCACTCCTTCCCTCCCTCACTCCTTCCGTCCCTTACTGTCTCACTCACTCCTTCCCTCCCTTACTGTCTCCCTCACTCCTTCCCTCCCTTACTGTCTCCCTCACTCCTTCCCTCCCTTACTGTCTCCCTCACTCCTTCCCTCCCTTACTGTCTCCCTCACTCCTTCCCTCCCTTACTGTCTCCCTCATTCCTTCCCTCCCTTACTGTCTCACTCACTCCTTCCCTCCCTTACTGTCTCCCTCACTCCTTCCCTCCCTTACTGTCTCCCTCACTCCTTCCCTCCCTTACTGTCTCCCTCACTCCTTCCCTCCCTTACTGTCTCCCTCACTCCTTCCGTCCCTTACTGTCTCCCTCACTCCTTCCCTCCCTTACTGTCTCCCTCACTCCTTCCCTCCCTTACTGTCTCCCTCACTCCTTCCCTCCCTTACTGTTTCCCTCATTCCTTGCCTCCCTTACTGTCTCACTCACTCCTTCCCTTCCTTACTGTCTCCCTCACTCCTTCCGTCCCTTACTGTCTCACTCACTCCTTCCGTCCCTTACTGTCTCCCTCACTCCTTCCCTCCCTTACTGTCTCACTCACTCCTTCCCTCCCTCCCTTACTGTCTCACTCACTCCTTCCCTTCCTTACTGTCTCCCTCACTCCTTCCCTCCCTTACTGTCTCCCTCATTCATTCCCTCCCTTACTGTCTACCTCACTCCTTCCCTCCCTTACTGTCTCCCTCACTCCTTCCCTCCCTTACTGTCTCCCTCACTCCTTCCCTCCCTTACTGTCTCCCTCACACCTTCCCTCCCTCACTCCTTCCCTCCCTTACTGTCTCCCTCACCCCTTCCATCCCTTACTGTTTCCCTCATTCCTTCCCTCCCTTACTGTCTCCCTCACTCCTTCCGTCCCTTACTGTCTCCCTCACTCCTTCCGTCCCTTACTGTCTCACTCACTCCTTCCCTCCCTTACTGTCTCCCTCACTCCTTCCGTCCCTTACTGTCTCCCTCACTCCTTCCCTCCCTTACTGTCTCCCTCACTCCTTCCCTCCCTTACTGTCTCCCTCGCTCCTTCCATCCCTTATTGTCTCCCTCATTCCTTCCCTCCCTTACTGTCTCCCTCACTCCTTCCATCCCTTACTGTCTCCCTCACTCCTCCCCTCCCTTACTGTTTCCCTCATTCCTTCCCTCCCTTACTGTCTCCCTCACTCCTTCCGTCCCTTACTGTCTCCCTCACTCCTTCCGTCCCTTACTGTCTCACTCACTCCTTCCCTCCCTTACTGTCTCCCTCACTCCTTCCGTCCCTTACTGTCTCCCTCACTCCTTCCCTCCCTTACTGTCTCCCTCACTCCTTCCCTCCCTTACTGTCTCCCTCGCTCCTTCCATCCCTTATTGTCTCCCTCATCCTTCCCTCCCTTACTGTCTCCCTCACTCCTTCCCTCCCTTACTGTCTCCTTACTCCTTCCGTCCCTTACTGTCTCACTCACTCCTTCCCTCCCTTACTGTTTCCCTCACTCCTTTCCTTCCTTAGTGTCTGCCTCACTCCTTCCCTCCCTTACTGTCTCCCTCACTCCTTCCCTCCCTTACTGTCTCCCTCACTCCTTCCTTCCCTTACTGTTTCACTCACTCTTTCCCTCCCTTACTGTCTCACTCACTCCTTCCCTCCCTTACTGTCTCACTCACTCCTTCCGTCCCTTACTGTCTCCCTCACTCCTTCCCTCCCTTACTGTCTCCCTCGCTCATTCCCTCCCTTACTGTCTCTCTCACTCCTTCCGTCCCTTACTGTCTCCCTCACTCCTTCCCTCCCTTACTGTCTCACTCACCCGTTCCCTCCCTTACTGTTTCACTCACTCCTTCCCTCCCTTACTATCTACCTCACTCCTTCCCTCCCTTACTGTCTCCCTCACTCCATCCCTCCCTTACTGTCTCCCTCACTCCTTCCCTCCCTTACTCTCTCACGCTTCTCTAATTTGCCCTGAAATATTCCGGCCGGGCGAGTTTTCGAAGCCTTGAGTTTTTCTATATTTCCATCCACCAGAATGCTGTGTATTGTGATGTATCATATGTCAATGGAAATAGGAATAACTATACTACATTATATATAAAAAAAAAAAAAAAAAAATGCAATATGAAAGTGTAAACGACTCCGGAATAAAAGTTTTTCCCGGGCAATTGTCTTCACACCGTCCTATCTCGAAATTGTGAGTGATAACCATATATTTTGATTTGCTCATATAATAGTATTTTTTCTGTTCCTTCCAAATCTGAAAACAGAAATTGTCTATCTTCAATAGTTCTCTAGAATTGACCGAAAACAAAACAAGTATGACTCTGCATGACATGGTTTATAAAATTTTCGAATTATTTCGTTGTTACGATGTCTATGGTTTTCAATTTAGGCTGTATGAATACGGCAGATAATGCTGAAGAGAATAAAAATCAACTAGAAGTTCTTACGACAAATACTTTTTGCTCTATGAATATTTTAAATGAAGAGCCAAAATGCGAATATTTACGCTCCAATTGTCTCCGTTCCGCCGACGCTAGCCGGGTTCCGAGCTGTTCCCCACCTCGGCGTTGCTTTATTTGCTCGGATACGTATATAACTGTATATATCACCGTAATCGGAAAATTATGTTCTTTCTAATGGTGAAAACCAAAATAATATAGCCTAATTGGTTCGGGAGCTATGCGCAATTGTTTCCATGCATTGTTATTGTTATGTAAATATATGAGAATGTTTATACAGTAACTGTTGTATATCTTTGCCACAATATACAACACTTTTATATAATTTTCCTTGCCAATAATTGTATAATGTTCATAGAACACATGTCAGTCATGAAGGTTGTCAATTTTACTTACCTGGCGGGGCCACAACCCTTTCCAACGAGAAGGGAAATGGCTCCTGGGTTGACAGTGAAAAAACACAACAAGAAAGCCAGGCTATAAGAACATAAGAACATAAGAAAATGGGAGTCTGCAGAAAGCCGATTGGCCTAAGCAAGGCAGATCCCTGTCCCACACAACCCCAATTACAAAGCCCAATTATAGGCTCAACACTCTAATACCCTGAGGATCATCTTACCAAAACGGTTAGAGATTAACGCAGGATTACGGGGGTCTGCAGAGCGCTGATTGGCCCAACCCTGCTGATCCCCCTTCACACCCAACCCTTCTCGTCCATAGGCTTATCCAATTTTATCTTAAAGCTCCCTATCGTTTTTAATCCCACTATAGCACTTGGTAGTCCATTCCACCCATCTACAACTCTGTTACCAAACCAATATTTGCCTATATCTTTTCTGAAACGAAATTTATCTAATTTGAAACCATTGGTACGAGTTCTTTCGCTATCACTGAGCTTTAGTACATTTGTCATGTCCCCTTTGTTAATCCCACTAACCCACTTGATCACCTCTATCATATCCCCTCTAACTCTACCTCTATAATCCTTCATTAAATTATGTAATCTGTGTGAGAGAGAGAGAGAGAGAGAGAGAGAGAGAGTAATAAATCAAGTAATAAATTCAGAAATAATTCTATTGTACATGCAAATAAAGTAATATATAAATATATATATATATATATATATATATATACGCGGTGTCAAACAAATATAATGAATGGTAACAAAAATGTGTGTATGTGTGTGTGTGGGTATATAATATACTGTAATATATAATATATATATATATATTTATAGATATATATACAGTATATATATATATATATATATATATATATATATATATATACAAGGTGTCAAACCAGAGAAATATGCACAGATTTCCTAGCCACCCAAGGAGGTACTGCACTTGACTCGTTATTTATTTAGAGTGGTTTCCCCAGGAGGCCTATATCCACTTTGATGATGAAGGTTGGTGAATGTCGGTGGGTGAATGTTGGTGGGTGCATGAAGGGGGGTGAATGTCAGTGGGTGAATGTCGGTGGGTGAACGAAAGTGGGTGAATGAAGGTGGGTGAATGAAGCCGGGTGAATGAAGAAGAGAAATTTATGTATGAATGAATCAATGAATCAATGAACAAAACAAAAACAAATTTATACGGTATATATATATATATATATATATATATATATATATATATATATATATAAATAAAATAACAATATAAATAAAATGAAATAAATAAAATAAAATAAATATAAATAATAAATCAAATAAATAAATATATAATTAAATAGCAATATAATAATATCATAAATACTCGATTATGGGCATTGGGCTTGCTCGGGACCTTGGGGCTGTTATATATATATAATATATATATAATATAATTATATAAAATATATATAATATACATACTGTAGGCATATACTGTAATATAACTAAAACTCCATGGAGTACTTGCCGTACTTCCTGTAAGCATTCCTGTGACATCTTCGTGATGATAATGTATTTATTTCGTAGGCAGTATTTATTGAAAAATATATTTATCTCTCAAGCAAAACATAGTGTAAAATCATCAATGATACCTAGACAAAACTGCATCAATTCTCAAGGGGTTAACCAAGATTCACTCCCCTCAGTCACCAAAAGTCACAAGTAACATTTTATATACATATATAATTCGAATTATTCACTAAACACTTTCACTGGGTAGATGAAATAATCCATAATTGCCTGCCTATAGCTAGGCATGGTGGGCCAGAGGGAGGGAGCCAAGAATTTAAAGGGCCGGGACCCTACCTCACAGTCTGGGGGCCAGGAAACTACTGATTTAACAAAGGCCCGGGCTCCTCAGAGAGGGACGCTATGGGGTTGCTAGATACTTCCTTTTGTAACTTACTGATGCCTAACTTACCAGTCCAAATTGCGTCAAAATTGAGTCATAAACCTATTTTTGGCGAATATTTCTAACTTACAGGCGGCATTATGACGCGATTGCATCACACGGGCACTCTTGGGCTGGTGGCGTAATGACGCGATCGCGTCCTAAGAATGCGAGAGGGTTAATGGCATGGCCTTCAAATTGTTGATCAGTTCCAAGATGCCATGGTGCATTGTCCATTAATATCATAGCACCATCAGGTCCTAGAACAGCATCAAGTGAAGTTATGAAATTTGTGAATACTTCTTTGGTCACAGATGTTACGTGAATATCGTAGTAGAAGAGGCCTGCCAGATTGGAGATAGCTGCAATCAAGGTCACGTTATTCCCACGCCGTCCTGCAACTATCCTGTTGACTCGTTGTCCCCGTGGAGCTCGGCCATAGGTCCTACATGTGTACAGGTTGTAGCTGGTTTCATCTACATACACAGTGTTGATGAATGCCCTCTTCATACATATACTGAGCAAACTGTACACGAGCGCTGTTAATGTCATTAGAGTTGCGGTTGGCTGGCACATTGTTAACCTGTTTCAGGGATACTAGTTCCCCATCCAAGGCCCTAGAAACAGTCATGTTACATACATGTCGTTTGCGTGGAAATGTTTGCCGAAGTGTATGGCTAAGTTCTCTAATGGTTGTTGTTGGTGTAGCTTCAACAAGCATCACTAGAAAGTCCTTTGCCTCGTCATCAAGCACAGGTGGTCGTCCTCCTCCTCCTTGTCAAACACGTCGTTCGCCAGTCTCCACAAACTTGCGGATTATTTTATAAGCTGTGGTTCTAGGAATGCGTAGCTCGGTAGCAGTGTCTAAAAAATCTTCTCCAGCTTCATATCGAGTAATTATTCTATCACGATCTTCTTCCGACACTCGGCGATAGCGTCTGCGAGGGATAGTCTCCTTGGGTGGGTGTAATGGATGGGAGTGATTGCGATCTACCGATGCTACACTAAGTCACCTCGGTAATGTTTATAGTGATGCTCAATTCGTACCACTGTATCGAATGTAATGTTTCGTGCATTGAGTGCTTCACGATTTTATGGTATCGAGTAGTCACCCCATTTTTACTGCAATCCTCTGTGTAAAATTAGCCTCATCTGAGTAAAATACCTCATGGAATACGATAGCAGTTATTAAGTTGTGTGTAATTTCCCAGAAGTTACAGTAACAATGTCCAGCAATATGCAGACTGTCGGTTAGTTGTTCAAATGTTATGAATTACCATTTTCTTACCTTTCATAGATATAGTTTACAAGAGCTTAAGATCTTAATAAACAGTGGTCGGTAATTAGGAAATGCGTATTACTGGAGGGGTTATCCTATTATGCATTACTTAACTTTGAACATACAAACCTGCAAGTGATTATATAGGCACACGTTTTAAGATAAACCGTGTTGATTTTTGTTTTCTCTCTCTCTCTCTCTCTCTCTCTCTCGAATGGCATGGAAAACTCCTTGTTGCTGATGGTAGGGCGCTCAACAGACTAACAACTCGTTACAGGTCAGCGTCACTCCAACCACTAACATGACTTAGAGCACCGTATTAAGAGTTCTGTATATCATTACCTCTACCTGCTACATTTGCGTTTTTAAACCATAGCCTTATGTATCGTTATTCAATGAGAAACCCTTTGGTAAAATGGGGAGCAATGATTCAATTTGCATGCTTATATCGTTCACAATACATATTCATAATTATTCACAATACTAGCACCCCAAACATACAATAACTTTCGTCAAATTTAGAATACCTTCTTCCAACCCAAGCCCATCCCTGCTCCACCTTCACACCCCCAGGGTTCCAGAGAATGGAAGGGGAAAACATGTCCTTGATAAACACCATCCAGTGTAGGGATGCAAATAGCGCGGTTTTATTATGGTGATGATAATGTCGGTGTTTTAATGTTTGCATTATTCGGGTTTAATTTAAAAGACTTCTTCTAAGTCTATATGCATGTTCTGTAGTATGTTACACATAATATATGAAACATAAACATCCAACACATTTAATATTAAATGGCGTCTTGGTTGCATCACTACAAAGGATAACTTATTTAGTCGAACTTATACAGTTTAACCCTTATACGTCTAATAAGACAACAATTATTTTATTGTGTTAATGCAACTACAACATTTCCATACTCGACTTACGAAGGACCTCTAGGAACCAAACATTCATTAAAATATTAGCTAACTATTAGCTAACTATTTAACTGCTTGGTGATGAGCTGGTCTATCAGAGTGAGAACTGAGCGATCTCTGCCATACCCATAGCTTACTCTGACTGTTCCTTTTACTTATATATTTTCTAGATCTCAAGTGACGGCGTCTCTTCCGTGGATTGACCTCCCAATCTACCAAGATTGGAAGCCAAAGCGTCACATTTTTCCTTTGCCCCTCAACTTTCTCTTCATAATTGCTGAGGGGCACAGGGCCCTGGGTGGGGCTTTTGTTTCCCGGGCGTTTCCGCACCCTCCTCAGCTCCCCGCCATGGAGTGGCTTCGGTCACCTAGGCTTTATTGTGGTCGGCAGGGAGGGTTCTGTGGGGGCGCTCGGTTATGGCCTTGGCCTTGCTCGGGGCCTTGGGGCTGTTCGGCCAGGCAGCTTGGGGAACAACAACAACAATTTAACAGGCTGGCTAGTCCTAATATTCAGTGCGAGACTGTATCATCTTTCAATATTCGTTTGGAAAAATCATACAATAATACCCCAATGAACTTCGCTCTATTGCTCAATATGTGAAGTAAAATTAACTGAGTTACTTCTACCTCTTCGTTTTCTTAAAAATTAGCAACCTTTCTGTTGTATTTCACATTCCTTTGTGGATATATATACTGTATATATATATATATATATATATATATATATATATATATATTCTCTTTTAAACAGACGAGGTTAAAGGCAACAGAAGTTTCAGCATTCAGTATTTTATTGTTACAGCTTTCAATATTTCTAACAATTTTCCTCTGGGGTTCAGAGATGAGGTACAACAGGTTAGCAAAATTCATGGTGGATCCAACGTTTCACAAGTAAACATCTTGCATCTTCAGGGAATGGGCAGGTAATGATTAGAATAAGGACAAAGCAACATATTTATACAAAATTCGAGGATCAAGAATAGGTAGGTGGGCGGAGCTACTGGGTGTGGGGTGGCTGTTCATTGGTGGAAGGCAGTCTATTCGCGAGACTGGCACTAAATCTTATCGGTGGTTGGTTGTTGGCTGTGGGTGGCTGTGATTGGTTGGTGTTGTCAGTAGTGTGCTGATCGCGGAAAGGTACGGGAGGGGGGCACAGGGCGAGAGGAACGAGGGCAGTATGCCTGTAGCGCTTGCCTGAAGGAAGAATTTGAAGGTCTTGTGTTTGGTTGTTGATGCTGGGGTTGAGCATCTTTCAAGACTTTTTATAAAATTAATAGTCCTTCTTTAGCTATAACTTATTCGGTTCAAAACCATAGCCTACTAAGCTTCGGTTAAATAATAATTCTTTATAAATACTACATGACTTTAATTAGTTTCAGTATTTTTCATAATTAAAGAGTATCAGTCAATAAAGGATACTAAGTCCTAAGATCCAAAAGGAAAGGAAGCAACAACAGGAAATTATTTTATTAGATTTTACTTTTGTTTTGCCTTCAGCTGACTGATACCTTAATATATATCTCTGTGCTATCTAGATTCTTCAAGTTAACCACTTGAGGATCAAGATACGTAGCAATATATATATATATATGTATATATATATAT
Organism: Paralithodes platypus; assembly: GCA_032716605.1. Lineage (NCBI taxonomy): Eukaryota > Metazoa > Arthropoda > Malacostraca > Decapoda > Lithodidae > Paralithodes > Paralithodes platypus. The sequence continues at coordinate 10,852,914 of CM064580.1, read as the reverse complement.
ATATATATATATATATATATATATAAAATATGTGTGTGTGTTTTCAGTTACCGCCAGCATATTACTTTAAGTTTCAGAAACACCTCTAGTAAAAGGAGAAATAAAGCATAAATTCAATAAACCTCTTCAATATGATTACCAATTATTTATAGTTTCAGTTACTTATATAGTACTGCATTCGGTTTAGGCGTCTATTATTCAGAGATTAATAGAATATAATCAAATTCCCAACTTACCTGTTAACAATATATCTAATTCAAAATTTGTACTAACAGTTAATTTCTACTGAATTTAAGGAAAACAATACAGTGGCGGCATCGTAGGAAATATATATATAATTCATGTAGTGACTGTAGGGTATGCTAAGTACACTAATGAAGGTGATGACATACTCTAGAAGTTCCCTAGTGTTTCTTTTTGTTTTCTTTTTTGTTGGCTACAATATAATATAACAATCCTATCCTCATCCTTTCCACAACATCCATGCACAACACGTTACCCGAGAAATATTCGCCAATGCCCGAACTAATGTTGTTGTTCATATGACTGATAGAAGCCTCTGTTGTTCTCTATCAGCAAATGTGATCCGGTATGCACTGAATAATTTATTGATAATCAAGCCCTGCTATTCTATATTATAGCACAATCCTATACACATATTGAGTAATGAAATGGCTCTAGTTTTTTAAATGTGGCAACCCTTTACTGGACTATTTGCTCGTTTACCCTCCCCACACTACCACTACCAGCTCCACCACCACCACAACCATGGCTGTGTGGAAGGACGGAAAGGGTTCTTTTTTGGGTTTGGTGAAGTTGATTTAATGGCCATGGCAAAAGACTGAAATGTCTGAAGTGATTTAAGCAATAAAGAGAAAAGGTAACACAAATATTTCTGGCCTTTAACCGTCATTATTCTAATTATTTTGTCTGCATTAATTTGTTTTAAATTATTAGTATATTGGAGCACTGTATATAAGTATTTTAGTATGGTAAACATTAGGCGACTTTATTCGGATTTGAAAACGTCTGTCATAGTAAGAAGGTTAAACACAATAACTCAACCCTTTTGAAACCGATGATCACTTTGTAATTCCAGCTACAACCAATGTATTTTGACCACCTTTAACCCTTCAATCTTACAACGACATTTGATTATGTTATTAATGCTACTGCTAAGTGTTTGCTAACATTAGAAAGAACCTCTAAGGATCAAAGGGTTGATTAGAATTTCAGTTAATCATTTAACTGACTGGTTTACTATAATCGTCTGAAGATTGCTAGGATATACACACATATTTACATACTCTATTTGAAAAGATTAAGAAGGATCTCTCACATTCTAAGGAGAAATCCATTCATTACCAGGGCGCTTTTTGAGTCTTGGTTTCCAAGAGAAGAGGAGCTCGGTAATAAATAGCCACCATATAATATCTCTTACAGTATAATTAAAGTACGGTAGTAATAAAAAACAAGTTCAGACATTTACACTACAAACTTTATGTTATAACCAAATTTAAATGTTACTGTTCATAGACGTTATATTCCAAGCAATCCATATGCAGGAATCCTAAATACAACCATTCACCTGTGAGTCATTAATACCAGTCTCGATTAAAGTGAAACGAAGCAGCACCCTTCTACCACCGACACACTCACATTTTCTGCCATGCCTAATCATTTAAGTTAGGATAGGTTATGTATTTATAATAACTGTAAGCTTCTTCATTTCATATACATTTGTTATTTAACATAATTTTGGAACATCTACTAACGCTCCAGTAATTCAAACAATGGAGAAAATAGAGTTTCCTGATATTTCGCGTCTCAACCAATCACGTCCCGTATTTCACACGCCATGGGATTTGATGGATTTATTCATAAAATTACTTTGTTTACTTCGGATGAAATGCCACACACCTCCACACACCACAACATTTTGTCGCAGGACTATGTTGGCCAAATGTACATTATGTTTTGTAAGGCGGAGGAAACTGTTGTGGTCGAATATTTATTAATACGGATCTCTCTCTCTCTCTCTCTCTCTCTCTCTCTCTCTGAAACAATAAGGTAAGGGTCGATGTCATGCACACTTTAATGTTGTTTAATCTTCATTGGAAGACATCGAATGTGTACAGTGCATCTTGTCATTAATTAATGCACATCACTTCTGCCCAACTTTTGGGAGCTACAGAGTTAACGTCTTTTAACCTTCTATAGATGGTTCCAAAATTTCACAACATCGTCTAATTAAAACCCGGTTACTGTGAAGAAAAACGTCCTCAAATACTAAGAGAGTAAACGTAGCCCCCGAAACCGTTGTTGTTGACACGCTTCATATACTAGAATTCAAATTTCAAAGGTTAGAATATTGACACTATAACAAACTATGAACCTCATGCATACAAAACAATAGAACAAACAGAAGTGGAGAGAGAGATAACACAATATAATTATGTGATAATACTGTGTATAGGCATAGAATAGAACAATGTCTAGGTGGTGAAAACGGCCACTGACAACATTAACTAAGAGTGAGAGGATGCAGGAAGGAGAGGGAAGGTGTTAAATGAGTCAGTGTGCGTATAAAAGGCGATGTGTATGTGTGTATGCATGAACGTGAGCATGACTGTAAGTTAAAGTTGAGGGCAAGCTTAATGCTGGGGTCACACATTCCCGTATATCGCTCCCGACAGCTCCCGTCAGGCGTAATCGCCAATTTTGTGTTCTGACGGGCGTAGTCCGGCCGTGTATGCCCGTATAGATCACGACTATTGCACTTCCCGACAGACGTACCGTGACGGGGCCAGTGTTACGTCAGACGTAATGTAGTCGTATGGAACTACGTACGTGCTTGCGACTTGCGTAAGCATGTCCCCGTTAGTCCGCCTGGGCTGCCCGATTTGCGGGAACACAGGCCACGCCCATGGCCACGTCCCCACAAGACCTGCGTAGCTGAGGCCGTACGTCTTGGGAGTTTTTAGGACTTACGTGGACCGTTTCCAGACAATCGTAGGCACACCCCGTCTGTCCAAACACAGACAAAGACAGTCTTTGTCAACCACGTAGGTCGGGGTTGGAATCTGGGAACTACAAAAGGGCAGGGCTGGCCACAACTTTCCCATTCCCACTCCTGACTCGGCACCATGAACAACATCGCGGAATACATCCTGGAGGAGTTCAAGATGGTGAACTCCCTAATCAAACCGGAGAACAGGCATAACACTCGGCTCATGAAATGGATCATTTCCTACATAGAAATGTTAGAACTGCTTGCAATAGCAAACTACATCCATCAAGATGAACAAGAGAAGAAGAAGGAAAGGAGCAAGAGGACAGTGTGGGTGTGGCCATATCTACAATGAAGGCCTGAACATGACCATTATGAGAAGCTGATGCAAGAGTTGGCCACAGAATGTCCACAACTATACAAAAACTTCACCCGGGTAGACAAACAACTATTTGATGAGATAGTGGAACGTGTCACCCCCCTCATTCAGAGGAAACCTAAGTTCTGGCGGAAACCCATTCCTCCTGGTCTGCGGGTGGCCATCACCCTACGTTTCCTCGCTACGGGTGATTCATATAAGAGCCTGCAATACAACTTTCGTGTTGCCCACAACACCATCAGCCAAATTGTTCCAGACACCTGCCAGGCCATCATTTCTGTCTACGGAGATCAGGAAATCAAGACGCCACAATCGCCTGCTGAATGGAAGGAGGTTGCCAGCGGTTATGAGGAACAATGGAATCTGCCGCATTGTGTATGAGCCATTGATGGAAAACACATACGGATCCAAAACCCAAACTATCGTGGCACATATTACTTCAACTACAAGAATTTTTTTTCCATTGTCCTGATGGCAACTGTTGACTCCAACTACAAGTTCATTTACGTCGACGTTGGTGCCATAGGGTCAGAGTCTGATGGTGGTGGCTTTGCACACACCAGTCTGTCTAAGTTGCTTGAGAGACAGAACGCAAATCTGCCACCCGCCGAGGTCACCTCTACCGATCCCACTGGACCACCCACGGACTACTTCTTAGTAGGTGATGATGCATTCCCTCTGCGCGCCTACATGATGAAGCCCTACCCCCTACGATCCCTCAAGAAACCGGAACGAATATACAACTACAGAATCAGCAGGGCCCGCCGGACGGTAGAGAACGCCTTTGGCATTCTTGCCAACCGCTTCCGGGTTTTCCACACTGCAATATCTCTGAAACCTGAACGTGTAGAGGTTGTTGTGTTGGCCTCATGCATTCTGCACAACATCCTACGAGGACGAAGCCCACCCCAATCAGAGGTAGATCAAGAGGACCCACACACCCACCAACTCATACCTGCCGCCTGGAGGAGTGACCCACCTGTAGGAAACAACATCCCACCCGTGTCCCGCAACACTGCAACCATGCTTGCCAAGGCACAACGCAACTACCTGAAGACCTACTTCTCTTCCCCTCAAGGATCTGTGGCTTGGCAGGATGACAGGATTTAGGTGAGTTACATTTACTTTAATACTTCATTGAAAATTGTAAGATTTTCCCGTTTACTTATTATTTTGCTTTATATTTTAGTTTCATCTTACATTTAAGTTATCGAGTCTTTGCCAGTTTCCTTTGTATTGTACTTTTATCTTTTAATTTGGATTTTCTTTAATGTTTTAGGTTCTTCCATATGTTTTTATTTTATATTTTAATATTTCCTTTAATTACTTAAATTGTACCATGCTTATTTAATTTTCCATCTTTGACTTTTATATTTCATTCAATTTTTGTATTTTTTCCATGTTTCCTTTGTTTTGTACTTTATGTTTTACAGTTATATTTAATTTAAGTTGTCAGTCAAGGATTTTCATAATTATTATTAACCATATTATCATTATTGCGTTTAAAAAAAAATTTTCTTTTTTATGCTTACTCATTACTTTCATTATAGATTTTATTTGTCATCTTATTAATCAATAATTATGATAAAATATTGGAAATAGAAACACACTCGTCATTACACAAATACATATATTTTTTCAAAATACAAATTAACATTTATTTACATATAGAGAGGGTAGGGCTACTTCTTGGGGGTCTCCAGGGTTTGATTAACGGGATCTATGGCCGACCCGGGCGTACCTGGATTGAAAGATGCAGGTGATTGTTGGGCCGACATCAGATCAATGAAGGTGGTGCCAAACTGCCCCAGGTCGAACGACGTGTGGCTGGGTGTGGAGGCAGTAGGCGGGACGAATTGGCGAGGGGGTGTCGCTACACGTGGCGGCACCAGCAATGACTGCAAGGCTGCAATCTGGTGTGCAGGTAGCACGATGCCCCCAGCAGCAGGCTGGGGCTGGGTCGGCAGGGTGGGAGGAGGCATGGTGGGAGGAGGCAGGGTGGTTGCCGGAGTGCCCTGGTACATCACTGTCGGTTGTATAGGATGCTGCTGTGCCAGGGGTTGGGGTTGGGGCGCCGGAAAGCCAAAGCTCCTGTGGGCGTGGAGCAAGAGGTCCGGACCAGGCCGGGCCACTCCCTCCGCATGGGCAAGCTTGAACCGGTCGATGGCTGCCAAGAGTTCCAACTTCAGTTGGGTGTTATAAGCTGGAGGCAGCCCCACACAGTCTTTGGCCATGCCCTCCAGGGAGTGGCGCCAACACTTGTGGTCCGGGTCCTCGACCACATCGAAAGCCTGACCCAGGTTCTGGCGCAGCTTCTCCGAATTTTCAAGGACTTTGAAGAAGGAACAAGAGAACATTAAACACACGAAACATAATATTTTCATATTTGAGCAAGTATTAATTTTAACCAATGAAATTTTGTGGTATTCTGGGAAGCCAATATGTTCAAAGATATTGTTGATAGTATGGTGTGAAATCATGACATCTTTAGTATTATTATTCTATCTATCTATTCTATCTATCTATCTATCTATATGCTCAGGCCCAATCCCCATTTTGGGGGTAGCCGACTCAAGACAGAGCAAGAACAGGGAAAACACAAAAACAACATAAAACACAAAATAAACACAGATAAAAAACGCAAACTCTCACACATCCAGGTCACCCAGGAGAAGACCCAGAGACCAGGGTTACCAAGGTCGCTCCAGCACTCCCCCGGCCCCTGACCACCCGGAGAGGTTCCGATCTCGGCAGGCAGACATGCAGCGGAGCCAAAGCCACAAGCCCTCCCACCACACTTCCAGGCGCACCCTTCATATTAATCGTCTATAAATAACATGAATAAACTGGTTTGAGTTATTATGCGTTTCATTAAAAAAAAATTTAAGTTAACACGATAAATTGAACACAATAATAGCATCATTATAAGCAAAATAATTACGAAAAAAACAAAACCTGACACTGTGACTGTGAAAGGGTTTGAAAACATAACAAATATCAACGTACCTCAGGCATACCAAGTGTCCGGGACTTCTTTTGACGCACGATGTGTGGCTTCATGAAGTGGAACATGTTCATTCAATTTTTTTTAAACTTTTGGTTAGGCTATCGCCCCTGGAAGCCTAATTCTGCGTATCTCAATTTTTTTGTTTTCGGTTAGGCTATCACCCCTGATAACCTATTGTTGTGTAATTCAACATATTTGTTTTCGGTTGAAGTGATTGAAGTGTTTCTAAAGTGAGTGAAGTGTTATAAAGTGAGTTAAGTGTTTTAAAGTGAGTGAAGTGATCTGAAGAAACTGACTGTTACCATGCCTCGCACTTGTACGAACTGCGCCGGTAAGTTTGGTGAGTCCATGTTTGTTACTGTCGATCTTCAAGTCTGCCGTCTCTGCCAGCAACGAGAGAATTTGACAGTGAAATTAGATGAAGCCTACAACAAGATCAACGTCCTCACCATGAAGCTGGAATCACTCCAAGAGTTTGTAACACTCAACGTTGGAGTACCATAAACTTCAATTGTCACCGCAACTCCAGCAGCCACCAACGCCCCAACGTCAACTGCCAACAATTCAACGCCTGCAGTAGCCATTTCATCTGATGGTTCCGATACTCAAGAAAGAAATAGTAACTCTCTTCCCCCTCAAGACAACTTCTGTGTCGTGAGGAACAACGTTTGCCCCAAGACCAGGAAACCCATACCGATTACCGAGTGTCAAAACCGCTTCCAGATACTCGCAGACTCAAATGACGAAGCAGAAATAGAAGAAGTCCGGCTCGTGGGAGACTCGATGATACGTGGTCAGCTCACAGAGTTTTGCGCCAGAGCACCTAAGACCAGGAAGCGTTTTTGTATCCCTGGTGGTGGTGTGGACGACGTAGTTGCTGCAGTTGACGAAGTATCTAAGCTGGCCCCTGCTAATACAATGTACGTCATCCACGTTGGATCCAACGAAGTACAGCGAACCCGGTCGGAAGATTTGCTTTTAAAGTACCAGCAGCTGATCAAGTCGTTTAAGGAGAAGTCATCAAGGATCATCGTCTCAGGAATCGTCCCCCGGCTTGGTGTAGAGAGCCGATTTTACAACATAGCCACCAGCACAAATCGTTGTCTAGCAAACCTCTGCAGGAAGGAAAACGTAGGATTCGTCGACACCTGGGACAATTTATACTACGATGACTATTTGTTTTCGGACGATGGAGTTCATCTGAACCAGGTGGGAGCAGCACGTTTTGGGCGTCTTCTCCACGATGCGGTGAAGGATTTTCGGAGAAGAAATCGACTCAGCACAGGACAACCAGGAAGGAGGACCGAAGACAGCGAGGGCGGCAACCTGCGAAGGAATTAAATGCTAATCTGTCAAGAACCGCGAATTTGGATAAAGCTCCACCAACACGACCCAAATTCAAAACCGCCAGGGATAACGACCGAGGACCGATGTCAGCCATGAATGTAAATGTAGATCCGACCAGAACCAAAAATTTGATTAACCCCTCCAACCCGGATGGGCTCTTGAACGCCCATAACAACCTCGGCCCGCGCAACCCGGAAGGGCTCTTGAACGCCCATTGCTTGCATGCGTGGTTTCGAATGCCGCGCGTACATTTTCGGTATCGTGGGACGGTAGGTGGCGCCACCAGGCGTAAACTCCGCCACAGCAACAGTATCTACCCCGACGCCATCATGGACAGTACGCCAAATAGTGATTCCGCTGTGTCCGATACCGTGCTTCCTACGACGCCCTTGCTTGTTCGTCGCGCCTTACCCCGACGCCATCGCCTAAATGTGTTATCTCCCGGAGGTATTGAGACGACATTGAGACTTTATGAGCGAGCTGATGCCAAGCATAATGTTGATGATGAAGTCAGTGACGACTCCAGTAATTATAAGTCGAGTGATTATGGCCATGAGAGTGATAAAGAAGAGCAATTCCTGGGATTTGCGAGAGAACATGACAGTGATGAGAGTGATGAAGGTGATGTACCAGTTGTTGAGGAAGCTGGTTTACCTAAAGACAGTGAACTTGAGAGAGTGAGCGAGTGGGAGAGTTCAAGGTCACTCACCAAATTTCGCTTAAGTGACACGACGCCAAGCCCTTCCCCTGGTAAATCGCCTTTCAAGCTACATTTGTATAAGCAGAAAATACTTGAGAAGGCGGCCGCGGCAGCTAGGGAACAAGCAAAACTACTTGGTGAGGATGAGGCTGTGAGTGAGGGTCAGCGTGGTGACCCTTCTCGTCCGCCATTGTCTCCCTTATCTACCCACGCCACCCAAGATGACCCGGATGCCCCGCATTCTTCCCCACCACCCCCACCATTGCCAAGGGTTGAGGACCCCACACTTTCGGCCTATTTGCCTCCTAGGTCCCCCGACAGGAGACATACTGCTGCCGAAAAGGGGAAAGGTAGGAAATATACCAAGAAAATTAAGAAAAGTAAGAGAGTTTTGTTCGAGGCTCCCGCGGCGTCCACCCCGGCCGGCCCCAGCCATACGTCCCCGCAACTTTCCCCACGGTCCTCCCCACCTCTCCCGCCTTCAACATGTCTTCCTGAAGAAGTCTTTGAGCTCGCATCACCAATACCTGGCCCTAGTGACAGTGAAACATTGCTTTCTGTCACTCGTCGCAGGCCAAGGAGCCCGGGACCTCGGGGGGACACAGCCTCACCTGCCACTCCTTCCCCACCTCGCCCACCCGCACGCCGCCCACGCATCACTGGTTCCCCGCCAGATTATGTGGGGGCCACTGATGATGAAGGGCACCTCTCTGAAGACTCTGGCCATGATTACATAGGTCCACCGTCAGGGCAAGATGACCACTCTGACGATGACTATATGGACATCGACGACCCTCGACCCATCCGCTTGGCCCGGCGTCGTGCTGCCCGTCGTGCTGCCCACCGCCCTGGCCGCCGCCCTCGCCGCCCTAGGGCGCGCGCCTCCCGAGTTGGCCGTGGGCGTGCTGGGCCACCAGCTGGAGCTCCTCGTCAGCGTAGACAAGACCCATTCTACGTTTTTCAGTGGCAAGACGTAGTTGATGAGGATGCATACAACCCTGATGTGCCAGCTTTTGATGAGGTACTGGAGGGTTCAGGCGTTACCCCCAATTTTCCTGCAGGCCCCAATGCTCCACCACACGAACTGTTTGAGGCCTTCTTTGATGAGGAGGTGTTAGGCTATGTTGTCAAAGAGACAAATAAGCAGCACCAATTCCAGGTCCACTTTTTGGGAAAGGTGACCAAGGGCCACATGAGGCAGTGGACCCCAGTGACTCATAATGAGTTCATGGTGTTCCTGGCACTCACCATGCTAATGCCTCATGTCAAGAAGCATAGGTTGCCTGACTATTGGATCACCAATGATCTGATATCCACCCCTGCCTTCGGGAAATATATGTCTCGCGACCGGTACCTTGATATCCTCGCAGCGCTCCATCTTGTCACCAACCTTGACGTCCACCTCCCAGACAAGCTGTGGAAGATTAGGACGTTGTATGAGATGATGCGAGAACGCTTCACCTCCTACTTCAAGCCCTTCCGCAAGGTCGTCATTGACGAGTCTCTTGTGCTGTTCCGGGGAAAACTCAGCTTCCGGCAGTACATCCCCTCAAAAAGACATCGCTTTGGCATAAAATTCTTTGTGCTGTGCGACTGCCAAACTGGCTATGTCCTGGACTTCCTGGTCTACAGCGGGAAGGAAGGGGACTTGCTTGTGGACCCCCTCATTGGCTTTGGCGGAGCAGTGGTGCAAGCCATGATGGACCGCTACTTTCATAAGAATCACGTCCTCTACACGGACAATTATTACACGTCCCCCACTCTCTCACAGTACCTGCATGAGCGCAAGACGGGGACTGTAGGCACAGTACGAGGGAAAAGGAAGGGCATGCCACCTTTCCCTCCAAAGACCAAAAAAGGTGATGTGTTCAAGAAGAAGTCGGGGCCCATTCTGGCTATCCACTGGCACGACCAGCGGAAGGTCAACCTCCTGACCACCATCCACAAGGGGGAAATGGTGGAGACTGGCAAGGTGGATCGCCGCACCCAGGCCAGGGTGACCAAGCCCGATGCTGTCCTGGACTACAAACATCAACATGAGGCTGGTGGACAAGTCCGACATGCAGATAGGCTTCATTGACTCCCTGCGTACCTCGTGCAGATGGTACAAAAAGTTCTTTCTGCATATGGTGGACATGTCAGTTCTGAATGCCTACAACATATACAAGCTTCGGAATGTGAACACACCCATGAAGTTCAATAGCCTGCGGAGGTTCCAAAAGCAGGTGTTGACGGAGCTCCTGGAGAAGTATGCTATGCCACAGAGGGCAGTGGCACATCCTGGGCCCGCCGTTATTGACCGCTTGCAGTCTGCTCAATACTTGACTAGGCACAGGCTTGGTTCCCTGCCTCAGAATGAATCCGGAAGAACACAGCAGAAGCGGTGCCATGTCTGCTACAACAGCAGGGTGAAGCCGAGGTCAGGTAAAAAGTCAACCCTGGAGTGTGTGGAGTGCAAGGTGGCACTCTGTGCTGTAGATTGCTTCTTTGATTACCACTCCAAGCTGGAGTTCTAATAATCATACTGAAATTGCCAAATAAAATGACAATATGTACACTATAATTATATATAGGCAAAAAGTGGAAGAAAACCAATGTATTGTAATACAAAAGTCATGTATTATGAGAACATTGATACAAATACAATTACACCATAATAATATGTGAAAGTGACACATATGTATATACCAAGTGACATTCATATGATTAGAACCTATAGAAATATAGAAATCAGTGAAAAAAGACACAATAAATTGTATATAAATCGTTTACAAATCATATAACTAAGTGAAAGTGACACAAGACCTAATATTTGATGGCCAAAGTATAATAAACACCTGTGATAACGAATAATCAGTGCCTAATACAACAATAACCTACCTCAATTACTAATAAAATGTACGGTATCGAGTGAAAATGAGCATTATCAGTGACAGTGACACTCTCTAAAGCATATTTGTCAAAGTGAAAGTGACACAAGACCTAATATTTGATGGCCAAACTATAATAAACACCTGTGATAACGAATAATCAGTGCCTAATACAACAATAACCTACCTCAATTACTAATAAAATGTACGGTATCGAGTGAAAATGAGCATTATCAGTGACAGTGACACTCTCTAAAGCATATTTGTCAAAGTGAAAGTGACACAAGACCTAATATTTGATGGCCAAACTATAATAAACACCTGTGATAACGAATAATCAGTGCCTAATACAACAATAACCTACCTCAATTACTAATAAAATGTACGGTATCGAGTGAAAATGAGCATTATCAGTGACAGTGACTCTCTAAAGCATATTTGTCAAAGTGAAAGTGACACAAGACCTAATATTTGATGGCCAAACTATAATAAACACCTGTGATAACGAATAATCAGTGCCTAATACAACAATAACCTACCTCAATTACTAATAAAATGTACGGTATCGAGTGAAAATGAGCATTATCAGTGACAGTGACTCTCTAAAGCATATTTGTCAAAGTGAAAGTGACACAAGACCTAATATTTGATGGCCAAAGTATAATAAACACCTGTGATAACGAATAATCAGTGCCTAATACAACAATAACCTACCTCAATTACTAATAAAATGTACGGTATCGAGTGAAAATGAGCATTATCAGTGACAGTGACACTCTAAAGCATATTTGTCAAAGTGAAAGTGACACAAGACCTAATATTTGATGGCCAAAGTATAATAAACACCTGTGATAACGAATAATCAGTGCCTAATACAACAATAAGCTACCTCAATTACTAATAAAATGTACGGTATCGAGTGAAAATTAGCAATATCAGTGACAGTGATACCCTAATAAACATATTTTATATAATTGGCCTCAAAATAACTAGAAAATATCAAATAAACATCACATTCTCATATCAAACACTAAAATCGTCTAAGGGAGATAAATACTTTGGCGCGGCGAGCGGCTAGGTGCGTCGTAGCCATGGCCGAGGCGACGCGTCCGAACGCGGGAAGAATTTGCCGCCGAAAAGCACTCGTCTTCCCGCGCTCACCATTATGCAACCAGAGGGGCTAGAGACCTCTACTCAACGCCATTCGACAGAGGAAGGTTTGTGGAACATTATTCTTTTTTATTTACAACATTACATGACATATTCATTGACTTACAGAGTAGTTAACATAGGCCAAAGATCGTCAAAACACCCGGTACCGGAGCACAGTCGCAAGCTATAGCCCCCGGGGCTGGAGGGTTAAAGAACGTTCTGTGAGTTCTAAAACCGCAACTTTAAAGGTTTTCTATGCAAACGCTCGTAGCATACGCAATAAATTTTCAGATTTAGAGGAACTAGTGTTTACTGAAAATTATGATGTGATTGGTATAACAGAATCTTGGCTCAATACAGTAGATAGAGACTTTTTAGCAGAGTATTCACTTCCCGGTTATGTAATGTTTGAGAAAAGCCGAATAAATAAAAATGGAGGTGGCGTTTTATTTTATATCAAAGAAAGTCTTAACCCGACCCTCTTGTCAAAACCTCAAATTGTGAACGTCGACACATCTTTTGTGCTAATAAAGAATAATAAAGGTACACAAATAATACTTGCATTAATATACAGACCTCCAGCTCAATCAGTGCAAACTGACCGAGAAATTTATGAACAAATTGCAGATGTAAGTAACTCACAAGATATCGTATTTATTGGCGACTTTAATTTACCTGTGACCAAGTGGGGCGATACTCTTACTTCACACTCCGGACATGACTTGTATACGAACTTGCAAGAGAGTTCGCTTTATCAATTTGTTCGAACACCGACCCGTGGTAATAACGTTCTTGACATTGTACTTGCAACAAAAGAAGAATTAATAGAGAATTTGAATGTTGGTGATGATTTCAGTAACAGCGACCATCGTACGATAACTTTCACTTTAAACTTTACTAGTAACGAACCAAATAGTAGCATCGAAAAAGTCCCTTATTTCAAGAAAGCAAACTTTCATAAACTTAGAGCTATGTTTAAAGAAACTGACTGGAGCTTTTTAATTAACAATAACGACATAAATACATCTTGGAAGTTATTCGAAACCACTTACCAAAAAGCAGTGCAAGACTGCATACCATCGAAAATACGGCGTCCAGGCAATAATAATAAGCCCAAATGGTGGAATAAAGATATTTCAAACTGCCTGCTTGCTAAAAAATTTGCTAATGATAGATTAAAATCCTCACAAAATGACGAAGAACGGGTGAAATTTGTAGAGCTACGACGCAAAGCCAAAAAGTTAATTAAGCAAAGATAAAAGACCCTAGAGTTACATATTGCGAATCAAAGTAAAACAAACCCGAAAGAATTCTATAGTTATATCAGAAAGAAAAAAGTAGTTACTTCAACTGTTGGACCGTTAGTCGAAGAAAATGGAGAATACACCAAAGACGAAGTACAAATGAGTAATGCCCTCAATACCTTCTTTGCATCAGTTTTTACAACAGAAGACCTTAGTGATATCCCTACACCATCGCCTATTCAGATTGATAATTCAGATGTTCTAAGCAATATCACCGTTACAGAGAGAGAAGTATTGAATTGTTTAGATAAACTCAAGGTAAATAAAACGCCTGGACCTGATACAATCTCGCCTAGAGTTCTAAAGGAAGCTAAGGATGAGCTCTCCAAACCACTGACATTACTATTCAATAAATCCTTGCAGTCTGGAACTATGCCTGATCAGTGGAAGATAGCCAACGTAACACCGATATTCAAAAAAGGCAGCAAATCCCTACCCAGTAACTATCGTCCAATTAGCTTAACCTCAGTTGTATGTAAAATGCTAGAAACGGTCATAAGAGACAGACTCGTAAATCACTTAGAGGAAAATAACATACTTAAAGATACTCAACACGGCTTTCGTAAAAAACGTTCCTGTTTAACAAACCTCTTAGACTTCTTCCACGATATCCTCAACCGCTACGATGAGAGTAAAGCTGTAGATATTATATACCTTGATTTTCAAAAGGCCTTTGACAAAGTTCCCCACAAACGTTTACTGCTAAAACTAAAAGCGCATGGAATACAAGACGGTGTGTTGAAATGGATAGACAATTGGCTCAGCGACAGAAAGCAAAGAGTAGTCATAAACGGTAAGGCATCTAAATGGACCAATGTAAGTAGCAGGGTACCCCAGGGATCGGTACTAGGACCAATTCTCTTTCTAATTTACATCAACGACATAGATGAGGGTCTCACCTGTACAATCTCAAAATTTGCTGACGATACAAAAATTGCAAATAGCGTACTCTCAAAAGATCAAGTTGACGACATGCAACACAATCTAGATAAATTGTCACATTGGGCTCAAATTTGGCAAATGAGTTTCAATGCGGATAAATGTAAAGTACTACATATCGGATACCTAAATGAGAAAGCAATCTATTCGATGAATGGCACTCAGCTTAAGAATGTAAACAGAGAAACCGATCTGGGAGTAACAATATCGAGTAACCTAAAACCGAGTCAACAATGTTCAGAAGTTGTTAAGAAGGCAAACAAAATAATTGGCTTTATAGGCAGGTCATTTGAGCATAAATCCAAAGACGTTATCCTAACCCTTTACAATTCCTTAGTCCGCCCTCTTCTGGAATACTGCGTTCAATGCTGGTGCCCTTATTACCAAAAAGACATAAACAAGCTAGAACGAGTTCAACGTAGAGTTACCAAAATGATACCTAGCCTAAAGAACAAACCATACGAAGAGCGTCTTAGAGAATTAAATCTATTTCCTTTAACCCAGCGCAGATTAAGAGGTGACTTAATTCAAGTGTTCAAAATCATCAAAGTCATCGACAATATGAACTGTAGTAAGTACTTCACTATCGACCAATCTAATTACACGCGGGGAAACGGTTGCAAAATTATTGGTAAATCTTTTAACTCACACGAATCTAAGAATTTCTTCTTCAATCGTGTTGTCAACTTGTGGAATGGGCTTCCCCGAGACGTTATAGACTGCGGCACTGTTGATTCATTTAAACTCCGCCTAGACAAATATCTCGCATCAAACCCACGACTATCTGCGTTTGTAAATGAATAACTTTATTTTATCCTCCCCTCAGTTACTAACCCATATGTCCCCTACTAACTTCCTAGTACTGCCACGGACATTAGTTCCATGGCAGTAGTTCCCTTTCCAATGTTCCCTTACCCACTCTAAACCACTGTTTGGACACTTGATCCTCAGTGTTTTGGAGGACAAGCAGCCTAGAAGGGTCACTAGATCTGTTGTTGCTTGATTTCCTTTGTACTCCTTTGTACTATGTTGAGGATCCACTTTTCCCTCTCCGTCAGTCGTTTGGCCCCAGCACGACTCTTCACCTTGCTGAGCCGGCCGAATCTGGAGCGGAGAGATCCCCACCACGTCTTTAAGTCGAAGGCGGTCATTGGTGGGTCCATGGTCGCAGCCTTCTCCGCAAATACAGCCTCAATATGCGCCTTGTTCTTGTGCCTGGGGTCACCCTTGTCGTAAATAAAAGGCGCATCCAGTTCAATCCAATCTGCCAGCATACGCTCAGTCTCCTCCGTCAGTATTATGTTGGTCTTCTTCCGGCGCCGTTTCTTTGATGGGGCCTGTACGCTGTTGGAAGGTGCAGGTTCTTCTTCTTCCTCCTCGTCTTCCTCACTCTCATGCTCGGGAACCTCTTCGACAGTGTCGAGCTCTCCACTATCGGGGCCGAGGTCGATAATAACTTCATCTTCATCAGGCGGTGAGGTGGCAGAGTTGGAGGGGCCAGGCTGAGAGGGGTCAAAAGGTGAGGTGGCAGGCGGAGAGGTGGCAGGCATTGAGGGGTGA
Organism: Paralithodes platypus; assembly: GCA_032716605.1. Lineage (NCBI taxonomy): Eukaryota > Metazoa > Arthropoda > Malacostraca > Decapoda > Lithodidae > Paralithodes > Paralithodes platypus. The sequence goes on along the minus strand of CM064580.1, from coordinate 10,836,646 downwards.
GGTGGCAGACGTCGAGGTGGCAGGCGGTGAGGTGGCAGACTTCGAGGTGGCAGGTGGTGAGGTGGCAGACGTCGAGGTGGCAGGCGGTGAGGTGGCAGATGGAGAGGTGGCAGGCGTCGAGGTGGCAGGGGAAGCCTTCCTGGCCTTCTTCACGCCTTCCTTATGCATGGTACAGGGCAGGGCAGGGCAGTGAATGATGTGTAGCAACGACAAACGAACAATCAGCCTCGGATGCGGACGGACCCTGTGTTGACGAACCCCGACCGACTATGGACAAGCTTACAGACAATCTGAGAATAGGTACATGGAACGTGAGTGGCATGAATGATGGCACAAAAGAGACAGAGGTCATGGAAGTGTTAGTGAATGCCAGGCTAGTTGAATGTGGAATGACGGAGACCAAATGGAAGGGTACAGATGTGAGAGAGTGGGAGTGTGGAGTGGGTGTGTGTGCTGGAGTGAGTGAGGGAGCATCAAGAGAAGGTGCGTGTTTGTTTGTAAGTAACAAATGGAAGGAGAGTGTAAGAGAATATGGGTCTGTGGGTTCAAGGATTGTATGGGTGAGAATGAAAGTAGGAATACAAATGTGGGTGATTGTGTGTGTGTATGCTCCAACAGAGGATAAACTTGTAAGAGAGAAAGAGTAGTTCTGGGTGAATGTGGAGGCGTGCCTGGATAAGTTTGACAAGAACGAAAGAATATTTCTGATTGGGAATATGAATGGTATTATAGTGACAGGAAAGTTGATGGAGTGGTGGGAGGGTAGGGGGTACCGTCAGAGGTGAATGGGAATGGTAGTGCACTTGTGGACGTATGTGTGGGGAGGAGGCTGTGGATAGTCAACACCTTCTTCCGACACAGAATGATGCACAGGTACACATGGAAAGTGGTGTGGACAATGAAGGATAAGGAGAAGACAGTGGTGGAACGAAAGTCACTGATTGATTATATATGTGTGGATGAACGAATGAAGAAATCTGTGCTGGATGCTAGGGTGTATAGGGGTATTGGAGGGGGTCTGTCGGATCATTATGTAGTAGTAGCTAAAATTAAGATACAAAAGAAGTGGGTGAGGAGAGTACAAAGGAGTACAAAGGAGTACAAAGGAAATCAAGCAACAACCGATCTAGTGACCCTTCTAGGCTGCTTGTCCTCCAAAACACTGAGGATCAAGTGTCCAAACAATGGTTTAGAGTGGGTAAGGGAACATAGGAAAGGGAACTACTGCCCTGCCACTAACGTGGCAGGACTAGAAAGTTAGTAGGGGACATATGGGTTAGTAACTGAGGGGAGGATATAATAAAGTTATTCATTTACAAACGCAGTCAGTCGCGGGTTTGATGCGAGATATTTGTCTAGGCGGAATTTAAATGAATCAACGGTGCTGCAGTCTATAACGTCTCGGGGAAGCCCATTCCACAAGTTGACAACTCGATTGAAGAAGAAAGTCTTAGATTCGTGTGAGTTAAAAGATTTACCAATAATTTTGCAACCGTTTCCCCGCGTGTAATTAGATTGGTCGATAGTGAAGTACTTACTACAGTTCATATTGTCGATGACTTTGATGATTTTGAACACTTGAATTAAGTTACCTCTTAATCTGCGCTGGGTTAAAGGAAATAGATTTAATTCTCTAAGACGCTCTTCGTATGGTTTGTTCTTCAGGCTAGGTATCATTTTGGTAACTCTACGTTGAACTCGTTCTAGCTTGTTTATGTCTTTTTGGTAATAAGGGCACCAGCATTGAACGCAGTATTCCAGAAGAGGGCGGACTAAGGAATTGTAAAGGGTTAGGATTACGTCTTTGGATTTATGCTCAAATGATCTGCCTATAAAGCCAATTATTTTGTTTGCCTTCTTAACAACTTCTGAACATTGTTGACTCGGTTTTAGGTTACTCGATATTGTTACTCCCAGATCGGTTTCTCTGTTTACATTCTTAAGCTGAGTGCCATTCATCGAATAGTTTGCTTTCTCATTTAGGTATCCGATATGTAGTACTTTACATTTATCCGCATTGAAACTCATTTGCCAAATTTGGGCCCAATGTGACAATTTATCTAGATTGTGTTGCATATCGTCAACTTGATCTTTTGAGAGTACGCTATTTACAATTTTTGTATCGTCAGCAAATTTTGAGATTGTACAGGTGAGACCCTCATCTATGTCGTTGATGTAAATTAGAAAGAGAATTGGTCCTAGTACCGATCCCTGGGGTACCCTGCTACTTACATTGGTCCATTTAGATGCCTTACCGTTTATGACTACTCTTTGCTTTCTGTCGCTGAGCCAATTTTCTATCCATTTCAACACACCGTCTTGTATTCTATGCGCTTTTAGTTTTAGCAGTAAACGTTTGTGGGGAACTTTGTCAAAGGCCTTTTGAAAATCAAGGTATATAATATCTACAGCTTTACTCTCATCATAGAGGTTGAGGATATCATGGAAGAAGTCTAAGAGGTTTGTTAAACAGGAACGTTTTTTACGAAAGCCGTGTTGAGTATCTTTAAGTATGTTATTTTCCTCTAAGTGATTTACGAGTCTGTCTCTTATGACCGTTTCTAGCATTTTACATATAACTGAGGTTAAGCTAATTGGACGATAGTTACTGGGTAGGGATTTCCTGCCTTTTTTTAATATCGGTGTTACGTTGGCCATCTTCCACTGATCAGGCATAGTTCCAGACTGCAAGGATTTATTGAATAGTAATGTCAGTGGTTTGGAGAGCTCATCCTTAGAGCTGGAGGGAGGCGAGAGGAAGGTGGAATGGTGAGGAGGGTGGAGAGGCTACAGGAGGAGGAAATCAGGGAAGAGTACAGGAGAGCAGTAGAAAGACGACTAGGTGGGTTCGACCTGGAAGATATGGAGGAAGTGGAGGAGATGAGCAAGGTGTTTAAGGAAGAGATCTGTGCAGCATGTGAGGAGGTGTGTGGAGTGAGGAGAAGAGGGAGGGGAGTGAAAGGTACAGCATGGTGGACAGAGGAGGTAAAAATAGCTGAGGAAGACAAGAAGAAAGCGAATAGAGAGTGGTTGGGTAGTAGAGGGAATGAAGATTTGGAGAGGCAGAAACGAGCGAGGTACGTGGAGAGATAGTGAGTGGTGAAGCGAGTAGTGAAGGAAAGTAAGAGAAGAGTAGATGAGGAATTTGGAAGGAATCTGAGTGTAAAATGGAGGGAGTGTAAGAAACTGTTCTGGAAAGAAGGCAAGAAAGTTAGGGAAGGTAGCAAGGGAACAGTAAGGGTGTGAAAGATAAGAATGGGAGAATGCTAGCAAAGAAGCAAGAGAGAGTCGAAAGATGGAGGGAGTACTTCAACGAGTTGCTAAATGGTAGGAATGAAGAGCCAGCAAACATAGTTGGATATGGTATGGGAACGAGAAGAAGAGAAGTAGTGGAGGAGGAGGTGGGGATCAGGAGGTCAGAAGTGTGGGAGGCCATGAAAATAGTGAAGTTGGGGAAAGCACCAGGAACAGATGGAGTGTGTGGGAAAATGTTGAGGTATGGTGGTGAGATAGTGATCGAATGGGTATGGAAAATGTGCAAACTAGCATGGGAGAAGGAGTGCACCCGATGATTGGAAGGCTGGCATAATAGTTCCCCTATATAAGGGCAAAGGGGAAGAGAAGTGTGTGGTAACCACCGAAGAATATGTCTTCTAAGCGTAGTAGGAAAGGTGTACAGTAGGGTAGTGATTGAGAGAGTGAGAGTGAGAACGGAGAAATGGATAGGCGACGAGCAGGGAGGTTTTAGGAAGGGAATAGGATGTGTAGATCATATTTGTATCCTAAATTGTGTTGTGGAGAAATATCTGGAGAAACAACAAAAGGTGTAAGTTGCCTTTATGGACTTGGAGAAGGCCTATATCAAAGTGGATAGAGAATTTGCTTTGTTTTTTGTTGTTTTTTTCTATGTGAATGAGGGAGACAAAAGGCATAACTGCATACAGCGAGTGCTCCCCCCAGATTTCAAAGAGTGACAGGGCGGAAATCAAGGGACGTTCGAGCTAAAATGCCTGGACACACGGTGTTTGAAGCAATTTAAGTCATAGGAAGAGTGAAAGACTGAATCTGGGAGAGAGTTTCAGAGCTCAGCAGTTGAATAGAAGAAAGTCTGAGAATAGCGTTTCACCCTTGGGTAGGACATTTGTTACTACCGGCACTACGAAATAAACAAGGGCACTTAATAATGGACTAGAAGATAGGCTATATCTGCAACAACGGTATGTTTATTCCAAACCCTCAAACAATTACGCCGGTGAACAAATAACTTAAACCCTCCAGAGTTAATCTACTGGATAACGGGGTATCAATTAACTGGGTTTAGTGCACTTCTACAAAGGCTTTCCGGTGACGGCAAAGCCTACTCACAACAGGAGTACTTTCGTTAATAAACTGCTCTCAAGTAATAACAATGCTTAAATAAACTATAACAAGATTTAATAAAGGAGTATATGCTTACGGTAACTTTAGTGTGAGTCTGAACTCAACACTAAACTCTTCAATGCTCTATGAAAACACTGAAAGTCTAGTCCTACAGCAATCAGATAAGGAATCTTCTGAAAACGTCTGATGCTCTAAGATGCTCGTCAAATATAGAACAGAAATAATGTAGGGGCAGGACACCAAAGCGTGTATCTTAAATACACCAACAAGTAGGATACATATATATAAAACAAGGGAGTGCAACAACTCTGTGACAGCACTAATAATAGCCACTCAAAACAGTACTTCCTTAGCCAAAGGAACAGCCAAACTGGGTTGTGCACTATGCATCAACCTAGGCTAAAATAAGGCGTGAATAATTCCTAAAGCATGCGCAGTTAAAGTTAATAAACACAATGCTGTCTTTCTCACTAATAAAGTCTAGCAGTGGTATGAAAGGTACAAGGAACCTAGGCAGAACGCAAGCATGCTCGTAGCCTACTGTCTCCCCTTGAACAGATTTCCCTTATGTTACGTTAAGTGACTAGGAGGCTCTCTTGGTAAGTCCAGATCTCAAGTATCTGGTCTTATCCTGGCGCTCCACAAAGGTCAACAAAATGAGGTAGCAAGCATACAAGTAAGAGTAGGCAAAAGCCCTTCACTTGTATACTGCTACACTTGCAAAGGAAATATATGCACAAGGGTTACAGGCTACCTAGCTTCGTCGAAGTCGTACAGGCTCTGACTTGCCACATACATTACTCAGAAAACGACCAAAGATACCCTCCACTGTCTATCATTAAATAGTAGGAAAGAACAACTCAATAATTAGAAGCACCCCAATACTATGATACCATGTGACTATGACTCTAGTAATCCCTAAAGCTAGTGCAAACATATATGTAAGAACTGGTGCTGGTAATACGACTGGCCGACTATGGAAGTCGTATGCAGAACCAGAAGGGATAAGTAATTGAATAAAGATGAGAAGTATTGGAAAAGAAGAAGTTCAGAGAGAGAAACAGTAGTACAGGGGGTTAGATTGGGGACAGATTGCAAGGGACGTCTAGGACCGAGCACACCATGCCAAGCTCTGAAGGAGACATGCGGGTAGGAGCCCGCACCACCTTACTAGGACAGCAGCCTCCAATCACAGACGACTACGTCATGAAGAGCAGGCGTCATATGATGCGTCAGGCTCGCCGGCCAATCACGAGCGTGGGAACCTCCGCCCGAGCGAGGGAGTCACACGTACATACACACGCACATATTATCACCTCACTGCTCGCTCTCTTTCTCCTTACAATTCACACTACATATCTTATACTCTATCAATGATATACAATACTTCCAAGTGTCACAGACAAGAATAAAGACCACCACTGATCTGTCTGTGACATCATGAATACTAAGAAAGAAAGAACATCGTTCTACGATTATTATAGCCCATTTCACTGCCCTGGCGAGCGTTAGCGAGTTACGAGTACATTCTGGCAAGTTGGCCAGCGTATCACCCCGCCCAAGATGTGCGACGTTTTAACCTCAGTTAAACGCCACATCTGACCAGACAGAATGCTCATCAACCCCGTCTCACCCAGCTACTCCCCCAAGTTGTTAAAACAAGGCACAATCACAAACATCAAACACTTCATTATGAAAACAAAATCTACACAACACTTCCCCAAAATAATAGTGTAGCTTATCAATATTACGCTCAATGAGCAAGCTTCACCAAGCCTAGCCTACTAAGACAAAAATACAGGATGTCTTAGAATCTTGCTGTAACATACTGCACTTATATACTATCAAAAAGAAAGAGTTTTTATGTGAGGTTTTTATATTTTTAATAGTTTTTTTGGCGGCTTTGCACTACAGGGGCAAGCCTAATTTTTCTCCACTCTCAAACAAACACTGACTGAACGGCGAGGGTTCTCCTTAAAACATACCCTCCCATGACAAACAATCAGCCAGAACATTAACAGTGCCCTTAACATGCCACACATCCAACTTGTGTTCCGGCAGCTAAACAACACCTGACACTGATAAACTGCCCAGTTCACCACAAGACTGGCACTTCTCTTCGCTCTCTCCGGCAACGGGGCCTGCCAATAACCTTTCACTATTTCCACCTTAGTGATAAACGAGGCAGCCCCGATGGGGTCTATGGGGTCGTCAACTCTGGGTAATGGATAGGCGTCTGTCAGGGATAATGCACCCACACTCTTGCAATCAACACAAACACGTATCTTGCCACTCAACTCAGGTTGCAAAGTCACTGGCAACGACCACTCACGAATTTATCCCTCAGACCCTTCTCCAACATGTAGTCTAGCTCTGCTTTCACGACAGGCTGTTGAGCAGGATTTATATGGTAGGGAGCCAATTTGAGCCTTGCACTGTCTCCAGCCTCCATGTCGGATTCTACCCCGTACATCAGGCCTGGAGAATCAACAAACATGCGGACGTACTGCCACAGCCTAGTAAACAACTTCTCTTGGCGCTCAGGAACAAGAGGTTGCAACTTATCTCGAAGAACAACATGCCTAGTGCCCTCCCACAACCCAGCAGGGACCATAGTTTCTACACTATAGTCTCCCTCCTTCTCCACCTTTGTCCCTAGAACAGCCAGGTCATGAGAGGGACAATCTGTACCACCTGTGCAGTCACTCCCATAGTTCATAATTGCTAAGGCTTCCCCGCCGGTACCGTACATGCGCACCCCCGCATTCCTTGCGACTACACCTGCCAGCGCAGCATCACCGCCTTCAGCGCCATGGCCAGATACAGTCGGTCTATGGTAGGGCTGTTGCATTCGACTAGAGCAGCATTGGGAGGCTATGCGACGACCGGGCGCATCCACTCCACAGCCAACCTCACCAATCTGCCCAATGTCCTGATTCTGACCACCACCCTTAGCAGCCATGGGTCGACCCTGACCTGACAACCATGCCAAAGCCTCGTCGCCCACCTTGAACCACTGAAACAACGAGGCCAACGGTTTGCTAACAGTCAAGTGACCTGCCAGCGGAACATCGTGCACCGCATGAGTTGTGAGGCCTGTTTGCTCAGCACAAACAGTGGGGTATGAACCGAGCAGGTGCTGGAGCGCTGCACACTGCTGCTCAGGCAGGGGCTCAAGCGCTTCCACAGCCACCTGACTCGTGTTCCCCGCCCACTGCTCCGCCGAGACATGACAATCCCAACTTTCCTCCACCTGTGCCCCACTGCCCCCCTCTCCTACTCCATCTTGGCCGCTGCAGACCAACACAGGGACAGTAGGCTGCTCAGGTGGTTGCCTTCCAAACTCCTTTAACAGGTTCACATGACATGCTTCCCCGTCCTCATCGAGTTCAATAGCCCCATTCCCACAACTCTCAAGACTAAGATCTTCTAGTTGTACCTTGTAACTACTCTGTCGCGGAGTGCCATCACGCCCTACCATGTCACTAGGGGGGACAGGTTCTGGGGCCACTCCGGAGCTCAATTTTGGTGCAAGTACTGAGTCACCAAGGAGTGTCGCTGGGTCCAAACTTTCAACCCGACCACCAGCCTCGACTTTCTCCTTCCAACCCTTCCTCTGCTGGTCTGAAACTTGGGTACTAGGCTGTGACACCTGAGCAGACTGAGATCTCTCGAGCCCCACTTGCCCCTCCCTACTTGTGTCTCCCGCTCTCTCGGCAACGACTAAGGATGGAACCTCGGAAGTGGGCACCGCAAAGTCGTTGCCGAGAAGGAGGTCGACCCCCTCAACTGGCAATTTCTCCACCACACCCACATCCAACTCCCGTGTCACACCGTCCACCTCAAGCTCCACTCTAACCAGCGGGTAAGACCGCGTAGCATTGATACCTTGAACCACCACAACCCAAGCCGTGTTAATAGGCTTGCCAGTGAAGTTCTTAACAAGTGTCTGGGAAGCGCCCATATCACGCAGCAACTCAAGCCTATGCTCCACACCATCCCACCTCACAGTGCCGTGCCCCCTATGACCGCAAAAAGCATCTCGGACGGGTGACGAGCCCTCCTGCTGCTTCTGCACCGACTGTGACTTCACAACCGACATATTACCCCGGGCAAACGCGGACGACCTCAAAGACACACCGATGTTGCTCACTAGTGACACCACTGCTGTAGGCGGTGTGCTCGGACATGAGCACGCAATATGCCCCTTCTCATGACACTTGAAACACTCCACTTCGCTCTTGGACTTCCTCTGAGGTGAGGAAGGGCACTGGCCTTTCTTTAACGGGAAGGGTTTCGACTTGGGATCAACATTGGCACCAGTACTATTAAATGGGTAATTTGTTGTGTCATTAATTCGGGGGGGTGGAGTGGTACGCCCCTGGTTACCTGCCTCAGCTCTCTGTGCAGACCCGCACCCACGAATCAATGACACCCTAAGGTCAGCCAGCTCAGCCGCCTTCTGCAGAGTTTTTGGTTGCTTTTCTTTCATGTTAAGAGTCAAGTCACTGCCAGTACATTTTAAAAATTGCTCTAACAACACTAATTGCTTTACTGCATCAAAAGTAGTTGCCTTCTCCGACCTCAACCAATTTTCAAATGCATCTGACAGCTCTCTAGCGTGTTCCTGTAAAGTACTCTCCTTTCTTTTAGGAACAGCCCTAAACTTCAGCCTATAGGTCTCTGGCTGTAGCTCATACGCCCTCAGGACAGCCTCTTTCAACGCCTCATAATACACGCAGGAATCTAGGGGCAAAGCATCGTACGCCTTGAGTGCTTTCCCCGTCAATCGTGACGAAACAAGGGCTGCCCACTTCTCCTCGGGCCATTGGTGCTCCCGGCACTTTTTCTCAAAACGGAGAAAGAATTCTGTAACTCCTAACTCATCAAACACTGGAACCAACTTTAGTAGATTTGACAGGGACTGGTCATGGGGTCGACCCCCCTGGACGACCCGGTTCCTCGTCACCTCTACACGAGTTTTCTCTAGGTCAATATCGGCACAATACCTTGCTGCCTCATACTTATACTTGAGCTCAGACTCATGCTTCCGCTGCTCGAGCTCAGCCTTATGCTTAGCATGTCGTTCCTGCTGCTGAAGTTTGGCGAGCTGGAGCTGAAACAACATCTTGGAAGACAAACCCTGAGGAGGGGGTGCTACTACCGGGGACCCACCCCGTGAGTCACCTAGAGGCACACCCAAGCGCCAGCGGGCATCGGCCTGCGGGAACGTACTCGGCTCCGGACCCCGAGGGGGCGCCATGATAGGAGTTGAGTGGAATGGGGGCTGGGCCGAAGGTGCCCCAGCTCCCGCTCCACCCGAACCCCCATGCACCCAACCCAGGACACAGGTAACCAGCTCCCTTCTCGACAAAGCGTTAGTACCGGAAAACCCTAAGACCGTGGCTATACACTGCAGTCCGTACCGGTCCAGCCCCGACACCCGGTCCGCCGTCACAGGCTCCTCCAAAAATCTCCGAGCATCCTCCTCATTGTTCACCACCTGAACGCCATTAAACAACTCCACCTTCTCCACCTCCTCACCTGCCTCTCGTACTGCGCCCTCACTATGCTCAGACCCGTCCAGTGACATGATGGAGTCAACAACAAAAATTCTCAAGTCAAGACAAAAAATGGCAAACTCTCACGAAGCTTTATTCACCAAAAATATTCGAAGCTGTTCTTGAGTGCAATACTAGGTCACCAATAAACTCCAACAAGTTCTATATATCCTCAAAACAATGTCCACTGCCAACACTGTGAGAAATAAATTGAACCCCAAATGGCAATAAGATTTCTCCAAAAAAAAAATGCAATATTCAGTTCACTATATACTGGTCTAAGGTCGCCATTTGTTACGACCGGCACTACAAAATAAACAAGGGCACTTAATAATGGACTAGAAGATAGGCTATATCTGCAACAACGGTACGCTAATTCCAAACCCTCGAACTATTACGCCGGTGAACAAAACACTTAAACCCTCCAGAGTTAATCTACTGGATAACGGGGTATCAATTAACTGGGTTTAGTGCACTTCTACAAAGGCTTTCCGGTGACGGCAAAGCCTACTCACAACAGGAGTACTTTACGTTAATAAACTGCTCTCAAGTAATAACAATGCTTAAATAAACTATAACAAGATTTAATAAAGGAGTATATGCTTACGTTAACTTTAGTGTGAGTCTGAACTCAACACTAAACTCTTCAATGCTCTATGAAAACACTGGAAGTCTAGTCCTACAGCAATCAGATAAGGAATCTTCTGAAAACGTCTGATGCTCTAAGATGCTCGTCAAATATAGAACAGAAATAATGCAGGGGCAGGACACCAAAGCGTGTATCTTAAATACACCAACAAGTAGGATACATATATATAAAACAAGGGAGTGCAACAACTCTCTGACAGCACCAATAATAGCCACTCAAAACAGTACTTCCTTAGCCAACGGAACAGCCAAACTGGGTTGTGCACTATGCATCAACCTAGGCTAAAATAAGGCGTGAATAATTCCTAAAGCATACGCAGTTAAAGTTAATAAACACAATGCTGTCTTTCTCACTAATAAAGTCTAGCAGTGGCACGAAAGGTACAAGGAACCTAGGCAGAGCGCAAGCATGCTCGTAGCCTACTGTCTCCCCTTGAATAGATTTCCCTTATGTTATGTTAAGTGACTAGGAGGCTCTCTTGGTAAGTCCAGATCTCAAGTATCTGGTCTTACCCTGGCGCTCCACAAAGGTCAACAAAATGAGGTAGCAAGCATACAAGTAAGAGTAGGCAAAAGCCCTTCAGTTGTATACTGCTACACTCGCAAAGGAAAAATATGCACAAGGGTTACAGGCTACCTAGCTTCGTCGAAGTCGTACAGGCTCTGACTTGCCATATACATAACTCCGACAACGACCAAAGATACCCTCCACTGTCTAGCATTAAATAGTAGGAAAGAACAACTCAATAATTAGAAGCACCCCAATACTATGATCTATCTATCTATCTATATGCTCAGGCCCAATCCCCATTTTGGGGGTAGCCGACTCAAGACAGAGCAAGAACAGGGAAAACACAAAAACAACATAAAACAATAAATAAACACAGATAAAAAGCACAAACTCACACACATCCAGGTCACCCCAGAGAAGACCCAGAGACCAGGGTCACCAAGGTCGCTCCAGCACTCCCCCGGCCCCCGACCACCCGGAGAAGTTCCGTTCTCGGCAGGCAGACATGCAGCGGAGCCAAAGCCACAAGCCCTCCCACCACACTTCCAGGCGCACCCTTCATATTAATCGTCTCCCGGGCCAGGCGCCTGATGGACTATTATCTAGTCCAACTTGCGCCCGACCCCTTACTCCAAATGACCACGTGTTCACTCAACTATTCACAAGCATTCTCCATTCACTCCTGTCCACCACCACTTCCCCTGCCTGATCTATAGTCATTCCTCTATCATCCAAAGCCTTTCTTACACAGTCTCTCCATCTCAATGGGGGTGTTCCTGCCCTTCTATCTCCCTTTGTACCTGACTCACATATTCTCTTTGTAAGCCTTTCATCTCCCATTCGTTCAACATGACCATACCAGCTCAGCACCCTTCTGTCCGCTCTGGCTGACAAGTGTGATACCATGTGACTGTGACTCTAATAATCCCTAAAGCTAGTGCAAAACATATATGTGAGGACTGGTGCTGGTAATACGACTGGCCGACTATGGAAGTCGTATGCAGAACCAGAAGGGATAAGTAATTGAATAAAGATGAAAAGTATTGGAAAAGAAGAAGTTCAGAGAGAGAAACAGTAGTACAGGGGGTTAGATTGGAGACAGATTGCAAGGGATGTCTAGGACCGAGCACACCATGCCAAGCTCTAAAGGAGACACGCGGGTAGGAGCCCGCACCACCTTACTAGGACAGCGGCCTCCAATCACAGACGACTACGTCATGAAGAGCAGGTGTCATATGACGCGCCGGCCAATCACGAGCGTGGGACCCTCTGCCCGAGCGAGGGAGTCACACGTACATACACACGCACATATTACCACCTCGCTACTCGCTCTCTTTCTCCTTACAATTCACACTACATATCTTATACTCTATCAATGATATAAAATACTTCCAAGTGTCACAGATAAGAATAAAGACCACCACTGATCTGTCTGTGACATCATGAATACTAAGAAAGAAAGAACATCGTTCTATGATTATAATAGCCCATTTCACTGCCCTGGCGAGCGCTAGCGAGTTATGAGTACATTCTGGCAAGCTGGCCAGCGTAACAAGTTGCACAGAGTAGGGGTGGGATTGTGTTGCAAAGCGGGTACTACGTACCCTACATAGTGGAGGTGGTATACACTGGGAAAGCGCAGAGGAACACTGATTATTGTAGTAGCGATAGAATAGCGAGAGAGATGCAACATTGCAGCGAAGAGAGAGAGATTGCAGAGAGTTGTTGAGTGGACGGGAGTTAATGATACGAAAGGCTTTCCTTTCTACAATCCTTTGCATTTTAGGATGCAAATGAAAATACCCTTTTTGTCATCCATGCTGGTTCAAATGACATCATGCGCACCAGATCCGAAGAGTTGATGGAGAAATATCGCAAGATGATCCAGCACTACAAAAACAAGTCATGGAATATCATCATCTCAGGCATTCTCCCCAAGATCGACGCACCTGACAAATTCTACGACAAGGCCTTCAGCACAAATAGCCGACTAAAATATTTGTGTCTGAGGGAAGAAGTTGAATTCATCAACCTCTGGGACAACTTCTACAACCAGCCTACTCTGTTCCGCAAGGATGGCACTCATCTAAACCCTGTGGGTCCAGCACGCATGGGTCGTCTCCTACACGAAGCAGTCCGCAACCATGGATCAAAAAACGCCATCCGAGAAGAAGCAGCAGTGACATAAATCATCCAACACCAAGAAAAAAACAGAGGCAACCGAGGACCACCAGCGATAAGGACCGAAGACAGCGAGGACCGAGGACAGCCATGAACATAAATGTAGATCCGACAAGAACCAAAAATATTATTAAAGAGTGTTCCGTGAGTTCTAAAATAACAAATTTAAAGGTTTTCTATGCAAACGCTCGTAGCATACGCAATACATTTTCAGATTTAGAGGAGCTAGTGTTTACAGAAAATTATGATGTGATTGGCATAACAGAATCTTGGCTCAATACAGAAGATAGAGACTTTTTAGCAGAGTATTCACTTCCTGGTTATGTAATGTTTGAGAAAAGCCGAATAAATCGAAATGGAGGTGGCGTTTTACTTTATATCAAAGAAAGTCTTAACCCTACCCTCTTGTCAAAACCTCAAATTGTGAACGTCGACGCATCTTTTGTGCTAATAAAGAATAATAAAGGTACAAAAATAATACTTGCATTAATATACAGACCTCCAGCTCAATCAGTGCAAACTGACCGAGAAATTTATGAACAAATTGCAGATGTAAGTAACTCACAAGATACCGTAATTTTTGGCGACTTTAATTTACCTGTGACCAAGTGGGGCGATACTCTTACTTCACACTCCGGACATGACTTGTATACGAACTTCCAAGAGAGTTCGCTTCATCAATTTGTTCGAACACCAACCCGTGGTAATAACGTTCTTGACATTGTACTTGCAACAAAAGAAAAATTAGTAGAGAATTTGAATGTTGGTGATGAATTCAGTAACAGCGACCATCGTACGATAACTTTCACTTTAAACTTTACTAGTAACGAACCAAATAGTAGCATCGAAAAAGTCCCTAATTTCAAGAAAGCAAACTTCCATAAACTTAGAGCTATGTTTAAAGAAACTGACTGGAGCTTTTTAATTCACAATAACGACATAAATACATCTTGGAAGTTATTCGAAGCCACATACCTAAAAGCAGTGCAAGACTGCATACCATCGAAAATACGGCGTCCAGGCCATAATAATAAGCCCAAATGGTGGAATAAAGATATTTCAAACTGCCTGCTTGCTAAAAAATTTGCTAATGATAGATTAAAATCCTCACAAAATGACGAAGAACGGCTGAAATTTGTAGAGCTACGACGCAAAGCCAAAAAGTTAATTAAGCAAAGTAAAAAGACCTTAGAGTTACATATTGCGAATCAAAGTAAAACAAACCCGAAAGAATTCTATAGTTATATCAGAAAGAAAAAAGTAGTTACTTCAACTATTGGACCGTTAGTCGATGAAAATGGAGAATACACCAAAGTTGAAGTACAAATGAGTAATGCCCTCAATACCTTCTTTGCATCAGTTTTTACAACAGAAGACCTCAGTGATATCCCTACACCATCGCCGATTCAGATTGATAATTCAGATGTTCTAAGCAATATCACCGTTACAGAGAGAGAAGTATTGAATTGTTTAGATAAACTCAAGGTAAATAAATAAAACGCCTGGACCTGATACAATCTCGCCTAGAGTTCTAAAGGAAGCTAAGGATGAGCTCTCCAAACCACTGACATTACTATTCAATAAATCCTTGCAGTCTGGAACTATGCCCGATCAGTGGAAGCTAGCCAACGTAACACCGACATTCAAAAAAGGCAGCAAATCCCTACCCAGTAACTATCGTCCAATTAGCTTAACCTCAGTTGTATATAAAATGCTAGAAACGGTCATACGAGACAGACTCATAAATCACTTAGAGGAAAATAACATACTTAAAGATACTCAACACGGCTTTCGTAAAAAACGTTCCTGTTTAACAAACCTCTTAGACTTCTTCCATGATATCCTCAACCTCTACGATGAGAGTAAAGCTGTAGATATTATATACCTTGATTTTCAAAAGGCCTTTGACAAAGTTCCCCACAAATGTTTACTGCTAAAACTAAAAGCGCATGGAATACAAGACGGTGTGTTGAAAAGGGATAGAAAATTGGCTCAGCGACAGAAAGCAAAGAGTAGTCATAAACGGTAAGGCATCTAAATGGACCAATGAAAGTAGCGGGGTACCCCAGGGATCGGTACTTGGACTAATTCTCTTTCTAATTTACATCAACGACATAGATGAGGGTCTCACCTGTACAATCTCAAAATTTGCTGACGATACAAAAATTGCAAATAGCGTACTCTCAAAAGAACAAGTTGACGATATGCAACACAATCTAGATAAATTGTCATGTTGGGCCCAAATTTGGCAAATGAGTTTCAATGCGGATAAAATTAATGTAAAGTACTACATATCGGATACCTAAATGAGAAAGCAAACTATTCGATGAATGGCACTCAGCTTAAGAATGTAAACAGAGAAAGCGATCTGGGAGTAACAATATCGAGTAACCTAAAACCGAGTCAACAATGTTCAGAAGTTGTTAAGAAGGCAAACAAAATAATTGGCTTTATAGGCAGGTCATTTGAGCATAAATCCAAAGAAGTTATCCTAACCCTTTACAATTCCTTAGTCCGCCCTCTTCTGGAATACTGCGTTCAATCCTGGTGCCCTTATTACCAAAAAGATATAAACAAGCTAGAACGAGTTCAACGTAGAGTTACCAAAATGATACCTAGCCTAAAGAACAAACCATACGAAGAGAGTCTTAGAGAATTAAATCTATTTCCTTTAACCCAGCGCAGATTAAGAGGTGACTTAATTCAAGTGTTCAAAATCATCAAAGGCATCGACAATATGAACTGTAGTAAGTACTTCACTATCGACCAATCTAATTACACGCGGGGAAACGGTTGCAAAATTATTGGTAAATCTTTTAACTCACACGAATCTAAGAATTTCTTCTTCAATCGAGTTGTCAACTTGTGGAATGGGCTTCCCCGAAACGTTATAGACTGCATCACCGTTGATTCATTTAAACTCCGCCTAGACAAATATCTCGCATCAAACCCGCGACTGACTGCGTTTGTAAATGAATAACTTTATTTTATCCCCCCCTCAGTTACTAACCCATCTGTCCCCTACTAACTTCCTAATCCTGCCACGGACATTAGTTCCAGGGCAGTAATTCCCTTTCCAATGTTCCCTTACCCACTCTAAACCACTGTTTAGACACTTGATCCTCAGTGTTTTGGAGGACGAGCAACCTAGAAGGGTCACTAGATCTGTCGTTGCTTGATTTCCTTTGTACTCCTTTGTACTCCTTTGTACTTTGTCTAGGAGTGCAGTGTGAGAGGATCCTCCCCACACATGTGAACAATACTCAATACAAGAACGCACTGTGCCCCTGTACAGAGCAAGAAGCTGTGCAGGGGTAAAAACCCCTTGAAGCGGTTGAGCACACCCAGCTTCTGGGAGGCTGCCTTAGCGAGGTATGTGGAAAGTACTTAGAATATACAGAGTAGAGGACAAGTTGCTGAAAGCAGTGAAGAGCATGTATGAGGGTGCAAAGGCGGCAGTACGTGTGGAGAATGAGCAGAGCGAGTTCTTTGACCTGAATGTTGGGTTGAAACAAGGGTGTGTGATGTCCCCATGGTTGTTTACTGTATATATGGATGGAGTCATGAAAGAAATACTAGGAAGAGCAGTGGATGTTGGTGTATCGCTGAAAAGGAAGGGAAATGAGTGGAAGCTCACCCCTTTCACAAAAGAAAGGGGTGAAGTCACAGAGTGTGAGGTGAAATAGAACGGTCAGGCTATGGGGATCGTCAACTCTTTTAAGTATCTGGGCAGTGTGTTGAGTAAAGATGGGACTATGGATGAAGAAGTGCGGGAGAGGGTACAACAGGGGACGAGGGTTGTAAGAACGCTGAAAGCAGTAACAAGAAATAGGGTGGTCAGTATGGAAGTGAAGAAGTCCTTGCATGACAGTGTGGTAATCCC
This sequence comes from Paralithodes platypus, assembly GCA_032716605.1. Taxonomy (NCBI): domain Eukaryota; kingdom Metazoa; phylum Arthropoda; class Malacostraca; order Decapoda; family Lithodidae; genus Paralithodes; species Paralithodes platypus. Next base: position 10,819,482 of record CM064580.1, on the reverse strand, counting down.
GACACTCACTTACGGAAGCGAAGCATGGACGTTGGTTGAGAGACTCAGACCAAGAGTGAGAGCAGTGGAAATGAGTTACTTAACCCGGCAAGCGCGATAGGCCTCACGGAAGGCTTCCTATAGGGAACGCGATAGGCCTCACGGAAGCATGACCATAAAAAAAGCCTTCCAAAAAAAAAAAGGGCCTATCAAAACAAAGGATTTTGTCTCTAGGTGAGATAATTCCCCTCTAGTACTCATCCATGTGTTTCTCACCCCTCCCCCTCCCCTCCTTCCCCACCTTATTCCCCCCTCCCCCCCCTCCTCAATTATCACCTATTTTTCCCCTTATTATCATCATTTATCGGTTATTTTTCTCTCCCGCGATAATGTAGCACAAGGGGGTTGCATAAAAGATCGTTATGCAACACCCAGACACCGGCACACACCGCCCCGCTCGTCTCAGTTGACTCCCAGACAGCGAGAGGGGAGGGCTGCCTGTGGCTCTCTCTCGCCTGAGATTATGACCGGGTGGCCAATATCTTCGTTTTTCACCACCCAAATGCTTTTCCCACTTATTTTAGCACTCTTGAAGGTTCATATATACATCATATATGTAAAATTAAAGCATACCGAAAACAAATAATGCTTTATATTGTAAATATAACGAATTCTGTCAGAATCCAGGGCTAGAAATGCACAAATAACTATCCTAGCACCTAGGTCTATATCGCGCTTGTCAGGTTAAGAAGTGCGTGTGGAGTTACGTGGAGGGATAGACAGACAAATGAGGAAGTGAGAAGGATGTGTGGTGTGGAGGTAAATGTGCTGGAAAGTGTGAAAAGGAACAACTTGAGATGGTTCGGCCATTATGGAACGTATGGAAAGCGAGAGAATGACTAAGAGGGTGTACGAGAGTTAGGTGGAAGGACAGAGAGGGAGAGGTAGACCAAAGGAGAGGTGGAAGGATGGAGTGAGGAAGTATATGGATGAAGGCGGTGCTGGTTGGGAGGAGGGGCGTCGACTGACTGGGGACAGAGGTGCATGGGGACAGTTTGTGCGTGGCCACCCCTTCGGGGATCACGGCGTCGGGCAATAGATAGATAGATAGATAGAATCTTAATGTAAGCAACAGCATCTATCAAAATAAAGCGAGGAAAAAGACAATGTCGGGAAACAAAATATTCCCCGATGTTGACACAATTTGAATAGACACCTATTTGACTGAGTTTATACCATTGGTTGCAAGGTTACAACATTTGTGTTAACTTTGGGTACTGGCTGCTGCTAGTTTGCATAATCCATATTACATAATACCTGAGGGAGGTAAATTCAATGTACATTACATTCCTTGAACATGATAGTATTAGGTTAGAACACTTGGCTGTAAAGTTATGTTGGTTTCTCAATTTCCGGTTCATGGCGATAGTAATTGACATCCTTATGGAATTTTGATGAATATTCCTCTTCCGGAATTGTGCTGACTTTTGATATGTTGTATTTGGGGTTTTCTTGAAGCCAATACAGGTGCGATAATGTATGTTGCAATTTTGTCCAGGTCCAGTTACATTTTGACTGTATTAATTAAGATAATTATGGTATTCTGAGGATTTTTTCCCTATCCGGATATGTTAATACTTTTGATATGTTATATTTGGGAGTTTCCACAAGTCAATACATAAGAACTCATTTATGTTTTGTCTAGGTTCAGCCCATATTTCTAGTAGTTTGACTGGACTTTGCTCACGCAGGGAAGATAAGAAGGCTGTTCTTATCATATTGTTTTGTGGGACTCGTCTTCAAGGGTTTCTCTGACAGGGACAAATCTGGCAAGAGACCGTTCTCTGCCAGATCATTTCCCAGAAGAAAGGTCACAATCAGTAATCATTTCAGTTTATTTTGCCTATCTCTTATGTCGTATTTAGTAGTAGACAAAAGCTTGGTGCTCCCTTCTCGCAGCTGTCCGGTTCAGGTGTTCCTTCAGGCTACGTCTGAAGGAATACAGTGTTCTCTTTTTACCCTAGTCAGTCCGTGAAAAGAGAACACTGTATTCCTTCAGACGTAGCCTGAAGGAACACCTGAACCGGACAGCTGCGAGAAGGGAGCACCAAGCTTATGACTACTACAAAATACGACATAAGAGATAGGCAAAACAAACTGAAATGATTACTGATTTCGGTTACTAATATTTACTATAGGATGTAAGGTATCTTAAAATAACCCCCTAGAAATACTTTCTCTAAAGTATCTACTTTTTTTATCCTCCCCTTTTTCCCCAGCTAACCTAATCCCACAAGGACCCCAATGGAAATACGCCTAACGGCCTTATTGGGCTATCCTTATTTGGAATTATGCAAGGCTGGTACATGTCATATTTGTATCATATTATGAGGTACCAACACTGTAAAATGCTAACTGAATAAATATTATTATTATTATTATTATTATTATTATTACAACAGCGATGGCATCACAAATGGCTACTTTTCCTTCTCCTTGGATTAATCCAATGTCTAGTAATACCTTAACCTGCATCTATAGATAGTAAGTTGACCAGTTCACCAGTGTATGTGTTCTCTATTGATCGTAATGCTTTCCTGTATAAGATACTGTGAACATATCATGTGTATCTAAAAATTGTGACTGGATAATTGTGCGAGATCTTACCTGTAGAGACAGTACCAGTTACCTTGACTGCAGGAAAAGGTCTTTAGAAAATTCAGTACAAGTATCACATGTGACCAGTTTATGTGGGGGAGTACTCTTTGGTGTAATGAGGATGAGTTTGATATTAGCTGACGTCTTACACTTGTTATCAGTTTAGGATATCATGACTTGAGTGTTTCGTGTAAGAACAAATATTTTCAAATTTATCAAAGGTGTTAACACTTTTTCCTATGGTACTTAGGTGACTTTTGTAGCCCACCATCTGTAAACACAGGGTTATACTTAAAGGATGATTTGTAATTCAATTAAGGATTTTGTATTGATGTTTGTGGATAAGTGGATATGCATCCATCACCTGTGCTGCCTTGGTCAAGTCTTTATCCCCTTTTGTTTCTAGATATTGGATATGCATCCATCAACTGCCTCAGTCAAATTGTTATCTCCTTTTGTTTCTAGATGAACCAACAAATTAATGGTTATCTTCTCTCCCATTCTACCCAAACAATACGATTGACTATTTCAGCAAGTGTAGTGATACAACAGGTATCGAGCACTTTCTTACATAAATGGAGGTAGCTCCATTTTTCCATAGTGTTCTTTGGTTATATTTTCAAGATTACAATATGTTTATTATATAGGCTTTGTCCAAATCCACTCCAAGTTATAAGCTTGATTTATATTTTAAGTCCTTCATCCAAAGATAAATAAAAGCCAAACAACAACAGACTTTCCCTGTCACGGTCACCAAACTTCCAGACGTTGTGTTTGTTTACTGTCTGGCGGGGGTCTGGACTTATAACAGTTACCTCTCTCACCCGTCACACCGCCAGAACACTAAAATGCCCATAACACTAAACTTTACTTATTAACCCTTTCTGTACCGGTGATATATGTTATATTATATTCTAGCTATAGCTAGACAATTTTATCCAGCTTAAGACAGATCACTGGTATTTAAATGGGTTTCTTGAGATAGTTCAAAGCCATATAATTGTTAGAGATCCTTCCTGAACTGAATCAAATCGATTAGTAGGAGTCTAAACAAAATAAAGTAGGTGTGCAGTTTTTGCATTACAAAAACAAAAAATAAAAAATTGCATACGCAACTCTGCGACCTAGAATTCTGCAAGTAGTATTGAATCTATTAGGTAAAATCGGGTTATATACAGTATATATACTGTATAATTATATATTAAATGTTTTATACTCACAGCCGGACTTGAACCACCGACAGTTAGAACAGGTGCCCATACTTTCATCCACTATACCACAGCGTGATAGAGAATACTTGTGTGTAGTGGATTAAAGCATAGACACTCGTCCTGACTGTTGGTGGTTCATGTCCGCCTGGGAGTATATATCTATAATTACATTTGTCGAGACTCGTAAGTAACTTGACAGTTTAGGTTAAGTAAACATACTGGAAGTTCAAATTAGGTGCCAGTATTAGGCTAAGTTATATACAGTATCTTTATAAAAGATATGTACTATTTCGTATTAAATTTCTATGGGTTTATCATCCATAATTATCTCGGGTTATCATTACAATTAATCCGGTATATCTTGTAGATAGTTAAATGACGCATTGGTAGGATATGAACTGCGCATGCGTCATGATTGGGAAGCGGGTTGCTTGCCGGAAACAGACAGACTCGCTTTAGCTACGAACTCATCAAGACCTCCTTCTAGCCGCTCCAATACAACCACCTGTTTCATGCTAAGTCACTCTAATTCTTAACTTTTAGTGGCCACTATACCTTCTATCTATCCCTAACACTATCCTTGAGCTATCCATCCTTATCAATAATAAAAGTAAGTTAACTCTTGTGAGTTTATAGGTAAATTTCGCTTTGTTTACTATCGAATTCTCACAATATGGTCCTTCGATACCTCTGACTTTTGCCTTATGCTGAATTTTCTTCTTTGTATTTCCTTTCTTCTGCTTTCCTGTTGTCTACTATTTCCTGGCTATTCCTTCTTTCTGTCCCCTGTTTCCGCTTCCCTGGTGTCCCCTTTAGGCTTGTGGGCTAGTGTTTCTAGTCTGTGGCCTAATTTCCGCCTGGTCCCGCTTGTTTTACCCGACCGTATGGGCCGCCACCATGTGTTTCCGACCGGCGCCTTTGGCGGGGGGGTTGGGGAGGACTATAAGCGTATGATCACTTTTTACCCCAAGCCTGTTAGGGAAGGTTCACTTTTGGGCCATAGCTATGTCAGGGAAATTTATGTGGGCAACCCGGTGTACTACCCATTTTTCCATGTGAACACTTTTGCCCAAGAGGGTGCTAGAGTGGACACTTTCAAGTCCTCTGCGGCCTGGGAGAGCCACGTCAGCAAAAATTAGGTGGTAGGCTATAGGTATAAAATTGCAACAATTAAATTAATGTAAAGTATAATTATAAGGGTTAAATTGAATTTGTTCGGTCTTAACTAAATTTAAAGGGGGTAAATACCACAAACATTTTTGGTACCATTGGATGTTAGGCTAGTCTAGTTTAATATATGTTTACAATTTAAATTGGCTTGTTATACACTTTTTTGGCATCCCTTCCTTAGTGTACTCTAACAACAAATTGCCGCATTTAATATAAGGTTTACCATTTAAATATAAGTGTGGAGATCCTTATGCGTTGTCCGTTTAATTTTATTATTGCGTTCCGCTTCATATTTCCCGCTTATTTTGCCCTACCCCGACATCACACGTTTAATTAATTATTACGTTTGAGTCGGGGTTTCCTATATCTTGCCTTTATTGGCGTCAGCTAACTTTCTGAGTGCGCTTTACATCCATATAGGTAAGCTATAGTATTATTCTATTCTATTTCCTGTGTATTGCCATCATGTCGTTGACACTGTCCCAGCAGAAGCGACGCAAGGGGGGTATCAAGAGTGGTTTGACTAGGATCACCAAAGATATTGCTACATTTTTAGTTAATGCAGATAATGATGCGATTGAGGCTAACTTGGCTTCGGTATTAAGACAGCTCGAAGATTAAAATTTATGTCGCCGCGAAATGGAAACGCTCTATGAAGATGACGCCGAGTATTTCGCGGACATAGAAACAGATGTGGATTATGCAGAGTGTCTTGATAAAGTTATCATCCTCCTCAAAAGTAAGCTAAAACACAAGGAGCCAAATCGTGCTGCAGTTAGCAGAAATGCCGGTATTAGATTGCCGAAAATAACCCTTCCTGTGTTTGACAGTGATCCCACTCTATGGTTGGGATTCTGGGATATGTTCCACTGTATTGTTCACAGCAGTGCGGAGCTCAGTAACATCCAAAAATTCACCTATTTAAGAGGTCAACTGAATGGCGAGGCAAAACAACTCATTGAAGGTTTCGCAATTGAGGGAGCCAGCTACCAAACAGCGGTTGCCCTTCTAAAGAAAACCTATGGACATAGGGATAGAATTAAGGCGGCACATATAACTAACCTTACTAATTTGAATACTCCCTCTTACAATGTCGAACAACTAAAGGGATTCTATGCTTGTTTTGAAAGTACACTGAGGTCAATAGAGACCCTACAAATTACCCTTAATGAAGCTAGTGTTGTAATTCTCCTGAATAAATTGCCATCCCCACTAAAGGAAACATTAAAGAGAACTTTAGGTGAAGAAGGTCTGGACCTAGAAAGGTTTGTCCAGGCTTACCAGGCAGAAGTGTTTAACATGGAAAGTGTAGCAGAACGGACTACACCACACATACCAGTTGCTTCAGCATCCTTTGCGGTGCAGGAGGCCTCGGTGCGAAGGAAGGGTTGCAAGTTGTGCGAAGGGGCACATGCATGGTTTAAGTGTCTCAAATTCAAAACCAGTGCTCTGAAAGTAAAACACACAAAGCAACTCAACCTTTGCACCGGGCACTTATCTTCAACCCACGGCAGCAATGGTTGTGTGAACCCTGACATCCGCAGCTGTAAGTTCTGTCAAAACAGACACTACCATATCCTCTGTCAGTCCAGGTCTCAATGGGACGGTGCAGAGAAGGAGCAAAAACCTCAACAGGTAACAAAGACCAAGACGCAAACTACCACGATGTCTGTGTCGTCCAAGAAGACTAGTATTATCCTCCCAACTGTTATGCTGCCAACAGTTAACGAATCAAGAGGAACAGTCAAGATGAGAACACTGCTGGATCAGTGCTCACAGTGCACCTTCATTTTAAATTCCGCTCTAGACTCGATCCATTATATAAAAGTGGGTGATGAAGAACTAGAGTTGCGAGGGTTTACCGGAGCATGTGAGAGCAGAAAGTACCAAGTAGTGTCCTTCAAATACAAGTTCCGGGGCAGAAACTATCCTCTACAAGCAGTTGTGGTAGAAACTCTCCCGGATCACAATGGATCAGAATACCTTGAAGCAGACATGAGAGTTTTGCGAAACAAAGGTTACAAATTAGCTGATCCTCTAATGACACAGACATCTCGACTGGACTTGTTGAATGGTGCCGATTATTATTATGACTTAGTGCGTCCAGGGTACAAAACGGAGGGTGATATAATTCTCTTACCCACTAAATTTGGCTATGCACTAAGTGGCTCCTGCCATAACGACAAGTCTAGCACCCAAGTAGAGGTAGTTACAATTTTGAAAGTTTCGGTCACCCCGATGGATCAATATATATCCACGGAATCAAGTAATCCATGCCATGAATTAAAATGTATATGGGAACTGGATCATCTAGGAATTTCTCCGAACGAAGATTCAAAGGAAAACATGACTGCGTTGGACATATACAAGGAGACAGTAACATACTCTGCACAGAATCAGCAATATGAAGTCAGACGGCCATGGAACCAACATAAAGAGAAGCTGCCTTCTAATTATGGTTTAGCAGCGGGTCGCCTAAGGGGTCTGCAGAAGCGTTTCAAACAAGAACCTGTCTATTGTAGTCACTACACCAACGTTATCCAAGATCAGCTTCATCGTGACTTTATTGAAGAGGTTCCTTTCGGTGTTACTGAAAACAGTCATTATATGGCACATCACAGGGTCACCAAGAATAGCACAACGACGCCTGTTCGTATTATGTACGACTATTCCGCTAGTATTGGCAAAGGCAGGCCATGTCTTAATGACTGCCTTTACACAGGGCCATCACTGGTGGCAGATCTAGCAAAAATATTGCTGCGATTCAGGGTACACAAATATGCCTGGATAAGTGACATCGAGAAGGCGTTACTCATGTTGAGGCTTCATGAAGAAGATCGTGATTACACCCAATTTCTGTGGCCAAAGGATCCCTTGGACTTATCGTCAACCCTTACTTTGCTACCGATTCAAGGTAGTGTTGTTCGGGGCGACTTGCTCACAGTTTCTTCTTAATGCCACGATCTTAACACTCTCGCATCCGGTAACTTAAATAGCTAACTTATGGTCAGCCCTTCTCTAATTTGCCATGAAATACCATGCTGGGCGAGTTATCGAAGCCTTGTGTTTTTCTGTATTTTCATCCACCAGAATGCTGTTTATTGTGATGTATCATATGTCAATGGAAAGAGGAATATTTATAGTACATGATAAAACAAAACAAAAATGTAAATCAATCGAAATATGAAAGTGTAAATGAGTCCGGAAAAACAATTATTTCCCATGCAATTGACTTCACACCGTCCTAGCTCTAAATTGTGAGTGATGACCATATATTTTTTTTTTGCTCAAATAATAGTATTTTTTCTCTTCTTTCCAAATCTGAAAACAGAAATTGTTTATCTTTAATAGTTCTCAAGCTGTGACCGAGAAAAAAAAAACTATGATTTTGATGGATATGGTTTATAACATTTTTGATTTATTTCGTTGCTACGAAGTGTATGGTTTTAAATTTAGGCTGTATGAATACGCCAAATAATGCTGATGAGTATAAAACAAACTAGAAGTTCCTACGACAAATACTTTTTGCGCTATGAATATTTGAAATGAAGAGCCAAAATGCGAATATTTACGCTTCACCCGTCTCTTTTCCGCCGATGCTACCCGGGTTCCGAGCTGTTCCCCACCTCGGCGTTGCTTTATTAGCTCGGATACGTATATTACTGTTTATATCACCGTCATCGGAAAATTATGCTCTTTCTAATGGTGAAAACCAAAATAATATAGCGTAATTGGTTCGCGAGCTATGCGCAATTGTTTCCATGCACTGTTATTGTTATGTAAATAAATCAGAATGTTTATACAGTTGTTTATCTTTGCCACACTATACAACACTTTTATATAAATTTCCTTGCCAATAATTGTATAATGTTCATAGAAGACATGTCAGTCATGAAGGTTGTCAATTTTACTTACCTGATAGGGCCACAACCCTTTCCAACGAGAAGGGAAATGGCTCCTGGGTTGACACTGAAAAAACAAAACAAGAAAGCCAGGTTATCATCAAGTAATAAATTCAGAAATAATTCTATTGTACACACACATAAAGTAATATATAAATATATATATATATATATATATATATATATATATATATATATATATATATATATATATATACAGGGTGATTCAGGAACCCTTTTCATAAATTTAATGGCAAATTCGGGAGACAAAAACAAGACTAATTTACTCTATGACCCTTAGGGTGAGTCTTTGATATGATGGAGATATTACACCTTTAAAGTTATCGATAGATAGAAAAGAAAAAATCTAAGGAGTGAGAATGAAAATGTCGTTGCTAACTGGCAGGGTAGCGTAACCAAGACTTGGTATCAAAATGGCTGCATACGGTAGCTGGATGCAGTTCGTTTCGCAATTTACAAAGGTACATTACTTCTTTATTTGTATTATCATCATCATTATTATTAATAATCATTGTATTAGTAGTAGTAGTAGCAAGGGGAGAAGCAGGCGGCGGAGGATAAGTAAGAGGAAGAGGAGGAGGAGTAAGTGGTGGAAGAGGGGTAAGTGGAGGAGGAGAGATCTTCCTGCCGACTTTGAGCTTTGATACTCCGCTCGTCTTAATGAATCTTGAATCAATCTGTACATGAATCTAAAGATTGTTTCTTTGCTTACACGTGGTATGTAAATGGTTGCATATGGTAGCAGTTGTCTCAATGCTCAAAAGACCATTAGCATTTTATCACCATCATCATAATTAATACTACTACTATGAATAATGTACGTATAATAATGATGATGATGATAGTACAAATAGTAATGTACCTTTGTAAATTGGGAAACGAACTGCATCCAGCTACCGTATGCAGCCATTTTGATACCAAGTCTTGGTTACGCTACCCTGCCAGTTAGCAACGACATTTTCATTCTCACTCCTTATGTTTTTTTCTTTTCTATCTATCGATAACTTTAAAGGTGTAATATCTCCATCATATCAAAGACTCACCCTAAGGGTCATAGAGTAAATTAGTCTTGTTTTTGTCTCCCGAATTTGCCATTAAATTTATGAAAAGGGTTACTGAATCACCCTGTATATATATATATATATATATACAAGGTATCATCAATATATATATATATACAAGATGTCATAAATATATATATATATATATATATAAATACAAGGTGTCATAAATATATATATATATATATATATATATATATATATATATATATATATATATATATATATATACAAGGTGTCAAACCACAGAAATATGCAGATTTCCAAGCCACCCTAGGAGGTACTGCATTTGACTCATTATTTTTTTAGAGTGGTTTCCCCAGGAGGCCTATATCCACTTTGATGATGAAGGTGGGTAAATGTAGGTGGGTGAATGTCGGTGGGTGAACGAGGGTGGGTGAATGAAGGTGGGTGAATGAAGGTGGGTGAATGAAGGTGGGTGAATGAAGCCGGGTGAATGAAGAAGAGAAATGGAGAAGAGAAATGAATGAATCAATGAATGAATGAGTGCACATGGCTCCTGACTGTAGGACACCTGCATTGTGACGATGGAAAAGGTTGAAGCAGTCGTTGACGTCAATGCAGAGGGCAACCGTGCAAGTCGTGCAGCGGAAGCTTGTGTCCTTGCGAATGCCGTTCATTACTTTGCAGTAATAGCAACGGAGTCGCTTCTTGGCCGGAATCCTCTGCCGAGAATGGTCCAAGGCCCTGTTCAACCGGACATGGTTCAGAACACTAGGACGGGGCCTTGGGACCACTCCAGGTCGAGGTCTCCGGACTCGCACCGCTCCTGCTGCTTCCAGTACTGGTGGGGGTTGGTTGGCAGCTTCAAGAGCTGCTTCCCCATCGTCACCAGCAGCAGCTGCATCAGGTGCTAGTACCACGGGGGGTTGAACCAGGACATAGTTTCCCCCCGGGTCAGCAGCATCAGCAGCAGCATCATCTGGTTCTGGTGGTGGGGAGGGGACATCGAGACGTGGTGCCCTCTCAATGCCTCCACCAGGAGCAGCAACAGGAGAGGGTGGAGTGTTGTCAGGAGCAGCAGGGGCTGGGGAATCTGGATGGTCGTCGTCCAACGTCGATCCAACGTTTCGACATATCAACTTATGTCATCATCAGGGTCTAAACATGAGAGAAAAACACACGATATTAAACTAACATACAAGTTATTCAATGGGTGTTACACATATTAATGTACAACGTTTAAAAGGGCTTGAAAGGGGCAAAATATACAATGTATTAAGTGGCAGAAAATGTAAAATATTCTATGGGAATTATACATTAATGTAAAATGATTAAAGGGGCAGAAATCAAATTATTCTAGGGGAGTTACCCATATTAATTCACAATGTTTAACCCTTATTTAGCGGCGAGCAACATAAGTCGAGTTAAATAAAGCTGGACTATGTGGCGGCGCTCGACATAACTCGAGTGGCAATTTCAGCACGTAATGTGGCTGAGAGAGAGAGACAAGTGGTGGCAGGAGACTAGCGAGCGTATGACTGCTCCAGACCACCGCGGCGAACCTACTGACACAAATCTCAGCTCCCTCCTCCCTCTCTCACTCGCTACATACTCAATTATGTACTGAAAGTACCGAATTACCTGCTTTTTGCACTCGCGTTGCACGGTTATTGCAAGAAAACTATCCATCATACAAGGATCGTGATGGTGTCATTCGAAAGCTCTGTTTATGCCCTTTCAGGGATAGGTACTTGTTTTACGTTCTGGGTCTTATTTAGGCATGAAAATGATCACGTAAACAGCCCTATTTTGGCTAAAAACACCCCGCTGTGCGGTACACATAAATAAACCGCATAGGCCGCTCGTAAGGTGTTAAAGCTGCAGAACATAACAATTATTCTATGAAAGTTACAAATCTTACTGTACTATTTTTAAAGGGGCAGCAGATATGGTATTGTTAAGTTGGGGTTTCATTTTTTGTATATATATATTGACTCTAGGGTTCTCACACTTTTACCTGGGCAAGTATCTAAAATTTGAAACAAATCTGGTTTAAGTCTAATTTGACAAAACTCTGCATGTTCTCTTACTGCTGAGTGAGGAGGGCTTAGTAGGGGGCGACCTGTCCGTCTCGACTGACCTATGTGATCGTCGGTGCAGATTTTTGGGAGCACTACACGTGCTTTCAAAATCTATCCATCTATTTATATATCTATATTTCTGTATGTTGCCAGATCCCATAATCCCCGAAGGGTGACCACGAATGAGTCGCCTTTATGTGATGAGGCATCTCAATCGATTACCTAGCTTCTTTCACTCTACTATAGCAATATCAACAAATTAATTCTTATTTCTCTTGTGTCATAATTATATGCACCATCCTTCACAAGATTTGATATGCATAATAATACAGTACACTATGTGCATATATAATCATAACGGCCATATATATACTGTATATATATATAATTATATATATATATATATGTATACATATATATATATATATATAAATATATATATACTAAATATATATATATATATATATATATATATATATATATATATATATATATATATATATATACTGTATATATATTGAGAATATATCACAAATACACGTGAGCCACTAAATGTTTCTAGTCTCTCAGTGTCGATGGAACCATCGACCATCAGGACGATAGCCGACGCTTTAATCAATTACACCACGGCAGTCTAAAAGACACTCAGCTTCTGTCCTATTTATGTTAGGGAGAAGGGAAACCCACTAGGCGAATATATTTCAATTCAAACCTAGTTGTAGAATCCATATTTCCAGAATACCATACACGGATTTTTGAGTGTCCCGACGCAACTCGGGTCGAAATTGATTTAATTTAATTCTAACCCATAAAGCATGAGAGTTACAAATATTGAGAATATATCACAAATACACGTGAGCCACTAAATGTTTCTAGTCTCTCAGTGGGGATCGAACCATCGACCATCAGGACGATAGCCGACGCCTTAATCAATTACACCACGGCAGTCTAAAAGACACTCAGCCTTCTATCCTATTCTGATTCTATGGCAGCTGCGGGAAGACTCTTAAGAGGTCCTACTGGGCGGCTGCGAGAAGACTCTTAACCCAGTGAGACCCAGCGTCGCACGTGATGCGTTGGCAGTGTTTGATCACCAACTCCCAGCGACGCATCACGTGCGTCCGACATATAAAAAACACTTACGTGGCTCGTAAGGTAGGAAATGGCGGGAGAATAGGAGGGGGAGGTACCGTAGTGTGTGTGGGAGCCGGGCCAGTAGGTGTGAGCGGGCCGAGACAGCCGCGCGGCTGGTGGTGGTGGGCTTAGTGGGGATACTTTACACCCTTAGTTCACCGCCACTTTGAACCTTCATTACTCCGGTCGTATGGGAGCTAGAGGCTTGAGATTTATGTGAGACACTCCTTAGGATGTATGCCGTACAATGCCATACTCAGTTTTTACCCTAGTGCTCCCGGGCGGGTGGTCATGCGGGGGAGACGAACTTTCGACCCCCCCCCCCAAATGACCGAAATGAGTTTTTTTTTTATTTTTGTCTTCATTTCTCACCATTCTCTTCCATTTTGGCTCAACACATTTTTTTGAGGCTCTCCCCCCCCCCCCCAACCTTGTCTTCCATTTTAGCAAAAAAAAAAAAGAAGTGAAAATGGCTTGGGACAGGGGTGAACAAAATATTATAACTAGCCGGGGCTCAACGGGTTAAGATCCTAGGCCTTTAAACAATTTTTTTAAAACACCCCAGTGGCACTAAACAAATTTTTTGTTTTTGTTTAGGTTAGATTATTTCCCTCCATTACTTTCTACCACTCCTACACATGTGTCCCCCCCCCCTCTTTCCCCTCCTCCTCAATTATCAGGTATTTTCTCTATTATTCCCTTATAATTATCGAGTATTATAGCAGATGGACAAATAAAGGATCACAATGGGAATCTAGAGATTGAATTAGAGGAAGGGATAGACAGAATCAGATGGAGGGATGAGATCAGAAACGCTGCTAAATTAGGATGGAACACGATAACATCTGACCAGCTAGATTAGAAACGTTTAGAAGAAGCCTTCAGCCTGCAGTGGACTAACTAAGGCTGCTGATGGTGATGAATCGATTATTATGATAATAACAAAATAATAGAAATATAATAATAATGCAACTACTGTTAATGAAAAACGACAAATATTATAGTATTATCCTACCGTAGGTCAATTTACATGTATACAATAAACTCACATGACAGCAGGTAACTGACAGTGTTACGAGCGCTACACAACGTATCACCTAGCAATTTTACTGAGACAACCAGGGATTTGGAAGTAATTATCACAACAATTTAAGTATTACTCCATACACATTAACATTTTACCGAATACAAATGACAACAAAGGACTGGACACCTTACGAGCGGCCTATGCGGTTTATTTATGTGTACCGCCCAGCGGGGTGTTTTTAGCCAAAATAGGGCTGTTTACGTGATCATTGTCATGCCTAAATAAGACCCAGAACGTAAAACAAGTACCTATCCCTGAAAGGGCATAAACAGAGCTTTCGAATGACACCATAACGATCCTTGTATGATGGATAGTTTTCTTGCAATAACCGTGCAACGCGAGTGCAAAAAGCAGGTAATTCGGTACTTTCGGTACATAATTGAGTATGTAGCGAGTGAGAGAGGGAGGAGGGAGCTGAGATTTGTGTCAGTAGGTTCGCCGCGGTGGTCTGGAGCAGTCATACGCTCGCTAGTCTCCTGCCACCACTTGTCTCACTCTCTCAGCCACATTACGTGCTGAAATTGCCACTCGAGTTATGTCGAGCGCCGCCACATAGTCCAGCTTTATTTAACTCGACTTATGTTGCGCGCCGCTAGTTATGGGTTAAAAATCTAGCAGGGCTGATAGCCACAAAGCCCTACTTTAACTAATAATTTTAACTACGAATACAAATGTGAATATTTTACACCATTAGTATATAAATTAATGAATGCATTAATCTCATTTACACATATCATAGCACTTGTTCATGGGTTAGTGATATATAGAAATTCCACTTTAGAATGGAAAGTAGTAACGATATTAACAATAGGACTTGGGATAATATGAACCCTTAAATATTGCTAAACCGTCACATCAGGACATTTAAGTCTGGAGTCCCATTTGAGAAGCCCAGTCTCTTAAATCTTGTTTTGTGTTACCACATTTTATCTCTGTCTATCTCTCTCTCTCTCTCTCTCTCTCTCTCTCTCTCTCTCTCTCTCTCTCTCTCTCTCAGAAAATTGGCAGATGCCACTTAATGTACGCAAATGTCAGATACTATAAATAGGCTCCACAAAACAATGAATTCAAATATCACATGAACAGTGAAAAGGTGGACAGCGTATCACAGATAAAAGACCAAACAGCGCTTATAACGAACATATAAAATCCACAAGCCAATACACCACAGCAGCTAACAAAGCAAACAGAGCAATAGGATGCATTAGAAAAAAATGTCATTGTCATAGTAAAGACATAGTTATACCATTATACAAAGGTATTATGAGGCCGTATCTGGAGTATGCTGTGCAGTTTTGGCTTCCCTACTTACTAAAAGACATATACAAACTCGAATATATTCAGTGCAGAACAGCAAGATTGATCCCAAAAACAATGAATTACACAATGAGAGATTAAGGGAACTTGATATATTTTCGGTAAATATAGGAGAATAAATGCGCAGCTGATAGAGTGTTTTAAGAATTTGAAAGGATTTAGTAACGTAAATTTCAATAATCTTCTTATGATAGCCAATGAGAGTTCCACAAGAGGACACAAATTAAAACTAATGGGCAGAAAAGCGAACCTAGACACAACTAATGTTGTGTCAAATACTCCTCCAGAGCAAAGTCTCTTTGATTCTCTGTCCTCACAACTCAGTGTCCTCAACTTAAATGCTTCTTCTGAAATCACTGTGTTGGGTGATTTTAATGTCCATAATGTTGAATGGCTCACTCATTCAGCCAGGACTGATGATGCTGGTCTTGAATGTGAGCTATTTGCAGACTCATTTAATCTCACTCAACTAGTCAACCAACCCACCCGTGTACCAGATAATCCTAATCATAATTCCCACCTGCTGGACTTATTTTTAACAACCAATTCAGAAAATTATGATGTTACAGTGAGGTCCCCGCTTGGATCTTCTGATCACTGTCTGATACAGGCCACCTGTCTATCACCTACCACACTTTCCCACTCTGAACCTGTTTTGGTGACTAAATGGCATTACGATAGGGCAGACTGGGAGGGTCTTCAAGGTTTCTTTATTGATATTCCCTGAATCTCTTTCTTTTCTAATGATGCACACTCCACCTTGAGCCACATACAAGATTTTGTAAAAATTGGAATGGAAACTTTTATTCCTCATCAAAAGTACAGTAAAAGATCTAATTCACCTAAATGGTTTGACCATAATTGTGCTAGAGTAACTGAACAAAAAGCAATAGCCTACAATGCATACACAAGATAAAAAACACATGAAGCCTTTAATTACTTTAGAAACATCAGAAATCATGCCAAAACTGTATTAAACCTAACTAATCAAACTTTCTCCACAAGCAGGCAAATAAACTTCTAAATAATCCAAATGATAACAAAATATTTTGGTCTACTCTTAACTCATTTAAATCCAACTTCACTACTGCTTCATCCATTCCACCATTAAAATCTCCGACTGGCAATCTTGTAAGTGACCCACGAGGTAAAGCTAACCTTCTTGCGGATATTTTCATCACCAACTCAACCTTAGATGAAATAAATCAAAATGTCCCTGTACTTAATTTTAATTCGCCTGAAATTCCCTCACTTAAGATCCACACCAGACATGTCAAAACTATTTTGCAGAATCTCTCAGTAGATAAGGCTCCTGGTCCAGATAAAATTCCTCCAATAGTACTTAAGAATTGCTCCTTGGTGCTCGCTCCTGTATTGGCAAATTGTTTCCGTCTGTGTACTCATACCTCATGCTTCCCAGTACCCTGGAAAGAAGCAAACATCCATCCAGTTCCTAAAAAGGTGCCTCTTCAGATCCATCAAACTACAGACCAATAGCTATAACTTCCACTCTTGGTAAAGTCTTTGAAATTATATTAAATAATCACATAATTAAGCATCTTGAGAATAATAAATTAATCAGTGATAGGCAATATGGTTTTAGACGATGTCGATCAACTGCAGACATGCTTTGCCTTCTTACGCATCAAATCAACCAAGCTACAGACCAACATGGTGAAACACATACAATAGCACTGGATATATCAAAGGCATTTGATAGAGTCTGGCATCAATCCTTATTGTCGAAGATGTCACACTACGGCCTTGCATCATTAGTTCCACTAATTTCTTCTTATCTTCATAACAGAAAAATATGTGTAATGGTAGATGGCCTTTATTCTCAATTTCACTCAATAAATGCTGGTGTTCCCCAGGGATCAGTTTTGGCCCCAATTCTGTTCCTCATTCATATCAATGATCTCATAGCTACCACTCATAATCCAATACATTCCTACGCAGATGACTCAACACTCCACAGTTCCTTCACATTTACCAATTCTTTCACCCAACCCGATTTTATAAATTCAAAAATAAACACTGCAATTTCTCTGAACCAGGACCTTTCTAGAATTAATGGATGGGGACAAAAGAATCTAGTTTCCTTTAATGCACAGAAAACCAAGTACATTCAATTTTCTAACCGACAGAATCTCACTGACTCCCATATATTTTTTAATGATGTAAATATTCCCACTTCCCCTAGTATTGACATTCTCGGTGTAACATTAACTACTAACTTGAGCTGGACACATTATGCTAGAAGCATTGTTAAGAATGCCTCTAAAAAACTGGGACTCCTGTACAGAGTTCGAGAATTCTTCACTGACGAGCAGTTGGCCGTGATATATAAAAGTCTTGTGCGTTCTCAGATGGATTACTGTTCACCTCTGTGGGGTGGAAGTGGAGTGGTTGCATTGAGGCAGTTGGACAAAATTCAAAATAAAGCTATTAGATTAATCAATAACCCTGCAATCACACAGGACCTTCCTACATTATCCATACGAAGAAACGTTGCATCCCTTGCATTATTCTACAGATATTTTCACAGCAATTGTTCCGAGGAACTTGCTTCAATTGTGCCGCCTCTCCACATCTTTCCCCGTAGAACTAGGGCAGCTGAGAGCGTCCATGAATTTACACTTTCTCCTCCACAATGCAGAACTTCTGCTTATCAGAATTAATTTATCCCCAGAGCTACTACTCTTTGGAATTCACTTCCCTCGAATTGCTTTCCACAAACTTACAATCTACAAATGTTTAAATCCAGTTGTTACAAACATTTTATGAATGGAGGATGCCTTTAGGCACATGGACCTTTTTGTGTTATCTGTGTTTTTCCTTCCTCTGTTCATTGTCTCTTTAAAAAAAAAAATAAAAAAAAAAAAAATAAGGATTTCTTCACCCATACTATAATTGGTGAATGGAATGAGCTCCCTAATGCAGTTGTAGATAGTGGCTCAATATACATATTTTAAAATGAAGGTTAGACTCATACCACAGAGAAGTTGGTATGGAGTAGGAAATGATTACTGACAAGAGAACCTGGCCAAAAATTAACACTGTTTTCAATTGAAGAGCGCAGAAACCAAAGAGTTGATGGTATGCATAACATATCCGTTCCATTTCTAGCTATTCTATAGATTCCTTCTAGGGCTATCTAAGCCCTGCAAGTGTATTCACTTCTGTGTTCATGTACGGCAAATTGCCGGCGGAAGCGGATTGGGCGTTGAGGGGGAGGGGGGGGGGGGGAGGGAAAAGAGAGAAACATCCTTCATATTTGCTTTCCTTTCCTTCTATTTTCTCTTATTCTTAGGGTTGCTATCTCCACTAAAAGTATGTCCTGGCCACCTTGCAGGATTCGTAAGATCTGTGTGGCCAGTATATCTATGTAAATATATGTAAATATAACTCTCTCTCTCTCTGCATGACTAATATTATTCAAATATATGTCATGACACTGACGTATGCTAAACAAGGTCAGAAAAGTGTAATATATGGTAGTTTACATAGCAGGTAACATAGGTCTATGGTATATACTCCCATTTTAAGCTTACTTAACCAACTATTATTCCTTTACTTACTTATGTACAGGGAGTATATGTATTTAATCTTTCATACTGATATTCCTATTATAACAGCTTATATTATTATCATTGTATTTTCTTGTATTGGATACAACTGACATAGACCGAGGGGCGCCAGAATGTATACATTTGACCTCTCAGGTCATGGGAATCACCTATGTCAGGACCGATGTCATCAAACCATAGCCTCCCACCATCACGTGAGAGGGGCATGTATAGGGTATGATTGGTGTGTGTTTAACTTGTATCTAAGGTGTGTCAGAGAGTTTAAACCACGCCCAGATATAAAATAATCGACAGGTATTGGTTAGGATTGATAGACAGCCTATGGTGTATGGTTGTACGTCATTCAGAGGGTGTAACCCGAGGTTATATTAAGGAGAACTTGGGGAGTGGAGAGGCAGAACAGAGTACCCCATCACTTGTATCATAATACGGGGTCATAGGCCAGTTCGTGATTGTGAAATCTGGCTCTCCATACTTGTGTTATACTACTTATTACTTAACCATTCAATATCTTAGATGTACTCCTGAATAAGTCTTTAGGTATTATTTCATTAAAGCAAATGTGAATTATTCTCAAGTTTCAGTTACCTGATACTAATTATTATACATTGAATTATTAATTAATGTGCGAATGTTCGGCTAAAGGTGGCAGCTATCTTCTAATACCATCATATAAAGACCTTCTGGGTTTGTCATATAAAGGGTACAAAGACCTTTATGTACTCTCTCTAACAAATTTCCTCCATTTTTTCCTGTCATTTGCTAAGAAGTATGCTTCAACCATTCCCTTTTCACGCTTTGGCGTCAATTTTGACACCATACCATATTTGTCTCGGCTTTCCACGCCTTCATATTCCTTCCACTTCAAAGAGGTAGATCCTTTTTAACTATTCTTTCTTCAGGAATTACATGTGAACATACGATCTGAGTACACTTTTTCAACCTTTTGCTCTACCGATTTATCAACTCCACATGTCTCCCTATGTCCATACTTCTTACTATGTCTATTCTTCGAACTCCACACACATTTCTTAGCAAATCAATTTCAACTGCTCTTACTCGTGACTTTTCGTGTGTATGCCATACCAGTTTCACACCCATACATCAATGTTGGCACCAACCCATCCTCATGTAATCCTATCACTGCTTCCATACTCAGGTTTCTTCTCCTATACAAGGCTGTCATTGCTCCAGCTACCTTTCTTCCTTGTGTTACTCTGTTTTCTTCTTCTCTTGCACACTGTTCTCTTTTCTCAATCATGGCTCCTAGATACATAAACTCTTCTACTAGGTCAAGCTGTTCTCCATCAATCCTTACATTACACACAGTGTCTTCTCTTTCTATTATTATTATTATTATTATTATTATTATTACATCTCACGATTGCACTATTTACTATGCAATCAATATTTACATCTCTCATATTATTTTAAGGTAGTATACTTGCTATGAATGATCTTTATGCAAGTGACTATACATTTATGAGGGGGTATTCATTGTAACTCTTTGTAACTTTCCCCTTCTAATATTCATGAGTCAGAACCTTTTTTCACGCTCTTTAAGCCAACGTGCATTTGCCCCTCAACTTTCTCTTCATAATTGCTGAGGGACACAGGGCCCTGGGTGGGGCTATGGTTTCCCGGGCATTTCCGCACCCTCCTCAGCTCCCCGCCATGGAATGGCTTCGGTCACCCAGGCTTTATTGTGGTCGGCGGGGAGGGTTCTGTGGGGGCGCTCGGTTATGGCCTTGGCCTTGCTCTGGGCCTTGGGGCTGTTCGGCCAGGCAGCTTGGGGAACAACAACAACAACAACAACGTGCATTTGTGTCTCTCTCTCATGCCCAGGGCTCATGCTATGACCGGAAGGAGTGGTGGAATTTTCCTTCAGATCTGGAAGTGTGCTAGGGGGTATGTAGTGAGGCTAGGTGGGAAGGTGAACCGACAGATAGACTCGAACCTTGGGCAAGACAAACAGCCCAGAGATTCCCTCTCAATTTAGGGAATTCTCTTATATTTACTTTATTAGTACAGCTGTATAAATCTTTCAGTTGTTACTTGAATAAATATCAAAGTTGGTTTGGATACCACATTCTTTAATTTCTCCCTTTACCTATATATAACATGTATAAGGTATAAGTGGGATGGTGGCGGCGATATACCTATTAATTATCTATCATATCTATATATCAACGAGCAGAGGACGAGAGCTGATATCAACCTACTATCTTCAATCAACATATAACCTATTAGGAACGTACCTCAAAACGTCTTCCCTAATATGGTTAATTATAATACCTAACATGTAACTCATAAGGACAGATAGTCACCTTTAGACTTCCTTACTTGGAGTTAATAGTTACCCCTTATCATAAATATAGCATCGTATATTTGTACGTCTTCCTAAAGTTAACCCCTTATTTTCAGTGACTTTCAAAAGTCATTTGTAACATTATTATTATTATTATTATTATTATTTGTATTATTATTATTATTATTATATGAGATGCCGAATCCTCCAACCAGGGTGGAGAAACACTAACAAGATGAATCCACACAAAACACCAGGAGGCACTGGAGAGAGACTACAACAACTAAGAGGAAAGGATAAAAACAAAAAAATGAAAACAACAATAAACAACATGGATAAAAAACACCATCTGAGGAAGAGCACTTTATTGACAACGTTTCGCAGATAGCTTCATCAGGTCACTGATGACATCACTGGTCACATCAGTGACCTGATGAAGCTATCTGCGAAACGTTGTCAATAAAGTGCTCTTCCTCAGATGGTGTTTTTTATCCATTCTGTCTACTTTTCAAGTACCACTCAACAATAAACAAAATCAATAAAAGACATTGAAAAACATAATAATAATAATAATAATAATAATAATAATACTATATTACACAATGGAGGATGCCAAGTATAAATACAACAATAACATATATAGAATTTAAAAAGTGTATACAAATGAATTAATGCTGTAAACAAATATTAATTCTAGACTTAAAAACAGAGATATGAGCTGAATTGACTAGCTCATTTGGCAACCGATTCCACAAGTCAACCATGGCAGGCAAAAATCACTGTGAAAACTGTGTAGTAGAAAAATTAACACGACTCATGGCAAGATCATGAAGATTGCTTGTGAATCTAGTTGCACAAGCCCAAACATAGGGCCTAGGCAGGACCCCATGTAAGGGATAGTGAGGTTTGTTAAATATGCTAAATAAAAGACTAAGGGTACCAACTTTACGCCGATGATACAGATCAAGAGACAAATGAGGTAGAATAAAACTGATAGAATTCAGGGACCTGTCAAGCAACTTGAGATGGGAGTTAGCTGCTGACAACCAGAACAGTGAGCAATACTCGAAGTGTGGCAAAATAAAAGCAGAGTAACTCCCAACAAACGCAGAGTATCCACATTCTCAATTTGCTCACCAGAAATTGTAGATAGTGATGGGGAGGATCCAAGGTACGAGACCTACTGATGATAATGGAGTGTGTTCTACTAGCATTAAGTTTCATACCCCAAAGTTGACACCATGATGTAATTTTGGCTAAATCCCTATTCAGAGCAGTAGCAACCTCGTGTTGATCAATTGGTGATGGAATTGACGCATATAAAGTAGTATCGTCGGCTTAGGAGATTAGATTTATTTTGAAGCTTGGAGGTTTACAGTAAACATAATAAAGAGCAAAGGCCCAAGGACACTGCCTTGTGGAACGCCAGAAACCACGGAAACAGGAAGGGAACGACACCCATCAATGACCATAGACTGAGATCTATTCGTCAAAAAATCTTCAGAGATCCTAAAAATATTGCCACCAATATCGATGAGTCGTAACTTATACAAAAGTGCTTTATGGTTGACTAAGTCATAAGCAGAACTAAAGTCAATAGCCACGACTAGAGACTCATGCCTCTGGTCCAATGAAGACTGCAGGTTATGGGTGAGTGTCAGAAGCGCATCACATGTACCGAGTCCCTTACAAAAACCAAGCTGTGAGTTTGGTATCAAATTTGGCTATTACAATTATTATGTTCCTTCCAACAACCAACTATACTTAAGAGGAAAGGCCTCTGGACAAAAGCCTCTCAAAGAGCTTGGATAGGATAGGTATAATGGAGATAAGGCGACAGTCATTAGAAGATGATGAGGCAGTATTTCCCTTTGCAATAGGAGTGTTACTAACCTTACGCCAGCAAAGAGGAGAACTTCCTTATTTCAAAAGCAACCTAAACACCACAGCCAATTTATGTGCCAAGACCACTGCAACCTTTTTAAAGAAGGGGAGGGGGGGGGGGGGAACCCAAACGGGTCTGTGTCACCATAGGTATCAAGATCCAGCAAATACCTTTTCAGTTCAACTGATTTGAATGCCATTGGATTGAGATTGGGTCTAGGGAAACATGTCAATGGCAAAGACAATTCCTGATTATTCTGCTAAATAATACATATATTAGAGAGAATATTGGCCTTCGATAATGGATCAAGGGAGATGGAGCCATCAGAACCACAAATAGGAGACATGGAGGAATCTATTCCAAATAAAGAGGATTTCAAAGCAGAACACCATTTATGAGGCTGTGTACATCCGGCCAGAACATCCTGAAGATGGGAGATATATTCCCTCTCAGCACCAGCATAAACCATTACTTTGTTTGTATTAACATTTACATTTAGACCTCGTCATTCAAATTGAATAATACTATTGTTATAAATGTGAAACATATTACATAATCAGATCTGCTAATGTGCGTTCTTAACTCTTGTCGGGTGAGTTCTGCTTCCTGGTGTTGTGTCTTTATGGGGTGCTGGTAAGTACTGATGATTAATACATCAACCAGAAAAACACATAATGTGAGCTCATCTGATGCATTGCTAATATTCTTGATTCTTCGATTATGTTGAGATAGGTAAATCAGGTTCAACCAATTACATATTCAGGATAAGATTACTTTCGATCATTTAAGTTGATGTTATGTTAGAAAGGTCGACCAACTTAACTTATAACTAATGGTTTAAGCAGTAATACATTAATTTTGTTTATATATACTGTACCTTGTGATTTGCGCACTATCCTGCTATTTGATCTCGTACCCATGATTGATCCATCTCTCACCTTGATGACTTGTTGTTTGATCCACCCAAAGCTGGTAACAGAACCTTATTAGTGACGTTAATGGAGCCTGGAGGTCCTTGAAGGGTCTAACTAACTACATTACTGATATATGAGGCACACTTATATAGCCACACTTATTACAAAGACATTACTTTACCTGCGATACTGTGTACCTCAAGTTGTAATAAGTAGTTCCATTTTTAACAAGTGGATGTTTGCTGAACCAACATGTATCAAATAGTAGGTCATTCAAAAAACTGTTCATGACTTCAGGACGAATGGGAGTACAACTTGTTAGAGTGGTTGTGACAGGATAACCAGATATCATAACTATATATATAGACGATTGACAAGATGTGTAAATAGTATAATATTGATATACCGTATGTTTGGTTGTTTAATATTGATTTGGTAGTATTCAAAATATGACAGCGAGACATACTGTAGGTGTCATTTAGTAAGCTTTAGTTTTTTCTGTTAATTGACCGTTTAGATCATGTACAGTATGTCCATATTAATGATCTCATCTTACTCCTGTTACCCACTTCTGTAAATATACCCCCCCTCCCTCCTTCCTTAACAATGATGTATTTGTTGTTATGTTACTTTACACTTTGCACGTCCTCCCATCCTCATATATTAATCCATGTAAACATTATTAAAATTACTTCAATTAAACGTTCCATTGTCGTTATATTTGTAATTCAACTCGATTGTATGCATATTTACCTTATTAAAGGCCGCGTCATACAAAAGTCGAACGTCGGCCGACCTACTCCCGAACAGGATGATTTGCATATTTGAGGCGAATTCAACCGATATTGTCCCGAAGTTGGTAGAAGAAGAACATCCCCAGACAATGCCCCGAACAAGACTCGAATGTAACCCGATACTCCCGAGCGACTTACGACAAAGACCCGAACATGATTCGAATATAAACCGATGAATGCCAGAGCATGACCCGAATATAACTCGAATATACCCCAAATCAGCCGACCAAGTGCGATTGAGATACGACGATCAGCTGACCTTTACCCGATACGAAAGAAGTTATGAGGAACACCAGCCGCATCGGCCCGAACATCAGAAAACCTTAACACGATGCTAGACGAATGTGGGACGACGACCTGTACCTGCCCTATATAAAAAGTGGGTGTGGTCGCACACATGGCAGTCGCTCATCAGTCATCACCACGGCAACATGGACCTCACGGAACTCGAGCCACCCACTGAGGTTATGGAGGAGGAGTTGGAGATGGCCATTATGTTTCAGGAGCTTGTTGTAGCCAACCTAAACCACCTGCTACTCATCGCCACCCTCCTGAAGAAGGAGCATCAGCGCCGTGTACGACCCAGGAAACCACGAAGCTGCAGCGTCAAGCCTTGGGTCACCCAGAGAGCCACCTACGGACACTACCACCAACTGCTAAAGGAGCTAATGGAGACGGACAGGAACACCTACAAGTATTATCTGCGTATGGACGAGGACCTATTCAATGACATAGTACGCCATCTTACACCCCGGATCAAGCCCCTGGAGCCAGGTTTGAGATTGGCCATGACACTACGATTTTTGGCAACAGGGGAGGCATACAAGATCATGGCGTTAAATTTTCGTGTTGGTGCAAACACAATTTCCCTGGCAGTACGGGAGACATGCGAGGCTATAATCCAGGAGTATATGGAAGAGGTTATTGCGTGCCCATCAACACCTGAAGGCTGGAAAGAGGTTGCCAAGGGTTTCAAAGAGAGGTGGAACTTCCGGCTCACCATAGGGGGAATCGATGGCAAGCACATAGCCATACAACCTCCAGGAAACTGCGGCTCCCTGTACTACAATTATAAACATTATCACTCCATTGTTCTCCTGGCAGTGGCTGATCACCTGGGCAAGTTCATGTACGTGGACATGGGAGCGAACGGTTCCGCATCTGATGGTGGCATCTTCCAGGTAACTGACATCCGGCAGGCCCTGGAGGACGTGGCAGCAGGCTTGCCGGAAGCAGAGCCATTTCCCAGGGAGGACCATCCAGTGCCCTACTTCCTCGTTGGGGATGACGCATTCCCCATGAGGGAGTGGTTACAGAAGCCCTACCCTCACCGAGGACTCGAGAATGCCAAGAGGAACTACAACTATAGACTGTCCCAGGCCAGGAGGCAGGTGGAGAATGCCTTCGGTATGCTGGCAAACCGCTTCAGGTGTCTCCTCACAACCATGAACATTCAGCTCACCACCGTGGAGAAGGTAGTCATCGCGTCCTGTATACTCCACAATCTCCTCATAGACAAACGCCAAGGACAACAAGGACAAGCATCTCAGCGTCAGGAGAATGTGGAACAAGGTGACTGGAGCAGGGACCCCTTGGATGGACTACAACCATTGCCACGGCAGAGGGGACCAGCCACTGCCAAAATTCACAGGGACTACTTGGCAGAATACTACAGCCGGCCAGAACAGCGCCTGCCCTGGCAGGTACCTCAAAACTGAACAAGTAAGTTGCCATTCCAATTATTCCCCATACATCCATGCCCAACCTAATTGATATGCCAGACCTATTAGACTGTCATATTACCAAATTATCCCGGTCACATTTCTAGTTCATTTGCAACTTTCATAAATAAGATGTCAATTATTATTATTCTGAATATTATAGTGTCCTAGCATCTCTAGTATATCTCTTATAATAATGAGTTATCCTTATCGTTAAAAAACGCCAAGCTTTTTAATTTATCCCCTCAATATTGTATTATGAGTTCAGTCTACATAACATTTTCTCTTGCCTAATGAGGTATCACTAGCTTTTGAAGATGTCAAGCTATATTAATGTATCCCCTCAATATTGTATTATGTATTCAGTCTACATAAATTATTCTCTTGTATAATGAGATATCATTAGCTTTTGAAAACGTCAAGCTAAATTAATTTATCCCCTTAATATTGTATTATGTATTCCATTTAACATAAACTCTTGTTTTGTTTCGAAAATTATTAATGTCCTCCATTCATGTTCCCCATATTATTATTCATTGTATTGTGTAAATATTGTTAGTACACATTGTATTGTGTAAAAAGGAACATTACAACCAACATATACACATAATCAGTATTAGTCATTGTATTGTATACAAAGGAAAAGTACAACCAACATATACACATAATCATTATTAGTCATTGTATTGCATAAACAGGAAAAGTACAACCAACATATACACATAATCATTATTAGTCATTGTATTGTGTAAAAAGGAAAAGTACAACCAACATATACACATAATCATTTTATTCAATATTCAAACAGCTTACAAATCATGTTTATATGTTTATACACTCCTTGTCACCATATTATATACTACTTCGCACATTATATTTATTCAATATCCACACAACTTACAAATTATTGTTCTATGTATATACACTCATTATTGCCACCTTATTATATAGTACCTAGCATAATATTTTGTACATATCAATATCACGAATCCATGGTTTCCACCAGCCTGCCCCCACAAAACTATGACTATTAAGTTAAACCTAGTAAAAATAACTAGCAACATATTATAGACATAGCCAACCCCAGCCCTCACTAATCATGTGGTTTCTATAGTGACCCCATCAAGAATACCAACATATTTTTATATAAATGATGAGCAATAAGAGCAAGTTATTAGACCCAATTACATTCTATCTTAATAACAATGATGAGTAATAAGAGCAAGTTATTAGCCATAATTGCTATATAGATTGGCCAACAAAATACTAGGAATATTGAGTAATATGAATGATGAGCAAGAGCAAGTTACACCACATTAATATTGACACCTTTATGAGCAAGTAACACCCCAAGGTTATCTATACTGACCCACAATCAAATAGGAATATTAAATAATATGAAATGATGGGCAAGAGCAAGTTACACCACATTAATATTGAGACCTTATGAGCAAGTTAACACCACAATATTATCTATTCTGACCCACAATCAATTAGGAATATTAGTAATATGGGGGGGTTGGTTGAGGTGATTTAAGAAAACTCATCAATGTTCCTACTTACAAACCCGGGTGAAATGTCAACCATCCTTGGGGTCTGGGGCCTGTTCATCTCCACTGGATTGGCTTCAGGTCATCCAACGAAGGGTTGGTGGGACTTCCATCCTCGTGGCGTGGCAGGGGCTGCGATATTCTTTCCACTGTGGTAGTAGGAAGGGCCTGGAGGTTGCAGGTTCTCGTAGTAGACGTTCTGATGGGTGTTGTGAGGGGTGGGCTGGGAAGACCAATGGCGTTGATGTGGTGGGTTTAGGGGCTCTCCGTCCAGATTACCCACCCGTGGGAGGGGGGCTGTCCCACGGCTGTGGGCATGCATGGCATGTGTGAAGCGCATTACTTCCATCTGGTTGTGGTCGAGAAGTGAAGGTTCTAATTGAGAGTGGTTGTCCTGGACATAGTGATGGAAGAGTTTAAGGGAATGCTGGGCTGGGGTCGCGGCCTTCTTCGTCGCATCCCACCTGTTGTAGAGCTCGTTCAGGTTCTTCTCCCCTTGTCGTAGCTGTGGGCAAATTTTTTTAGCATTAATTCAGGAAGAAGATATAAAATTCAGGTGACAAATGTATTGGGGAGCATATGAATATTAAAATGTTTAACATTAATTCATAAAGAAGAAATAAATTCAAGTGACGAATGTATTGGGGACCATATGAATATTATTGTATCATTTAATAATGAAGAAGACATCAATTCAAGTCACGAATGTATTGGGGACCATATGAATATTGGTACGTGCATGAAAGGAAATGTATGCAAACATGAATAATAGTGATGTCTTCTTCCGTCTCCAGTTCTGATAACATATACGTGTCGGTATGAAAACACAGAAAAGTCACATAAAAAAGGTACTGATGATAAGCATTCGATGGTTAAATAATACTAATATTTACCTTGTCGTACAGGTCGCTCTCCATGGCATCACCCGTAGGGGCTTTGGTGCGACGACGGCCCGTGGATGTAGAGGGAGACGATTCCTGGGTGGTGGGAGGGACACCGGGCTCCTGCAACGCCTCCTACGACGTCTCCTGCAACGTCTCCTCCGCCATCGGGTAGTCGGCCAGCTCCTCCGCAGCCTTAGAAGTGATGTGGGTGGCAACGGGTCGAAGGGAACCTCCTTTCTTTTTGTACTTGTGTGAAATATATGGGGGAGATAGTTTATCAGAATAATATGGTGACAATTATTAATGGAATGCAATTTCTACAAAATATATTGAGTCATAATAGTGGGGAAAGAGTTATTATAGTTCTGATATTCTCCGATGTACTACAATGTTCTATAAACGTTTAATAACTATGTAATAACTATTTCAATTATGTTAATGCTTAGGTGAATATTTATCAACTAACATGTGAAATTCTGATATAAAATATTGAGTCATAATGTGGCGGAAACAGTGGTTATAGTTAGATCATATATGTTGATTATTTTCAAATGTAAATACAATGTTCTTGACAATTGGAATACTTCATGTAGCGTGACCATTCCATATAAATTAACACCCAATCATGTATAACTATGTAATGTTGTATGGGAACTTGTATTTTATGAGTATTATAAATAAACAAACATAAGTTGGAAAATTATACTCGACCTATTACTGTCCTTTCCAATGTGTTATTATTGTTTAGCAGATATTTATAGGTTGTTTTAATATAACGTACCTTGCTCTTCCTGGTGGGAAGCTTCACAATGTGAGGCAGTAGAAATGAGAAGGCCTGGACTATCCAGGTCTCCTTCTCGGTAAGCTCATGTGTCCTAGAACCTGAGGGCAGCTCCGTCAGTTTCACATACCTGGTCCGCATTCCCTCCATCCATTTGACGAGAACGTCAACTGGAAAATAAACCTATATTATAAGCACTGTTTACAAAAATAATATAACAAATGTACTATCAAACACGCCGAGTATATATATATATAAATGGAAGCTCTCTGTTCACAACTTTTGACATCACAGGTAAGCACACAGTAAGCACACAGTAAATAACAAGATTTGGCATTAAACAATCAACACTGTAGACGGCACTTTACTAAAATTGGACAGTAAATAACAGGATTTGGCATTAAACAATCAACACTGTAGACGGCACTTTGTAACACTGGACAGCAATAATATGTTTTGCATATGGCCACTTTAATTCTACGCAACAACTGCACTCAACCCACCTGTAACATGGAGTTCCGCGGCCTTGTTGGTCATAGCCCGATCCCGGATGTCCCTGTCTCGATGGGCCCGGAGTTTCTTGTTATACAAGAAGTCATTCTCCTGATACCACTCGGCAGGATGGCGTATGTCCGCTTTCTTTTGGAGATATCTGTACTGGCAGGCGACGTTGGTTTCTTGACCTTGGAGGGGCCTGGTTCGGGTGACGGCGTGGGTGGCGTTCCTGATGAAGGGTTGGGGTCGGCGGTACGATCCTTATCCACGCTATGGGATGGCGTCTCTCCTAATTCAGGGAAAGTGTGGACCAGCTCATGCCGTTGCCGTTTATTACCAGGTTAAGTGACTCCATCGGGGTGAGGTCCTGTGACTCTGGAAGGGTTTGTCCTGATTGAAAGTCAGTTTCTTGGTCACTCCCTTCAGAGCTTGATGAACTATGTATCACCAGATCCTCCCCTTCTGCTGCCGGCGGGTCCTGGGAGGCGAAGAGGTCCATGGAAGGCTCTGCTGCTTCCTTGGCCTTCCTGGTAGGTGTGCGACGTGGTAGCTTGTCGCCCTTGCCCATCTTGGTGGTTGCTGTGTTGTGTGGAGAGGGAGAACTTGTCAGGACAACTTGTGCGGAGGGTGTGAGACCGATGCGGGCTCCGGCAGCTATATATGGGGCCCATGCTCGTGCCTGCCAGCGTACGATTCGCCTCGCATTCTTCTGTGTCGTGTGCAATCGCGCCTCGCTCCTCTCTTATCTGCTGTGTCGTGTGGACATCTCGGGGTGCTCGGGTTTTCCCACGTGGTCCAACGTGTACCACCCGACACAGACTCGATGATTCTGCTGTTGTTCGGGGGAAATTCGAGTTGTGATCCTATCTTATTCCTGTCATTCGATTTGTGTTCTTGCCAATATCTTCAATAGACCCGATTGATCTTGCCTTATTCGTCTCTTTATCTGGGGAATGTCTTATTTTATTCGAGTAATTCGTCTATTATTCAGCTAATATTCGGTTTAATGTCTCCCTATATTCATACGATTCGGGTTATTATCGGCTTATGTTCGGCTCATGTTCGGGTAGTTCGTGTTAACTTCGTCAATGGAAATTACAGCAGAACATCGACCGAAACAAAAGAACGTAACACGAATGTAAGCCGACCGTAACCCGACCTTTTTTTAACGGTTTTTACACCCGAATATCGGCTAGAAGTTAACGCATGCACTAACTTCTGGCCGAACCACAAGATATTCATCTGCACCCATGAACATCCCCAGAACTTCCCCAGAATCAACAAGATCATTGGCGATTTGACCCGAATCAATTTGATTTTTTTTTGGCAAGTCATCCTGTTCGGGAGTAGGTCGCCCGACTTTCAACTTCTGTATGACGCGGCCTTAAGCCATATGAATATGTGTTATATACTGTATTTATTTATCATTAGTTGTTAATTTAATTTTGCTGGCATTCACACTTAAATAGAACTGCAGCCTTCCACTGTGGTTCAACCTTAATACCAACACTGACCCTCCACAAGAACCATTATATATCAGTGATGGTCCAGTACTATCATCGATTCTATGGTTTCCTGGGCGTTTCCGCACCCTCCTCAGCTACCCGCCATGGAGTGGCTTCGGTCACCCAGGCTTTATTGTGGTAAGCAGGTATCAGGGTTCTGATACCCTCGGTTATGGCCTTGGCCTTGCTCAGCGCCTTGGGTCTGTTCGGCCAGGCAGCCTGGGAAACAGCAACAACAACAAACAGCTATGTTGATGTTGTGGTCTTCATAACTGATGTTACTCTCTGGTTCCCAAGGACTTTAGTACCAACCTCAAGATGCATTAGGCTGTAATTTATAACACACACTAATAGTGAATTTCTAACATAGGGCAACAATTAATTAATAAGGCATTTAGTCTAAACACGCTGTTTTGTTTCCAATATATAATGCATGTAATCAACCGTAAACAAGTGGCGTTACCATAAGTGTATAATACACTATTTGGTTAAGTGAATCATGTTGGACCCTGGTGCCTTATTATCCTGACGGTGTTGACAATTGTTACAGTATCTTCTCTATCATATGTTAGTGTTTTATATTCAATAGCTTGCATTATAAACCAGTTGATTATATATTTGAACAAAAGTTATGGATGATCTCAGAAAACTAAAAAGGGGAGAAAGAGGGTAGGTTTCTAAAAAAGAAAATCCCATGAGCATCATTACACTACACATTACATTACACAAGCCAAGAGGGAAAGCCTGGCAACAGAGGGGATTATACAGGCTCACTGAGAGAGAGAGAGAGAGAGAGAGAGAGAGAGAGAGAGAGAGAGAGAGAGAGAGAGAGAGAGAGAGAGAGAGAGAGAGAGAGAGCAAAATGATTGTACTGCATTTCCTGTACAGACAATACGCCATAACATTAGGGTTTGACAGGTAGAATGGTGAACATTCATAAATTAATACAATATTTTTGACGAAGAAGGCAGGAGTTGCATATACAGAACAATGACTAAACAAAACAAAGACAAATATAACTATGGATGAAGGGACGCGGCTGTGAGGGGTATATAGTAATATGGGAATTGTTGAAGTTAAGAACATTAACAGCTCTAAGAAACTTAAATAATACAAACCAAAAATATATATAATATAATTATAAATAAGATGATAATAATATTTACTTAATATTTGTGTTTCCCTAGCAAACTCAGCGATTAATGGAGCCATATAATTCAAGACAGAACAATAATTGAAATTACCAATGGGAAGATTATAATAATATACACCAGATACAAATGTATTGCTGTAAACTGTCACGTGGCTCTTAGCGGAATACCGTTATCTGATCAATATTACCCATTTACAATGATGTGACAAGTTAATCAAAGTAGTCTAGGTCACCTACATATGTCATTGATATTATTATGTGTTTTCCACCAACCAACTTCACCTCTAAACTCAATTAATGAAATCAACAAATACATGTGGCACTCCAAGGACTCGAACCTAGGATACTCACATCGAAATTCCGCGCACTTATGCATAGTACGCTATCAAGACAGTTAAAGAAATATGCACAAGCCTATGATTTATTATGCAGTTTCGAATCCTGCATATTAATCTGAGCATGTACATAATAATTCCAACTGCGCTATGGTAGCCTAATGTATAGACGAATGGAAGAAGTAATTAATGGGGCACTTAACCCTTGGGAAGGCCTCGCTATAAATTGCTCCTGAACCAGAATGAATTATTATGTTTTTCCACCAATCAACTTCACCTCTAAACTCAATTAATTAAATCAACAAATACATGTGGCACTCCAAGGACTCGAAGCTAGGATAGTCACATCGAAATTCCGCGCACTTATGCATTACGATATCAAGACAGTTAAATAAATATGCACAGGCCTATAATTTATTATGCAGGAGCCCTCATGGTTTGGCTGGTGCGTCTTTTAAATTGAATTGAGTAAATTGATGTAGGCTTTGGTAGCATCTGTGTGTCATACTTGAAGCTAGAAAAGCTGATGTTAAGATTGAGTGTTAGAGGGACATGTCGAGACTCGTAAGTAACTCGACAGTTTAGGTTAAGTAAATAAACTGGAAGTTCAAATTAGGCACCAGTATTAGCCTAAGTTATATATCTTTATAAAAGATATGTATTATTTCGTATTAAGAGTCTATGGGTTTATAATCCATAATTATATTGGGTAATCATTATAATTAATCCGGTGTATCTTGTAGATAGTTAAATGACGCATTGGTGGATATTATAACTGCGCATGCGTCATTTTTGGGACTGGCGGGTTCACCGCCGTAAACGTCAGACTCGCTTTTGCTACCATCTCGACAACACCTTCTAGCCGCTCTCACTACAAACCACCTGTTCATGCTAAGTCACTCTAATTCTTAATTCCTAGTGGCCACTATACCTTCTATCTATTCCTAATTCTATCCTTGAGCTATCCATCATTATCAACGATTAAAGTAAGTTAACTCTTATAAGTGTATAGGTAAATTACACTTTGTTTACTGTCGAATTCTTATAAATTGGTCCTTCGAACTTCTGAACTTTTGCCTTATGCTAGCTTTTCATCGTTGTCTTTTCTTTCTCATGCTTTCCTTTTGTCTACTATTTCCTAGCTTTTCCTTCTTTCTGTTCCCTGTATCCACTTCCCTGGTGTCTTTTGTAGGCTTGTGGCCTGTTCTTTCGTGTCTGAAGCCTAATTTCCGCCGGGTCTCGCTAGTTGTACCCAACCATATGATCCGGCGCCATGTGTTTCCGACCGGCGCCTTTGGCGCGGGGGGATTGGGGAAGACGACTATAATAGTAAAATTTTGCCCTAAACCCATTAAGAAGGTGTCCATTTTGGGACATAGTTATGTCAAGGCGATCTATAGTCCAGTAAATCTAGCAATAATTTAACTGGACCTAGAACAAATTGCAATAGAAGGTTTTTTGGCTTTAACTTGTTTATTAGGTCCCTCTGATGAACATATAAAAAGTCTCCAACTTTTGGACACTGGGAAAGTGGTTAATTTGCATAAATTCAAGATGGCCGCCGTCCAAAGCTTCAATTTACAGATAACTTTTTTCTGGTTGCTCCTAGACCCTATAAATGTATTACAAACAACGTTTTTTGGCTTTAACTTGTTTATTAGGTCCCTCTGATGAACATATAAAAAGTCTCCAACTTTTGGACACCTGGAAAGTGGTTAATTTACAGCCGAAAAACCTTACAGACAGGCTGAACTGTCTCTTTCACAAGGGGTGACACAGGCACTTTGTGCTTGTATGGGTTTTTTGACCTGTTGTCCCTCTTTTTTATAAAAAAAAAAAAAAAAAAACCATGACGTAGTATGACGTCATTCAGAGCCAATTATGTAATTCATGATAGGAGTTCGTATTCACTTGGATCATCGGTGCTTGCATCAAAGTTGCTATTTTGACAGAGTCCTTTACATTGACCTGGAACATTCAAGCTCATTCCGTTTGCAACTACAGCGTTGAGTGTCACAGTTGCCCTTACACTGAC
This sequence comes from Paralithodes platypus, assembly GCA_032716605.1. Lineage (NCBI taxonomy): Eukaryota > Metazoa > Arthropoda > Malacostraca > Decapoda > Lithodidae > Paralithodes > Paralithodes platypus. Next base: position 10,783,947 of record CM064580.1, on the reverse strand, counting down.
ATCTGACCAATTTCAGTAGTGAATCAGGAGCCACTGGCGAATCCATCGTCTTCGGTTCAAGCTGTCCCTTCCGCAGACACCAGCCCCATTTCTCGGGGTCCACACAGTTCCCCATCCATTCCTGGACCTGACAATAAACTTGGAACGAGTGGTATTTGGCTGCATCGGTTGTTGGGGGAAGGCTGTGAACTTCAACGGTAGTTGAACTTTTTGCCACCTTGTTGCAAAACTTTGTCTTTCGCAGTCCGTCAAGGGTGTCATTTCCTTTTCCCCCGTACAAATAAACCAAGGCCTTTTCACCAGCTGATGATATCGCGTCTTTACTTCCACTTTGGCAACAGAATGCTTCTATACATTTCAAGAAACCGTTGTCTTCCCTCACTTTCCTCAAGGCAGCCCATTAACCAATACCATATAGTCGTGAGGTTGTGTCACATCCACAGAGTGCATGGACAACTGGCAGGACACGACAGATGCTTTCACCGAGAGCTTCTGCTACTGAGTTAATATGCCAACATTTCCCACCTTCCTTGCTCGACTTGAAGTACAAATCATTCATCCCTCGTTCCGCATAATGACACAACAGCACCAACAAGTCTGTGTCCTCACCTATCACATATGTCACGGTTTCCCTTGCATGCTCAATTCCCTTCTTCGCAATCATGACATCTGCATCTGCTGGCGCATTGACACAGTCAATTCCATTTGCCTTGAATGTTTCACACAATAAGTCAATGAAGTTTTGCTTATTGTCCGAGTTTGACAAGAAGTTTTCCTTTTTTGACCGAAGGGGCATGGTTGGAGTGAACATCACCTTTTGACCAAAGACTCCTTTTGATCGTCGATTGTGTGTCATGTCCTTGGTAGTAGGTCCTGATTTATAACCGTCGAATACAACCACCGGGTTGAGAAAGTTTTTGGAAACATGCTTCATGTACATGCTTGCAATGTCCTCAAATGTGTCACCCTTCTTCCATGGAATCCTTTGCAATAAGGAACCACCATCCAGAACATGGGTCACAGTCCTTTCTTCCTCAAATGATTCCAATGACGACTTGGGAACAACAGCAGCTATCTCATCTCCTAGCTGTGGTTTATTGGCTTCCCTGAGCCTCCCCCAGTTATCGAACAGAGCAGTAGGGTAGCTAGACAACTCATACGCAAAGACCTCTTCAACACCTAAGTCCCTGTTATTAGCAAAGATGAGGAGCCTCTGGAAAAGGAGCTGTGGGTCGATTGGTACTTTTTCAGCACTGATTGTAACCTTTGCACCCAACGACTCAACTTGATCTTTCTTCCTAAATGAAAAGTCAAAAGCATTGCTACCTTCCATCTTCTGCACAATGTTCATACCAACCTCATACAGTAAATGAGGATTGGCCGAGGCTGGTCCTGTCACACCGTTGGCAATATTCCTGAGTTCATTTGATTCTTGAAATGGATCATAATCCTTGAAGAATGCGAGAACCTTCTCTGTGTCCTTCCTATCTCGTTCACGCCTTGCTTCAGTCATTTCTTTGTGCTGCTCAGAGGTGTGGAAATGCTTCCCTGTCAGTTCTTGCATAACTTCACTCACCTCAGCGCAGGCTGGCATAGCAAGTAACCAGCGCAGGCGTTGCGTTTCCTCCATCCCCTACCACGTGTCAATCCACCATTCGTTTTCAAAGAGCGCATCAAAACCTGCTCTATAACCAAGTCGCTTGGCAGTCCTGCCCACAGCCGATCACTTCGGCGGATCACAAATAGACCGGAGTTCAATTGACAGAACATGTCTGGGTTGAGCTGCTCAAGTTCAATCATGTCTTGAATGTACACATGGGCTGACTTGGCATAATTGTTATGACCACACGCTGCAAAGTACGGCAACATCTCCTGGAGTGTTCCGAGGTACAGTAGGAAATCGCCCATTCTCAGTGCCCTCAGGAAGCGACGCAGCAGGTCAATCATGTCCATGTATTGAATCCATAGCTTTCCCATCTTATGCTCTGCTAAAGAGCTCTTCTCAGCTTTAAGTTTTTCAGAAATTCTGTTGAAAACGTCTTTACTGCAGACTTCATCCGGTGAAACGTCTTCACGCAACAGCTTATCCAAAAGATCTGCAGCCTCCTGGAAGTCCTTGCATGCGTCACTTTCCTCATCTACCATTGAGAGGTTGACACCGTATGCCCTGCCTAACACAATCGAACTCAAGGCTGTGTCAACCAAGAAGTGGCCTCTGATTGCTCGTGCATAGGCTTTCCCACTCAGCATTTGGGTCACAGCATTTTCAGCGTATATAAGTTCCAAAACCTCCTTAAGCCCAGATGCTTCCATAACATGGCCCATGACATCCCAAAAAGCTCATCACAGAGTGAAAGCCACCAAGGTTCAAAACAATGGGTTTCAGTTCGCTTCCTTCCTTCTCATGAACAATGATCGTCTTCGCTTTCCAATAAAGCGGTTGGTCGAATGTCAGCATTGGCGTCGTTCCCTGGCGATGGCTTTCCGCAGCAACGAAGTGAAGTGTTGAGTAAATACAACTCATGTCCGTAGGGTCCATGTCAATCATGGGCAAGAAATGGACTGATGATTTCCCTGGGTGTGGTCCATGGCACACACTCTGCATTAAGCCGGACCAGCCTGGTCGTTTTGGTCGAAGCAACCATGACGTTTTCCACAGTATGTCCAGATTTTCAAGCTTGTCAGATGCTGAAATGGGGTCAAGCTTTCTAAATTCGAGAGGCCCACCCTTCTTGCGAACACTGCGGTAGTATTTTATTTCAATTTGAGCTGCCGTGAAGTTGTTTTCAGGTGACTGCAATCTTGGTATTGATGTTGTGTCTCTTACTTCAGGGGTGACAGCAACAATTATACCCATACCATGGTATGTTCCTCGCCCATCAAGCGTACGCAAGTTGTGATCAACATTGTCTGCAACGAACTGTCCAAACCTGCCTGCAGTGGATATGTTGGTGCCCCTGAAATTGGCAGCACACTTCGAAAACCTCAAAACTTCTGCGTAAGGCAGACAGAAGCCGTGGCTGTGTAAACTGTCCACAAGAAAGCGGGAACCAAAGTGCTGGTGCATTTGAACCGCCAATCCATACTGAATGGGTGCTACAATGGCCCTTGGTCTGGTAAGTTGCACGATACTTTGTCCAATTGATGCAACTTCAAGATCACATGACTTGCCACTGAACGTCTCTTGCAGCAATATACGAAGGGACTGCGGAACGTACGCCACATTCTTTTCCAGCGACCGGAGTTCAGAAGGATCTGGATAGAAATCTCTACAAGTATCAATGTTCTTTATATCTGCTTTGATCAACCGTGCCGCAGCCCTGACTATCTTTCTTTGTTCTGCTTCCTCATCATCAGTCTGTGGTGAGTCTTTGAATTGTTGCAAAATCTTTGCAGCACTTTCTTTGACAGTTACAACATCGCTGCGTCCATGCACGTTACTAATAACCAGTTCATCCCCAAAATATGAAATAAGTTTCTGTTTCATGTATTTTACACTATACGCTTCAACATCAGGGCACAACTGGGACATTCTATCAACGAGATCAACCACTGTAGTCTGTTCATCATCATTGCCACTGACTAGGTCCTCGATTGCGAGTAGAAATGCTTCCTCTCGTGAGGCATCTACTTTGCGACCCTTGCGAGGAGGTTCACTGTCTGCGGAATCACGATATTTGGAGGGGATCTGCCTATGTGTCTGGAAATTTGAGCTGCACTGCTTGTGATATATTGCGTCAGCTGCTGGAAGATCGCGTGCAAAGTTAATTCGGCCTCTAACAGTGTCAGCCCACTCATCAGCCCTGGCATCACATGCAGAAAGTATTGTCCTTTGAAAGTTGAAGGTGCGTACTGGATACACTTCTTCTGAATCATGCTTTGTGTCCAAATAGATTTTTGTACCACAAAAAAAGCAGTTCTCTGTAAAACAAAAGTCTGGTGTCTGAGAACGAAGAGCAGGTTTTCAGGACGTTTCTTCTGCTTCCCAGGAATTCTATTTGGCTTCGTATTGACATGCTTCTTTCGGCAATCAATGTGCACCGTTTGGCCCTCGGACACGGTAATTGATGGCGTTCCACGTTCAGTACTGGCCTTGTTGATAGTATCTGCTCCCTTCGCCCTCAGCTTGACTGTTTCTCCTTCGTCTAACGTGTTTGAGCAAATGCCGCAGGGATTATGCACCACCTCTTCTTCCATGGCTTCGGTAGATGTCGCACCAATCTGTTGAAACAAGAAACAAGATGATGGGATTAGTATAGGCCTAGGCAAAATGTAATAAACAATAATGTGCAGTATAGGTAGGGCTTGACCTAGAACAAATTGCAATAGAAGGTTTTTTGGCTGTAAGGTTTTTTGGCTGTAAATTAACCACTTTCCAGGTGTCCAAAAGTTGGAGACTTTTTATATGTTCATCAGAGGGACCTAATAAACAAGTTAAAGCCAAAAAACGTTGTTTGTAATACATTTATAGGGTCTAGGAGCAACCAGAAAAAAGTTATCTGTAAATTGAACCTTTGGACGGCGGCCATCTTGAATTTATGCAAATTAACCACTTTCCCGGTGTCCAAAAGTTGGAGACTTTTTATATGTTCATCAGAGGGACCTAATAAACAAGTTAAAGCCAAAAAACCTTCTATTGCAATTTGTTCTAAGTCCAGCCCTACTTTGACTGGTCTACTATGTGGACAAGCCTATATACCACCCATTCTTTCAGGTAAAAACATTTGCTCAAGGGGGTGCTCGAGTAGACACCATTAAGTCCTCTGCTGCCTGGGAGAGCCACGTCCGTTACCAGCCGGACCTAAAATTTTTAGTCTTGGGCCGGAATGATGTTCATCCCGCTACAGACATCCGCTCTGTCGCAAATGCCATCCAGGATTTAGCTAAAGAGATAGAGAATATCTCAGGGGCCTGCATCATAATAGGCCTGGAGGCGAGACCGGCGCCCTGCGGTCTAATGGCAGAGCGGTGTAAGAGCATTAGGAATGGGATTAATCGGTGACTCAAAAAGGTACTGCCGTTCACAAAGTCCCGCTACCAATATATGGAGGTGCGGGAAGGTGATTACTGTGAAGACGGTGTACACCTGACCAATGATGCCAGAGAAAATCTTTTTCAGCGGGTTGTGGCTGCTGCCCAGGAGCACTTCAAGCTCGACAAGCAAGCTCTGAAGGAACTGTCAGATGAGGAGTGGGAGGCAGCTAGCTTTTCTAAAGTAGATTTAAGTAATTCTCATTGTTAGGTGGTATAGGTATAAAATTGCAACACCTAAATTAATGTAAATTACAATTATAATGGGTTAAATTTATTTTGTAAGGTCTTAACTAAATTTAAAGGGGTAATTACCACAAACATTTTTGGTACGATTAAATGTTGGGCTAGCCTATAGTTTGATTGTGTTTATAAATTAAATTGGCTTGTCTTACAATATTTTGGCATCCCTTCCTTAGTGTACTTTAACGACACTTTGCCGCATATTTATGTAGGGTTAATTACTTTCATTTTGTGAGTGGAGATAATGTAGGCATTCGTTAACTTTAATTATTGCGTTCTGCGTCTTATTTCCCTCATTATTGCCCTACACCGACAAAATTGCCGCATTTTATATAGAGTTAACTATTTAAATTTAAGAGTGGAGACATTTAGGCGTTGTTAGTTTACTTTCATTATTGCGCTCCGCGTCATATTTCTCACTTATTGCGCTACCCCGACATCACACGTTTAATTAATTATTACGTTTTAAGTCGGGGTTCCTATATCTTGCCTTTATTGACGTCGGCTAACTTTCTGAGTGCGCTTTACGTCCATATAGGTAAGATATTGTCTAACTTTAATATTCTATTTCCTGTGTATTGCCATCATGTAGTTGACTCTATCCCAGTACAAATGACGCAGGGGGGGGGGGGGTATCAAGAGTGGTTTGATTAGGATCACCAAAGATATTGCTACATTTTTAGTTAATGCAGACAATGAAGCGATTGAGGCTAAAAAATTACATCATAGGCCAGAGGATGAATCCTCAAAAAGGGCCTAGAAATCAATTTTCGTGGTCTCCATCTGGTAACTATTTTGTTCATGTGTAGAATTATAGTAAACATCATGAAGGAGTCAAATTAACTTGTTACCAAAGTTGAATTCAGCCAGTTTACCCAATATTTACCCCTTTGTATTACATCCGAAAATCTTGATAACTGTTTTCATAAGGCTAACAAGGAAAATAATAATCTTTAGATGCTCAATTGTGGTGCAAAATTGTGTATTCACCACTTAAATATACTTTCAGGTTGGCTAAACAGGGTAACATACAAATATATAGAAAACATTTACACTGAAGGGTCAAAGAAGGGTCCGAAACTCTGTTATCAAAAAATCATACAAATACTTTTTAAAATCCAGGTCACTTTAACTGTCACTGTCTTCCTGCAGCTCATGGTTCTTTGGAGGAAGGTCATTATGATGGACATTGGAGCAATCATTACACATACACAAATCTGTACACTCCAAACTGTTCTTCCAGCATGAACAGCTGCTCTGGGAGGCTGAACATAAGGCTGAACCTTGAAATCAAAATTTAAATTTTGTTTTCTTTCTTAAATGCTTCTTTCAACATAGGAGAATAGCATAGGAGGGCAAAACAAAACATATTGCATCCATAACCCTCCCGAACGGGGGTTCACCCCCCCCCCCCCCAAATCAACAAAATGTTTTCCCTTCAGCCCAATTTTATTTTGTTTTGTGTTGTTTGTCTAAAAGCCTTCTGTAAACAATAGAAACTATCATATGAGGGCATAAACACCCATATGACATCCCTAGCCCCCCCCCCCCCCATGGCCACCAATATCATGGATTTATATAAAACACTTTGGTAATAAATGTGTAAAGGCTATGTTGCAAGATTTGTTACATTAGTATCCCATATAACTTTGTTTTCTCTAACAGCTTAGTAATAGAAAACGTCTCTGAAAGGAGAAAATTTGTTATTTTCCCCAAATTTTGTCACCCAGGGTATTATTTTAAACGTTTTGCGATTTCCAGAGATCATAATATTATATTGGCAACTCCAAGTGCCACTACATTTTTGTATATTGCTCTGCTTCGTTCCCCTTCTACACACTATATATAGGACTATATAGCAACGGTAATATGATTAGTTAATGGCCGCATCTCCGATATTTTCCATGATTCAAAATTGTTCATGTCGAATTTTGCGCTACCAAAAAAATATATATATATTATATATATTTTTCAGCACCTTCTATTATTCAATATGGGAAAAGTAGATCATATAGTTGTAGGGGATGTTTGTAGGATACGCCAGAGATAAATTGCGGGAAATTTGAAAACTTTTCAATGACTAGATGATTTTTCATATAATGCAATGAAATTCTGCGCTCGTGCGCGCTCGCACATAGAGAGCCGATTTTTTCAGCGAGTCTTAGTATTTCCATTGGTATTAAGATGGTATAATGCCAGAAACAAAATCTCTTATACAGGGTGAATTGGGGGTGTAAGGTTCTGCCTCCCCTTCACACATTGATTTTTTTGGCAATTGCACTTTACCAATTTCAGAACAGCTTTTGGTGCACAAGGCAACTGCATCCACTTGACCTGTAGTAGTCCATCTTTCAGTACCCAACCACAGCCATCTGGGCTTAGAATGTCAGGAAAATGCTCCAGACAGTGCCGGTGGATAGCTAGCTGTCTGGTAGTTTGCTCTGTATAAGTACAGCTTGAGCGAGTCCTGATTTGGGGGGAGTGAGTCCTCCAATTGTCTGCCCATCTTGAACATAGCTGCTCGGGCAGTATTCAACTCCTTCAAATATTCTTTTCCATACAGCTTACAGATGAATTCCTCAGTCAATGGGAGGAGATGTTGTGGTGAATTAAAGGATTTCCCTATAGTACTGAAGAGGTCAACAAATTTTGATTCACTGTCTTCCAACATGAGTGCAGCAGGCTTTTTCTTCCCCATTCCATGGAAGGCACTCACAGCCAGTGAAGTTATGAAAGCCAACGAGTGCAATAGCTTTAGTTGAACCAAAAAGTGCCGATTCATAGCTGAAACATCCAGGGTCCTTCGTTGATCTCCCCTGCCAGTCTCAAACAGAACATTCGCATGACATTTTGACATGGCAATGATCAACATATCTGTGTTAGGAGACTGGATGACCAAAGTAGGACAGAATTGTGTGGCATATCCACAGCGCAGTAGAAGACGGGTGTCGGCCTTTTCATGGGAACAGAACAATTCAGGGACCGGGGCAACCTTTGGCGCACCCCCAGTACATGAAGTGACATTCTGCATCGTGACCTATGATCAATAGGCAGTCTTAACTTTCATTGTACATTCTTCTAAAAAATCTATGCTTGATATACCTCCTAGTGAACATTTGCTTGAAGTTGTTTTGAGCCAAAGGTGGATGTTGCGTCTATGTACGCAAAAATCTTGCTTTATCGTGTTCCCAACTTAGCAAATCCAAAATGACCAAAGTAGGACAGAATTGTGTGGCATATCCACAGCGCAGTAGAAGACGGGTGTCGGCCTTTTCATGGGAACAGAACAATTCGGGGACAGGGGCAACCTTTGGCGCACCCCCAGTACATAGTATGAAGTGACATTCTGCATCGTGACCTATGATCAATAGGCAGTCTTAACTTTCATTGTACATTCTTCTAAAAAATCTATGCTTGATATACCTCCTAGTGAACATTTGCTTGAAGTTGTTTTGAGCCAAAGGTGGATGTTGCGTCTATGTACGCAAAAATCTTGCTTTATCGTGTTCCCAACTTAGCTTCTTCTGAATTCTCAACTCTCTGGCTAAAATTTTCTTGTCACTCTCAAACTAAATATTTCTGCGCTGTCTATCTCTCCTCGAACTCTACTGACTATCCACAATTCTTTGACTATCTAACTTCTAAAGTGGAACACATTCTATCCATCTCTCCTTTCGCAGAAATCTCCATCTTAGGAGATTTCAATGTTCACCACCACCAATGGCTCTCCTCTGTTTCCACTGACCAACCTGGTGAACAAGCCTACATCTTAAACGACCTAGAGTAGTTAGTCCAGCAACCTACCCGTATCCCGGATTGCTTCGGAGATTGGCCCAACATTCTTGACTTGTTTTAACTTCTAATCCTTCTGCTTATACTGTAAATCTTTTCTCTCTTTTGGGCTCCTCCGTGACGCATTACCGAGGTAATCCTCTTGGGCATGGAAGCATACATTCCATTTTCTTTCTCTCAGTCTAATGCAAAAAATCTTGGTTTACTCACGCTTGTTCTACTGCTGTCCGCAACAAGGAGGAAGCATTCAAACGGTACCGATCCCTTAACACTCAAGACTCTCATTCTTCCTAAGTTTCTGCCCGGAATCAAGCCAAATCTGTTCTTCGACTTGCCAACCACTCTTTCATTAATAATAAATGCATGGAACTATCCAACTCTAGCTCTTCTCAAGCTTTCTGGCATCTAGCCAAAAGCCTCTCCAACAACTTTTCTTCCTCGTCTTTCCCTCCCTTGTTCCACTCTGATGGCACAACCATCACTTCTTCCTCTGACAAAGCTGAACTATTCGCTCAAAGTTTTGCTATGCTTTTTGGATGATTCCGGTGCTATTCCTCCCTCTCCACCCCCCTCTCTCCTAGTTATGCCTAATATCCTAATCTCTTCTAAAGATGCATTTTCTACCCTCTCTTGGCTTAATACTTAGAAGGAGTACGGTCCGGACGGTGTTGCTCCTGTTGTACTAAAAAACTGTGCTTCCGTGCTGACTCCCTGCCTAGGCAAACTCTTTCGTCTCTGTCTCTCTTCTAACGTATTTCCTTCTTGATGGAAGTTTGCTCTCATTTAACCTGTCCCAAAGAAGGGTGACCGCTCTCAACCCTCCAACTATCATCCAATTGCTCTCATCTCTTGTATCTATAATTTTTTTTAGACTATTCTTGCTTCCACATTTCTTAAACATTTCTCTTCTCATAATTTATTCTCAGATCGCCAGTATGGCTTCCTAAACACTTTCACGTGCCTGGCTTACACTCTCCCGCCTACCTAGGAAGTGAGCCGCGCTCTCCACCTCCCACCTACCCAGTACTAAGCCGCGCGGTATAGTAAAACGCTCGTTGGGAAGCGGATGACTAACATAACTTCATCGAAACGGCTACGGTTGGGAAGTGGATGACGAAAATAACGTCATCAGCACGTCTACGGTCGGGAATCGGATGACGAAAATAACGTCATCGGCACGCCAAAGTGTTAAAGGTCGCTCTACTGATAATCTTCTTTTATATTTTACTAACTATTCGTCATCCTCCTTTCGGGACTTCGGTGAGACCTTTTCTATTGCACTAGACATATCGAAGGCCTTCGCTAGAGTCTGGCACAAATCTTTAATTTCTAAACTACCTTCCTTCAGTTTCTATCCCTCCATCTGTGCCTTTGTCTCTAATTTCCTTTCCGGCCGTTCCATAGCTGCGGTTGTGGACAGCCATCGCTCACTTCTTTATCCTATCAACTCCAGTGTTCCTCAGGGCTCTGTCGTATCTCCCATTCTCCTTCTAATTTTCATAAATGATCTTCTCAACTGTAGCCTACCTCCAGTCCCATCCATTCATACGCAGCAGACGACTCTACCGTACACTACTCAATTAGTTTTCCTGAATGCCCCATCCAGCAATCCCTCAAAGACAAACGTAATGAAGCCGTGCAATATTTATCTTCCGTGGATTGACCTCCCAATCTGCCAACCTAGAAGTTGGCAGAATGGAAGCCAAAGCGTCACATTTTTCCTTTGCCCCTCAACTTTCTCTTCATAATTGCTGAGGGGCACAGGGCCCTGGGTGAGGCTTTGGTTTCCCGGGCGTTTCCACACCCTCCTCAGCTCCTCGCCTTGGAGTGGTTTCGGTCACCCAGGTTTTATTGTGGTAGGCAGGGAGGGTTCTGTGGGGGCACTCGGTTATGGCCTTGGCCTTGCTCGGAGGTTTCGGGCTGTTCGGCCAGGCAGCCTGGGGAACAGCAACAGCAACAACAACACTTATCTTCTGATCTAACTACTATTTCCATTTGGGGCAGAGAAAACCTTGTTACCTTTAATGCGTACAAAACCCAATTTCTTCATCTTATTACCCGTTTAGAACTCCCAGAGGGCTATCCCTTACACTTCAACAATACAAAAATCAATCTCTCATCTTCTCTCATTATTCTCGGTGACTTTTTCTTCTGCTCTCACTTGGAAGGACTATATTACCAGTCTTGCTAAGGCAGCCTCCCAGAAGCTGGGTGTGCTCAACCGCCCCAATGGGTTCCTTACCCCTGCACAGCTTCTTGCTCTGTACAGAGGCAGAGTGCGTCCTTGTATTGAGTATTGTTCACATGTGGGGGAGGATCCTCTCACACTGCACTCCTAGACAAAGTAGAAAGGAAGTCCTTTCATATCATTAACTCCCGCCCACTGACCAACTCTCTGCAATCTCTCTCTCTTCGCCACAATGTTGCATCTCTCTCACTATTCTGTCGCTACTATAATAATCAATGTTCCTCAGAGCTTTCCCATTGTATACCACCTCCTCTACGTAGGGTACATAGTACCCGTCTTGCAACAAAATCCAACCCCTACTCTGTGCAACTCTCCATCCCATGAGTGAAACGTTATTCTCAGACTTTCTTTTCTTCTATTCAACTGCTTAGCTCTGGAACTCTCTCCCAGAATCAGTCTTTCCCTCTTCCTATGACTTTAATTGCTTCAAACTCTGTGTGTCCAGGCATTTTGGCTCAAACGTCCCTTGATTTTGGCCCTGTCTCTCTTTCAACTCTGGGGGAGGCATGACAGGCAGTTCTGCATTTTGTCTCCCTCACTCACATGGACAAAAACAATTATTATTGTTTTTTTGATGAATCAAAACACCCTCGAGTTTAGTCAATACAATATATATTTTCACCTGTTAATTAAGTGGCTCAGATGCCACTCAGATGACTGGAAGACTGGCATAATAGTCCCCCTATATAAGGGCAAAGTAAAGGGGAAAGAGGAGAGGCAGAAACGAGCGAGGTACGTGGAGAGATAGAGAGTGGTGAAGCGAGTAGTGAAGGAAAGTAAGAGAAGAGTAGATGAGGAATTTGGAAGGAATCTGAGTGTAAAATGGAGGGAGTGTAAGAAACTGTTCTGGAAAGAAGGCAAGAAAGTTAGGGAAGGTAGCAAGGGAAACAGTAAGGGTGTGAAAGATAAGAATGGGAGAATGCTAGCAAAGAAGCAAGAGAGAGTCGAAAGATGGAGGGAATACTTCAACGAGTTGCTAAATGGTAGGAATGAAGAGCCAGCAAACATAGTTGGATATGGTATGGGAAGGAGAAGAAGAAAAGTAGTGGAGGAGGAGGTGGGGATCAGGAGGTCAGAAGTGTGGGAGGCCATGAAAATAGTGAAGTTGGGGAAAGCACCAGGAACAGATGGAGTGTGTGGGGAAATGTTGAGGTATGGTGGTGAGATAGTGATCGAATGGGTATGGAAAATGTGCAAACTAGCATGGGAGAAGGAGTGCACCCGATGATTGGAAGGCTGGCATAATAGTTCCCCTATATAAGGGCAAAGGGGAAAGAGAAGTGTGTGGTAACCACCGAAGAATATGTCTTCTAAGCGTAGTAGGGAAGGTGTACAGTAGGGTAGTGATTGAGAGAGTGAGAGTGAGAACGGAGAAATGGATAGGCGACGAGCAGGGAGGTTTTAGGAAGGGAAGAGGATGTGTAGATCAGATTTTTACCCTGAATTGTGTTGTGGAGAAATATCTGGAGAAGAAACAAAGTGTGTATGTTGCCTTTATGGAATTGGAGAAGGCCTATGACAGAGTGGATAGAGAAGGTTTGTGGAAAGTACTTAGAATATACGGAGTAGAGGGCAAGTTGCTGAAAGCAGTGAAGAACATGTATGAGGGTGCAAAGGTGGCAGTACGTGTGGTGAGTGAGCAGAGTGAGTTCTTTGACATGAATGTTTGTTTGAAACAGGGGTGTGTGATGTCCCCGTGGTTGTTTACTGTATATATGGATGGAGTCATGAAAGAAATACTATCAAGAGCAGTGAATGTTGGTGTATCGCTGAAAAGGGAGGGAATTGAGTGGAAGCTACCTATACTGCTGTTTGCGGATGATACAGTTCTGATGAGTGATAATGAATGAGAGTTGCAGGGTCTGGTAAATGAGTTTGGAACAGTGTGCGAAAAACGGAATTTGAAGGTAAATGCGGGGAAGAGCAAGGTTATGGTCTTTGAAAGGGGTGAAGTCACAGAGTGTGAGGCGAAGCTGAACGGTCAAGCTATGGAGATCGTCAACTCTTTTAAGTATCTGGGCAGTATGTTGAGTAAAGATGGGACTATGGATGAAGAAGTGCGGGAGAGGGTACAACAGGGGAAGAGGGTTGTAGGAATGCTAAAAGCAGTAATAAGAAATAGGGTGGTCAGTATGGAAGTGAAGAAGTCCTTGCATGACAGTGTGGTAATCCCGACACTGACTTACGGAAGCGAAGCATGGACGTTGGTTGAGAGACTCAGACCAAGAGTGAGAGCAGTGGAAATTAATTACTTAAGGAGTGCGTGCGGAGTTACATGGAGGGATAAACAGACTAATGAGAAAGTAAGAAGGAGGTGTGGTGTGGAGGTAGATGTGCTGGAAAGTGTGAAAAGGAACAACTTGAGATGGTTCGGCCATATGGAATGTATGGAAAGCGAGAGAATGACTAAGAGGGTGTACGAGAGCGAGGTGGAGGGACAGAGAGGGAGAGGTAGACCGAATGAGAGGCGGAAGGATGGAGTGAGGAAGTACATGAACGAAGGCGGTGCTGGTTGGGGGGAGGGGCGTCGACTGACTGGGGACAGAGGTGCATGGGGGCGGTTCGTTCGTGGCCACCCCTTCGGGGATCACGGCGTCAGGCAATAGATAGATAGATAGATAGATGCCACTTCCTTCTCCTTTCAACTGAGGTGAGACCATTCTCTGGCACAGGTGACATGCTTTCATAAACTAATTTCCGTAAAATGCGTTATTTTCTCCTTAGTGTCCACATATGCATAGCACACACTGCCATGTTTATTTACTATGAGATAGTTCAAACCTGAAACATATAAATGGTAATTTACACTTAACTGACAACATTTGGCAAATGGTAACAAGTTCACTTTGTTTTGAACCATATAAAGCCCACTTAGTTTTGAACCTTATAAAGCCCATTTACACAAAATTTCAATTAGTTACCATGTGGAGACCACGAAAGTGAAAGATAAGTGATCCTGTCCCTTGGTCTATCAGTATTGAGACAACTCGAAGATTTCAATTCATGTCGCCGCGAAATGGAAACACTCTATGAAGACGACGATGAGTATTTCGCGTTCATAGAAGCAGACACGGATTATCTAGAGCGTCTTGATCAAATTATCGTCCACCTTAGGGGTAAATTGAAACTTAAGGAGCCAAATCGTGCTGCAATTAACAGAAATGCCAGTACAAGATTGCCGAAAATCACCCCTCCTATGTTTGACAGTGATCCAACTCTGTGGATGGGATTCTGGGATATGTTCCACTGTAGTGTCCACAGCAATGAAGAGCTCAGTGACATCCACAAATAAACCTACTTAAGAGGTCAACTGAATGGCGAGGCAAAACAACTAATTGAAGGTTTCGCAATTGAGGGAGCCAGCTACCAAACAGCGGTTGCCCTTCTACAAAAAACCTATGGGCACAGGGATAGGATTAAGGCGGCACATATAACTAACCTTACAATTTTGAATCCTCCCTCTTACAATGTCGAGGAACTTAAAGGATTCTATGCTAGTTTTGAAAGTACACTGAGGTCAATAGAGAGCCTAAACATTACCCTTCATGAAGCTAGTGTTGTAATTCTCATGAATAAATTGCCATTCCCACTAAAGGAAACTTTAAAGAGAACCTTAGGTGAAGATGGGGTGGACCTAGAAAGGTTTGTCCAGGCTTACCAGACAGAAGTTTTTAACCCACTGAGCCCCAGCTAGTTATAAATAAATGTACCACCAGGGACCAGCAGGTTTTGATTTTTTTTTTTCCAGAAACAATAGCAAATGGGTTAGGAATGAAGGACCGCCCCGCCAAAAAAAACGATCAAAAAGGTCAAAAAGGGGTCCTACGGAGCCCCCGAAAGTCGATTTTACAAGAGTAAAAAAATGAAGGCAAAATCACCCAAAAACCATGTTTTTGCACGCTCACACGCATGCGGTTGGACTTTGAGAGTTTTTAACCATCGGCATGGTTGCGTGGGATACATACACAGTTCCCATACAAATCTGAGCCCTCTAGGTGCCACTTGTGCGTCGTGGTCTGTGGGGAACAAACATTACCGACGACACGTTGTCGTCGCTGGTACTCAGTGGGTTAATATGGAAAGTGTGGCAGATCGGACTACACCACACATACCAGTTGCTTCAGCATCCTTTGCGGTGCCGGAGGCCTCGGTGCAAAGTAGGGGTTGCAAGTTGTGCGAAGGGGCACATGTATGGTTTAAAGTGTATAAAGTACAAAACCAGTGCTCTGAAAGTTAAGCGTGCAAAGCAACTCAACCTTTGCACCGGGTGTTTATCTTCAACCCACGGGAGCAATGGTTGTGTGAACCCTGACATCCGTAACTGCAAGTTCTGTCGTAACATACACTACCATATCCTCTATCAGTCCAGATCTCAATGGGACGGTGCAAAGAAGGAGCAAAAACCTCAACAGGTAACAAAGACCAAGACACAAACTACCACGATGTCTGTATCTTCAAAGAAGACTAGTATTATCCTCCCAACTGTTATGCTGCCAACAGTTAAGGAATCAAGAGGAACAGTCAAGATGCATACGCTGCTGGATCAGTGCTCACAGCTCACCTTCATTTTAAATTCTGCTCTAGACTCTATCCATTATGAAAACTTGGGTGTTGAAGAGCTAGAGTTGTGAGGGTAAACCGGAGCATGTGAGAGCAGAAAGTATCCAGTACAGTAGTGTCCTTCAAGTACAAGTTTCGTGGCAGCAACTATCCTCTACAAGCAGTTGTGGTAGAAACTCTCCCAGATCACAAAGGATCAGAATGCCTTGAAGCAGACATGAAAGTGTTGCGAAGCAAGGGCTACACATTTGATGATCCTCTAATGACACAGACATCTCGACTCGACTTGTTGGTTGGTGCCGATTATTATTATGACTTAGTGCGGACAGGGTACAAAAAAGAGGGTGACATAATTATCTTGCCCACTAAATTTGGCTATGCACTAAGTGGCTCCTGCCATAACAACAAGTCTAGCGCCCAAGTAGAGGTAGTTACAATATTGAAAGTTGCGGTCACCCCGATAGATCAATACATATCCACGGAATCATATAATCCATGTCATAATGAAGTAAAATGTTTGTGGGAACTGGATCATCTAGGAATTTCTCCGAACGAAGATTCAAAGGAAAACAAGACCGCGTTGGACATCTACAAGGAGGCAGAAACACACTCTGCACAGAATCAGCAGTATGAGGTCAGACTGCCATGGAACCAACAAAAAGAGAAGCTGCCCTCTAATTATGGTTTAGCAGCGGGTCGCCTAAGGGGTTTACAGAAGCGATTTAAAGAAGAACCTGTTTATTGTAGTCACTACACCAACGTTATCCAAGATCAACTTCATCGTGGTTTTATTGAAGAGGTTCCTTTCGGTGTTACTGAAAACAGTCATTATTTAGCACATCACAGGGTCACCAAGAATAGCCTAACGACGCCCGTTCGTATTGTGTACGATATCTAAAAAAGCGAGGAAGAAGTCGCTTTCGTTCGCTTGATCGTCACAGGGCCAGTCGTCAGTTGTTCCTGACATCCCAGGATTGAACTGGGGCACGTCAGGTACAAAATTGACCCCGTCAGACCAATCGAACGAAGGCAGCCCAGGTATCGGAATGTCGTCTGCGTCTCCTTCAGCGTCTGAAATATCGCTTCCATGGTCGCGATACAGCACTGCATCATCATCACCCTCCTCTTCACTTGACAGACGATGCCCTTCCTCATTCTCGTCACCGACGTCGGACTCACTCCCACTGTCCACTCCCAAATCCCCCCACCCTTGGTCCCGTGCTAGGCCTTCGTCGTCGAAACCCGGGCTGCCAATGCCCTGCGAATCACCATCAAACAGCAGGGCGGCATACTTTGATGGTATCAGAGTTTTCCGGGTCACTTTAGCACGTGCGGGAGTCTTATGGACAGGGACAGCAGAGGTGGTGGCAGGGGCAGCAGTGGTGCGTGGTCTTGTGGCCCTGGAGGCAGGCAAGATGATGGTGGTGCCTGTCGCCCTTCTCTCTGTTCCTTGGGCAGGGGCGGCAGGGGCGGCAGGGGCAGCAGGGCCGGCAGGGACACCAGGGCCAGCAGGGCCAGCAGTCGCTTTCCCTCTCCCTTTCCCCTTCCCCTTCCCCTTCCCTTTTCCTTGGGCAGGGGCAGCAGGGGCGGCAGGGGCAGCAGGGGCGGCAGGGGCAGCCGGGCCAGGGGCGGCTGGTGGTGGTGGTGGTGGTACGGTCACTGTGGCTGGCGTACGAGTTCTCTTCCCTACGCCCGTGCCTTTAATTTTTCCTGCCCCCGCAGGTTCTGCAGCCCTAGGGTGGCCTCCTGCGTCGCTGGTACTGGTGCCAGGGGTGGCAGTGGTGGTGGTAGTGGTTGTTGCAGTGGCCTGGGTCGTGGTGGCAGTGTCCCGAAACACCAATGACCTCTGTACCTTTGTCGTGCTTGCATGTGTTTTTCGTGCTTTGGGTGCTGGTGTTTCGTCCTCCGAGCTGTAGGGCGTGTCGTACTGGTAGCTAGGGTCTTTAGCAGCCACCCTCTGCCTTCCACGGCGGCTAACACCACCAGAAGGAGGGCTGGATGTGTCATCAGGGAGCGAGCGTGAGGGACGTGTGGGCTCCATGACTAGTGCTTGGTTACTGGCGCGGTGGTGCTTGCACGAGTGCGGGGCGAGCGTTTGGCGGGGTGGTGTCGAGAGTTGACATGTAGTACTATACCCACACCAATTTCAGCCGCCTGGCTATAAACGCGCGGTTTTGGTACGCGTTCAAAAGCTCTGCTCTTAAGAGTCTTCCCGCAGTCCGCCGGGGGAACTCTTAAGAGTCTCCCGGCAGCTCCCGGGTTAAACACTAATTGAACATGTATGCCTCCGTATCAAACAAATTCAAAGTCAAAGTCAAATGGTTTTATTAGCCATAATATACATACAAAATAATACAACGTAAAATAAATAATTTAATACATGGCTGAGCCCATTAAATTGGGATTTTTTTTGACGAGCTCCAAAAATATCATATACTTAAATTATAGCAGCTTAATTACCTATAATAACACATAAACGTAGTGATTAATTAAATGACTAAAGTATTGTATGGATGTTATTACATTTAATAGTTATCAATAATAAACTTTTTAATTTTTATTTTAAATCCAATCTTATAAGTGGCTGATCTGATTTCAATCGGGATGTTATTCCAATTAACACAACCTTGGTATGAAACAAATCTTTTGTCTAAATCTGTTTTGGGTTTAGGAGGTCTTAAAAGAGACGTATTTCTGGAATTGGCGTTGTGTACATTGCTTGCCGAATTAAAGGAGACACCGGTGGCTAATTCTGAGTTAATATTATTGTAGACATATTTCAATTATTCGAATTTATATATATCCACAATTTTTAGTATTCGAAGATCCTTGAATATAGGATATATGTGTGCAAGGAAATTACCGTTATCCAATAGCCTTACTATTTTCTTTTGGATGAGAATTAGAGGTTGTCTTTTGGGCTGAACCCCAAACTATGTTGCAATATTGCAGATAAGGATACAGTAGGCTATAGTAAATTGTTACAAGAGCTTCCTTAGCCAAATTATGTTTAATTTTATATAATATCCCTATTTTTGTTTAAAGTTTACTCTGAATATACTTAATGTGAGTTTTCCATGTAATTCTGCTATCAATGAAGATACCCAAAAACTTAGTAGTAAAGACTCTCTCAATTGAAGTATCACCAATTCGTAATGTTACATCAATATTTATGGCTTTTCCCCCAGCAAAAATAATTAAGTGAGTCTTGTCTATGTTGAGCGATAACCTATTAGCCAACAACCAATCATAGATGCACTTTAACTCTCTTTTAACTATATCTGATACAGTTTGTAAATTTGGTCCAGAATAAAAAAAACATTGGTGGCATCGGCAAATAAAATAAAGTTCATAATAAGAGAAGATTGTACCAGATCATTAATATATAGTAAGAATAAGAGGGGTCCTAGTGTGAGTCCCTGAGGAACACCAGCCGTAACTGTTTCATTGGTTGAGCACAAACCATATATTTCAGTATATTGTTGTCTGTTAGTTAGATAGCTTGAGAACCATTTTTTCGAAAAACCTCTTGCCCCATAATATTCAAGTTTTCCCAGTAAAATTGGAAATGTGAAAATAATAAACTGGTTAATATTAGCCTAGTAATGGCGAATAATGTTTATAACACTGGTAATATAGGCAGTCCTGATCAGAATTGCTTGCATGATAATTATTGGAATCTGCTGCTATCATATACAAATTGAAAATGAACAAACATTACAGTTGTGCGAGTGATCAAACAGTACAGATTATGAGTTATTACAAAAGTTGTATGAGTACTAAAACAGTACATATCATGAGTATGATAGACTACATCAATACATTTTTGTATTTGGAACATACCTTGCTTTTGCGAGTGGGACACCTCACGATGTGGGGACGGAGGAAACTGAAGGTTTCTTTTATCCACATCTCCCTCTCCGTCAGCGCCTTGGTCGCCTGGCCAGACTTGAGCATTATGAGTTTGGCGAAGCGTGTCCTCATGCTCTCCAGCCACTTGTAAAGACACTCGACTGGAAATAATCGAATAATAATTACTCAACATGTACCATTCACCTTATTGTTAATCTGTATTAAATAATGTCACAACTCACACTCTGATTACAAGATTGGTCATATTTAATATGACAGAAGCACTGGTGTACACATTGTTCATTAATGATATGTCATAAAACTACTAAACTATTGGAAAATATTAATTCACAACAAGGTTGTTGTTCGTATTTCATTTGGCCCGTGGGCCGTGGCCCATCGCAGGTACCCTGCGGATATTACCTTGCCACACAATTAACTCATCTATGTCGTCATTCATACATCTGCCTTTCTAACATTTCTAAAAACATTATCAAAGGCTAGGTCAGTACATTGTCTATATATAATAACACTCAATTAATAAGGGCACTTTAACTCACCAGTTATGTTGATCTTAGCTGCCATCTCCCGGTGCACTCTGTCCTTCTTCTCTCTGTCACGGTAGGCCTTCAGCTTCTTGTTATACAGGATCTCATGCTCCCTGTACCACTCTGCCACAATCATCTCCTTATCTTCTGCGAGGATGGAGAAGACCCGCTTCCTCTTGGCACTTGCCTTGCCCTTGCCCTTGCTAAGTGGTTGCCTGCCGGGTGTGGGTGATGGCGGGTCTGATTCTTGTTCATCGGATCCCTCCCCGTCGGGCTGGGTGTCCACCAATTCATGGTGACCATGGCGTGGTGTTGGGGAAACCTTGCGACTGGGGCCTGGTGGAGTGGTCAATGCTTGCCCAGACTCCTGTTGTTCATCATTGTCCTCCTCTTCTGTCGATGGTTCTTCCTGTTGGGCGTCGTCTTCAGCTTTCTGGGACGCGAACAGGTCTTCGGATTGCTGCTGGGGGGCTGTTATCTTAATATTCTTTCGTCCCTTGCCCACCATGCTTGTTGTCTAGGCAGAAAGGTGGAGCTGGAGATATGGAGTAGGTGTTGTGCGTGCGTGGGGCTGTAGAGAGAAGTGAATGTTCCTGCCGCAGTCGGGTCGCTTTTATGGCCGGGCCGAGCCGCGCTGCCACGGCGTACAATGAACGTGTGTGGCGTGGAAAAATCCTCGGCAGAGCGTGGGTTGGGCGCCACGCTGTCCAGACAGCCACGAGCCGCCATACACGATTAGCCCAATATAACGGACAATGGTCCTGGGCTAGTCGTACATTTAACGTGTACTTAACGTGTTGATCGTGCACTAGGCGTGTCTGCTATACGATATATCGTGTAGTTATTGTGTTGTGATCGAGTATCGGTCGTACTCTAATGAAATGGAACGTGGTTATATAATATGCGAGACACGATTTATTGTAGGGTGGTTGTGTAACTATCGTGCATTGATCGAACTATGGTCGTACTATTCGTATGTCAAAAAAGTTGACCGATCAGAGGACGTCAATGAAGATATACACAGGAATCACGTACGATCGTTGCACGACATATGCACGTACGTTGCACGTAATTTAAAAAAAAAAAATTCTGTCGACTATCGGCCAAAATTTAGTGCAGCCAGTATTTTTTGGCCAATCACTGCTGACCATTTCCGCGCCACTCGACCACCCCTCGCCTACCACGATACGAGGCGATCTTTTTACACGTTCACAGACGATGTCAGACGATCCCGGAAAAATTCAAATATTTTGAAAAGATCGGCTGTGGTCGGCGGCTAACGTACTGTGTGAGACAAGGCCTTAAAGGAGCAATATAATACTGAAATACATGCATTTCAACAACTATCTAAAAACCATTACCTGTCTACATTATCTGCCTTTATCTACCACATACAAGACAGTTTTATGGAGCAATTACTCGACTCCTTGAATGGTATAAGGACACTTATCGTATGACAACATCTAAATGCTTGTTTAATTAAATACATTGTAATTACATACAGTAGCATAAACATAATATACCATTGTGCAATATATGAAGGGAGACAATGAAACTTGACATTACAACGCACATAAACACACATACAGATGGAACATAAATACAAACAATGGTTTCTTTCGGATATAGCATATACATAAAGGGCATTAACACCTTATTAGCGGCCTAGGCGGTTTATTTATATTTACCGCCCAGCGGGGTGTTTTTAGCCAAAATAGGGCTGTTTACGTGATCATTTTCATGCCTAAATAAGACCCAGAACGTAAAACAAGTACCTATCCCTGAAAGGGCATAAACAGAGCTTTCGAATGACACCATAACGATCCTTTTATGATGGCTAGTTTTCTTGCAACAACCGTACAACGCGAGTGCAAAAAGCATGTAATTAGGCACTTTCCCCATACAATTCCGTATATAGCGAGTGAGAGAGGGAGAGAGGAGGTGGGATTCGTGTCAGTAGGTTTGCCGCGGTGGTCTGGAGCAGTCATACGCTCGCTACTCTCCTGCCACCACTTGTCTCTCTCTCTCAGCAACAATACGTGCTGAAATTGCCACACGACCTATGTCGAGCGCCGCCACATAGTCCAGCTTTATTTAACTCGACTTATGTTGCGCCCCGACAGTTAAGGGTTAAGAGGATATACTTCCCAAATACACAAAACTGAGATTATTAACTACATTAACTTTGACATTAACATTAACATTAAGCGATAACATTGATAACATTGAAAACATTGAGCGATAATGAATGGGAGTTGCAGGGTCTGGTAAATGAGTTTGGAACAGTGTGCGAAAAACGGAATTTGAAGGTAAATGCGGGGAAGAGCAAGGTTATGGTCTTCGAAAGGGGTGAAGTCACAGAGTGTGAGGTGAAGTTGAACGGTCAGGCTATGGAGATCGTCAGCTCTTTTATGTATCTGGGCAGTGTGTTGAGTAAAGATGGGGCTATGGATGAAGAAGTGTGGGAGAGGGTACAACTGGGGAAGAGGGTTGTAGGAACATTGAAATCAGTAACAAGAAATAGGTGGTCAGTATGGAAGTGAAAGAGTCCTTGCATGACAGTGTGGTAATCCCGACACTAACTTACGGAAGCGAAGCATGGACGTTCGGGAAGAGACTCAGACAAAGAGTGAGAGCGGTGGAAATGAGTTACTTGAGAAGTGCGTGCGGAGTTACACGGAGCGATAGACAGACGAATGAGGAAGTAAGATGGAGGTGTGGTGTGGAGGTAGATGCGCTGGAAAGTGTGAAAAGGAACAACTTGAGATGGTTCGGCCATATGGAACGTATGGAAAGCGAGAGATTGACTAAGAGGGTGTACGAGAGCGAGGTGGAAGGACAGAGCAGGAGAGGTGCACTGAAGGAGAGGTGGAAGGATGGAGTGAGGAAGTATATGAATGAAGGTGGTGCTGGTTGGGAGGAGGGGCGTCGACTGACTGGGGACAGAGGTGCATGGGGGCGGTTCATTCGTGGTCACCCCTTCGGGAATCACGGCGTCAGGCAATAGATAGATAGATAGAACTCGAACGTATCCACACGTGTGTTGCTTGAACAAAGTATAACTAAAGGAAACATCGAATAAAACTCTTATCAACAACCTGATAGGTCTTTACATCATTCAGTCATAAACAGCATAGACACATGATTGGCAAACCATTGAAGTGGAGAAACAATCATGATTAACGATTCTGTTAGTCAAAGTGGCAGTTGTGTGTACTGTTATATTTTCAGCTTATGTGTTGTGATTCTTCATATTATAGTGAACCAGCTACAGACTAATTGTTTGTCATATTAAAACATATTATGATAAATACTGATACAGTATGTCTCGGAATTATAATTCCGGCATTGGTCAAACAAAGATTATAGCTTGGAATATTTTTGTTTTCTAGATAAGTATAGCTTTGTAATTGTTAAGATGCTGAATATGGACTTTCTAATGCAAAGATGAGCATGCAACATACAAATGAGTTTTCCAATGTTTCCGAAAAGGTATGTAGTTAATTCATTAAACCTTTGATAAGTAATAGCATAAGCCTACTAAGCGTGTTAGGTGCATAGCCTTTTAAGTAACTTAATTCAAGGCTAAAGGTCAAGCTTAATGAAAATACGGATATTAATTATGTGCAATCATTCTTGCTTAATATGTGTTTTGTTTAGCCAATTTTATGTTTGTGTAAATATATGTTAATTCCTTTCCCCTTTCTACTTTATTATAGTCATACAACGGAAAGTACATGTAATATGTTACTCATACTCAGCCAGGGAACTACAGCGTTTGTTCATTCATGATAAAGAATGGCTCTCCTTTGTTTTACGACTGTGGTTTCTTGTGTCTCGCCATTATCGTAAATAACACAAGACTTTTCCTTCACGACCCCTGGCTTCACTGAGTACCCACAGTTCCAACATATCATCCCCGACTGGGTTGGTTTACACAAAACTGGCTGATCAAAGTGGATAATGTAAAGACGATTTAACATATATATATCATATTTATCGACACACGTACACACATACACACACACATACACATTTCAGAGTTCTTTCTTCTTCATTTGTCGAACAGTAATTACTTCAGCCTAACCAGTGCTTTATGATATATGTTAATCTCCATATTACTAAAAGGACATAGAAACAAAGTATGCAGAGTAGATCGGCAATATACTAAAATGATCCATCGACTTAATACACATTACCAGCAGTGGGTAGTAGTAGTAACATTGATACAATGTAGTGTGACGAAGATCAAGCTAAGAGTTCTGATACAAAATTGAAATATTATTAAAGGCTTCGACAAATTGGATGACTATATACAATTCACAATAGATTATTCAAGCAACCCACAATTGATAGACACAGAAGAATACCCCTTCACATAGAAGCTGTTTTTAACCAGGTGTTAATTCTGTCGAGTTAAGTTCCAAATGATGTCGTAGAGTGTTGAGTGGTTCAAACTGACACCAATGATAGAGTTAAATATCTCGACCAATACCACCACCGGACTGTGTGTATAACCAGTTTCTGAATAATTGGCCATATTTCACGGAAGTGTATATGGATTCACTGAGTAATTGGGTATGTTAGTAGGTGCTTGTGCGTGATTACAGGAAATGTCACCAGCGATATTGTGGCGACATGTACAGTATATAATATATTAGATGTTTTCAGTTGCATAGATTGTTACCAGTGCCATAAGCAATATTGTAATGTGATTGAAGAAAGTTGAGATAATAAATATAATCATTAATGTATAGTTGTATATACTGTACTAGTAGATGCATGTGATTATAACAAGCCTTGGGTCGCATTGGCTGTGATCAGTTAATACATATACATATTTGTTATTATATTTAGACAGGTATATTATCCAGTTTGAAAGAGAAACATAGCCAGTGTTATAAACACACTGTTCCTGAGTGCATGGGCTGGGCTATTTTATTGGAGTCACTGTGTTTTGGTAGGGTGTATTGTTATTATTGTCCATGCAGGACCATGTTGTATACATTTGATACTTGTTCATTTGAGTTTGGCGAAAGGTTAGTAGGATTGGACTGAAAATTCTACATACCATCTTTGAATTACCTAGAGTCAGGCAGGCTTTAATGGGAGTAACATCCTAAGTAAAGTACTGCTTTCGTAGCGAGGCCGGTCTATATGATCTGTGCCCCATGAATATTCCTTCCTCTCACTTAAACATTAAGCCTACTATAGCTTGGTTGGGAATATGAACATGATTAGATTAATATCCAGTATTCGAGAATGGATAATAAGTCGTAGGCGTGTGCATAAACCTTTAACCGTCCTGGTGGTGTAATGGTTAAGGTGGCAAATATCTGTGTGTGATAACCCAGGTTCGAATTCCGGTGGATCACATATATACTTTAATTGATTTCATTGGGGGTGTTTGGTGTTGTGGTGAAATTAATTATATATAGATTATCTACAAGATTTACTCATATTTGCTTACCCTATTTCATTTGGGAGGAGGAGTTGTCTAATTTTAAGACCGCGTGAGGCTTGAGATACCAATGTTTTAATTACGAGAAGGAAGTGTTAATGTACGAGGATGGTTTGTTTACAAAATGGTCTTGCTTTCCTTGATTGCCTATCTTACATCCACCTAAAATGTATTCATATAGAAATATATATAGTTTATTATGATTTGTTTTAACTATATTGCAGTTTCTTGGTAAAGTAGAGTAATGCCTCGGAAATATTATGACTGTCTTCAACACACTCCTTCATGCAGCAGCTAAGTTTAACATTAAGTGGGCGGGTGCCCAACTCCAAAAGGGGTTGAAATAAGGGAGCTATCCCACCCGTCAAAGGCGGCTTTCTAGGGCCTTTCCTAGCTAATGCTGAGAGGATTGGGTTCTAGTCATGTGGTGATGGGCTGGTCTATCAGAGTGAGAGTTCAGCATTCTCTGCCACACCCATAGCTTACTCTAACTATTCCTTTTACTTATATATCCTAGATCTCAAGTGGTGGCGTCTCTTCCATGGATTGACCTCCCTACTGCCAACTCTCGAGGTTGGCAGACTGGGAGCCAAAGCGTCACATTTTTTCCTTTGCGCCTCAGCTTTCCCTTCATAATTGCTGAGGAGCACAGGACCTTGGGTGGGGCTTCAGTATCCCCGACGTTTCCGCGCCCTCCTCGGCTCCTCGCCTGTGAGCGGCTTCGGTAACCCAGGCTTTTTTGTGGTAGGCAGGAAGGGTTCTGTGGGGGCGCTCAGTTATGGCTTTGGCCTTGCTAGGGGCCTTGGAGCTGTTCGGCCAGGCAGCCTGGGGAACAGCAACAACAACAAATACTAGATCTGCAACACACTTCCTAAAAGTTAAATGTCTTTAATTGATTTTGGAGTTGATTGATGTGTGGGCATGCATGTATGTTTGAACTTTGAAAGTGATAAGGTAGCTGTATTTGTTGTGAATAATTCTGAATGTGAAACAATATTACACAACTCCTGTCGGTGGGAGAGTTAAGAATACCTACAGTATATTATTTACATATGTAGCCCAGTGTTACTGGCTGGTGAAGAATGTTTCATAAAGTTGGGTTGGACAACTGAAATGCAAGGTGTACATACTGGCCAATGGACTGGCTTGTATGGTCGATTTAAAGATAAGCATTTATAAAGATCACTTTCAAGAAGGTACCACAAGAGCAACTGTTGCAATGAATTTCCAAGGAGTCACAAAATAAAAGTAAAATACGATTCGATGTAGCAAAGTGTATGGAATTTATCTACGTCCATCGGTTTCCTAATCTAGAAGAACAGTCACAAGAATGAAGCGACTCGCACTCTTACGACGATGATGACGAGGATGAACAACTGTAAATGATCAAGTTAGGATTAATAGTCATAAACAAAGGGATAATGGAGAATGCAATAGAAACAAATGAGTTTATTGGGTGCATGCCAATGCACCGGACTCCCAAGAGATGTTGTCAACACATGACTTATTGTGAGAGATCAACAAATCTGGTGGAGTGTTTACAAAATACAGTGACTACCTCGCGGACCAACTGCTCTCATTATTATGTTATTCTCAATGGTAAACACATGTATTACCCTCCCATGAGCGCATTGTGAACCTTGAGACGGATAATTAATGATTTATGAGACATGCTAGCCTGGACAACATATTATGTGAACTTTAATTGTGTATTTCAGAGAGCTAAGTTTATCTTTTGATAGAATTTCGTTAAGTGTTCAAAAGTTACCTATGTGGGCTCATATGCAATACAGTTTTATTATAGAAGTTTAGGTACCTTTTAACACCTTACGAGCGGCCTATGCGGTTTATTTATATGTACCGCCCAGCGAGGTGTTTTTAGCCAAAATAGGGCTGTTTACGTGATCATTTTCATGCCTAAATAAGACCCAGAACGTAAAACAAGTATCTATCCCTGAAAGGGCATAAACAGAGCTTTCGAATGACACCATAACGATCCTTTTATGATGGATAGTTTTCTTGCAATAACCGTGCAACGCGAGTGCAAAAAGCATGTAATTAGGCACTTTCCCCATACAATTCCGTATATAGCGAGTGAGAGAGGGAGGGAGGAGGTGGGATTCGTGTCAGTAGGTTCGCCGCGGTGGTCTGGAGCAGTCATACGCTCGCTACTCTCCTGCCACCACTTGTCTCTCTCTCTCAGCAACATTACGTGCTGAAATTGCCACACGACCTATGTCGAGCGCCGCCAGATAGTCCAGCTTTATTTAACTCGACTTATGTTGCTCGCCGCTAATTAAGGGTTAAAGACCCTCAGTTTATATAAGCAAAGTGTATTATATACGGGGCATTTGGGTATTTAGAAGGATAACAAAAGTATCACTACTACCTTGAACGAAAACAATGATATAATAAGTTTCATAATTTTACCTTTAGGTGATGGGGTGTTGTGGTAGGCGCTATGATAAAACACCATAATATTTAATAGCATAATTATTATCTATTAGTATTCAAACATGTATTGTTATTACGCTATTAATATGTGCATTCTCATTTTGTCATAATCTATATTTATTATAAGCCCCTAAATTTCGTATGTAGTGAAAAGGCTAAAATATTTGTCCTATCTGCTAGATCATGTCTCACATCTTCAACCTTCTCTTTTCCCTGAGGCAGGTTTTTTTCCTGTTCCCTAAATAACTAAACAGACCAGTTAATTCCTTCTATTCCTCTACAACTTGTCCTACATCCTTCACATACTGTCGATCTTTAAGTATGTATGGGTTTAATTTCTGTCTTTTGGTATTGTCAACAGTCACTGACTTCAATCCGTTCCTTCTTCTCAGACATATAGTATATATATATAATGTCTTCCATCCCCTATAACCAATGTACTGAAGTTATTTAATATATATTTGGTTTTTTTCTTCTTGCCAGTCACCACGGTCACCTTCAGCAAATATGTTACACTATGGATCACCGGCTTTTAATCCAGGCTCATTGTTGTTTGTGTCTCTATTCATCCCTCTGATATATAGTTTTGTTTGTCTGTTTAAGTTTCTGGTTGTATATGTGCCCATATGTTTGTCTGTCTGCTTCCAATAATTCCCTTTGTTATTTAAAGGCTGTAGGCATTTGACAAGGAGTCGCTGGAATTCTTGTTTCATTTGCTTGGCTTCTGTTACTGATTCCTGTTCTGCCTCACTTACATTGAGAGTAGTCCAGTCAGTTCTCACAAATACCTCCTCCTCTTATCTACTTAACTACACTAAACATGCACACCACACTTCCTCCTTCCACAAAAAAAATAAAAAAATCTAACATGATGATGAACACACACCAAGCCTCGGATTCCCCAAGGGGAGAGACCATAAAATGATAATGATCGACAAATAGCTCATATATGTCAAAGAAAGATATTCGAATTCAAGCATATCATGTTTTTTTCATATAAATATTTCATTTTAACCCAGTGCCACTAATTAATTGGTATTCCATAACAAGCTCCAGGGAGTTTATGTTGCTTTTTCGCGCCTGCCGAGAGAGAGAGAAAAAGAGAAAGAGAGAGAGTCATAACAATTGTGTTGACACAATGTTCTTTGGGGGAAGATAAGCGAATCAGACGAGAGAGTTGTACGGAATGATAGCTTACTAACATGGTTAAGCTAAGTGTGTACATTCATGCATCTATGTAACTTGTTTATATAAAATGGGTCAAGTATTAAGATCATGGAGAACCTTGGAGGACCACGGCTGGTCAAAGGACCTACCAAACAAAGGAATTATGCTTTAAATAATATTCATACATATGTTAAGTAACAAATCTGTTGTCTGTAAGTTCACAGTATGAGCCAGCTGGCATGTCATAACTTTGTGACATTAACGTTTCATCCACCGTATGGGCCAGTTGACTTGTCATAACTGTGTGACTTCAACGTTTCATCCACGTCGTGAGGCAGCTGGCATGTCATAACATTGTGACATCAACGTGTCATTTACCGTATGAGCCAGCTGGCATGTCATAACCTTGTGACATCAACGTATCATCCACAATATGAGCCAGCAGGCGGCAGTTGTTATTTCAGTCACATATATTTCAATACCATAAAGTTCAATAACACCACACGAATAATAGAAAATCTCCAGTTGGAAAACATTAGTAATATATGTAAATTGGCCGAGAAGAAATCTATGACCATGTGGGATAAATCTATGACCGTGTGGGATAAATCTATGACCGTGTGGGATAAATCTTGCCTAGATATAAACATCAATCTCCGATCTGTTATTGAGTAAGACTACATAACCAGTCTGGTTCTGAATAAATATATACTTGTTGATATATTTATGTCATGGGTGTGTAGATTGTTAGGGTTGTGTGTGTAGTGTTAGTGCGTTGTGTAGTGTTTGTGGTGTGTGTGGTCTTAGTCTTTTGTGGGTGTGCGTTAACTGGGTGTTACTGGTCTGTGTCTGTGGTATATTAATGCTGTGCAAATATGTCTAGTATTTGTCAGAGGTGTGTGTAGTGTGTTAGTGTTGTATGTGTTTGTGTGTGTCTCTAGTGTTCGATAGAAGTGTATGTGTGTGTAGTGTGTTTGTGTTGTGTATATTAGGGTTGTGTGGGTAGTGTTGGTGTGAGTACCATAGTGTGTTAGTCTTGTGTTTGTTGAAGTCAGTTTTCATACCGAAATGAAACGATACATTGATAATAAACTTGAAATACATGACTAAACCAGTATACCGTTTGTCGAGGTCTCATTTTCTTAGTTCGTGTTTTGATGTATACCGTGAATAAAACTGGCATACTTAAGAAAACGGTAGTATATGCCATCGAATTTACTCTAGCGGATGTAAAGTATATAATTGCTTAGATACATACAACAGACACACAATTGATATTACTGTCTGGTTGTGGTGTGGCTGTCCCTGGATTGTGTAATATTATATTGACCTTCTACAAATCCTATGTTGTCTCCCTCACTCAGAGAGACGCCGAAAATCGTAGCTTCCAGCCACGCTGTATCGTCGCCTGAATATTTAACTATAATTTGAGTATTCTATTGCTCATCCTTTCAGTTTTTTTATGAACAATAGTTAAGTGCTCGTTAAACCGCCCAGTATTTGCTTTGCATAATATTTTGCTGTATTTGTTACTGATTTAGGTTTGTTTGTCAAACGATTCCTTGTGTTGACTCTAGCTACGCCGGCTACACCTACTTGTGTTTTTATATATTCACTCTAGCCCTTATTGCAGTAATTGTAGTCCTTGCTGTAGTTAGTGCTTGTTTAACCACTCAGTAGTTGTTTTGTATGATATTGTGCTGTATTTCCTAGTGATACACTTTTGTTTTCGGAGCGTTTTGTAAACACACTCAATTCTTGTATATTATTTATCATACTCTAGCTCTCATTGTACAGTAGCCCAACTAAGTTTTGCGACAAAATTAGGTACGTGGCACCTGTCTAGTTTGCACTCCCGTCCCCAGCCCGTGTGGTCCTGTCTAGCAGAGACCTGTGGTGTCTAGGCAGGCACACAGTACTCGCACATGCTGGGCGCTACATATGACAATATTGCTATCATACATTTGTTTGTATCATATTAGAAGTCTCAGTCTCAGTCTCTCTCTCTCTCTCTCTCTCTCTCTCTGAGGTTAATATCAATCGATTTTCACGCTACACTATTTGTAGATTAACACACACACACACACACACACACACACACACACAGAAACGGAAGGCATAGTTCAGTGTTATAAACCCACATTCTACGTTGGTTTCCCTGATAAAACAATGAGGTGTAAATAATTGTGTTCTTTTATCTAATTAACACATTAAATAATACAGGTATGTTATAATCTGCATCATCTTGCAGTGCTGGGTTATACGAGTAGTTCTATTTGCAACATCTGCATCAGGTAATATTATTAATGATAAGAACGTGTATTAATATACAGCTAAAGTTCTTACTGTTTCTATGAGATACTATTTGAATATAGACTATTATCGTTACCGTATCATGATTTTAGAATCTAACTGCGTTGAAATTCTGTTTACTATGGAAATATATGGGAGTATAACTAAACATTATTTAGTTTACCGGGTATATAATTTAAGTTCTAATTTGCAGAATCACACACACACACACACACACACACACACACACAGTGGTCCGTAGCATATTGGTTAGCGCACTTGGTTCACAGCCAAAAGGACACGGGTTCCATTCCCAGGCGGGAAAGAAACATTTTGGCAATTCTTCTTACACAATGCGTCTCTCTTGACCTAGCAGTATAAATATGCCTCTGGAATAAGAGGCCACTTACGATGTCTTGCTTAGTTTTGGTGGTCTATTACTAGCTGGACGGGTACCGTACAGGTCAACCAAACACTCTAAATCCAGATATCGGCAATTGGCTGATTACAGATTACATGAAGGTCGTAAAAACTAAAACTAAAACCTAAAACTAAATCAAGGTCGTTAATGTAAAAAATGTACAATTGAGGAACTAAAACTGACCATCGTGTAAGACCCCAACCTTCACTACACCCCAATCTGATTGTATAGGCTACTGTTAATGTTAATTGTTTGTTTCCTACCAATTAGCCATGGTCTAATTCACGTAATATAGTTCGCCCTATTCCATGAGCTGCTTCTATAATCAGCAATCATTCATGTGGATATTTATCGAAAACTTTACTGACATGTCAATATCTTTCAAGGTATTTTTTGTCTGTTTACCGATTTGTATGCTTGGGAAAAGAAAGGTTCATAGATAGCGAGACACTCGCAGCCAACACGGTTAAATTCCATTAAAAGATTGATGGTTAAGCATTTAACAAATGTGACAGCAGCATACTACTCTTATTTTTTTGTTCTATGTGATTGAGGGAGGCAAAAGGCAGAACTGCATATAGCGAGTGCCTCGCTAAAAAAATAAAAAATAAAAAATAAATACGTTTTTAATTTAGTCAGTAGCCAGCCCTTATTCCCATAAGGGGTAGGGAGTATCAACAAGAAACACATGAAAGGAGGCAAAATAAGAGGCGGCAGGGGAAGAATCCATACAACAAGTTCGCACACAAACATTCGGAAACCTCAATTAGCCCCCAAGATGACTGGCTTCACCTCAGATGCTATAAACGTTCGGACAAATTAAGTCTCTTAGTCATTTAGCTGTATAAAATTACATTGTATTGAGTAACATCTAATACAGTTGATGCATATAAACGTTTAGGATAACTCATAACATCTATACCCGGTGTCAGCGAACTTGGAGCTAATCCTGACCGCATAACATATTATAAAGAACAAAACAAATATATGAGTAGATCAGGAAATAGATGTAGAAATTGACTACCCGTTTCTCGAGCACTTTCTGGGTTATAGAAAGGCTAAGGATAAGAATTACAGCCAATGTTGCTGACACCAACACCAAGTATAGTGTTAAGGAGGCCGGGGCTCTAGTATAGTGTTAAGGAGGCCGGGGCTCTAGTATAGTGTTAAGGAGGCCGGGGCTCTAGTATAGTGTTAAGGAGGCCGGGGCTCTTATTAACACCAAGTATAGTGTTAAGGAGGCCGGGGCTCTAGTATAGTGTTAAGGAGGCCGGGGCTCTAGTATAGTGTTAAGGAGGCCGGGGCTCTTATTAACACCAAGTATAGTGTTAAGGAGGCCGGGGCTCTAGTATAGTGTTAAGGAGGCCGGGGCTCTAGTATAGTGTTAAGGAGGCCGGGGCTCTAGTATAGTGTTAAGGAGGCCGGGGCTCTTATTAACACCAAGTATAGTGTTAAGGAGGCCGGGGCTCTAGTATAGTGTTAAGGAGGCCGGGGCTCTAGTATAGTGTTAAGGAGGCCGGGGCTCTAGTATAGTGTTAAGGAGGCCGGGGCTCTAGTATAGTGTTAAGGAGGCCGGGGCTCTAGTATAGTGTTAAGGAGGCCGGGGCTCTAGTATAGTGTTAAGGAGGCCGGGGCTCTAGTATAGTGTTAAGGAGGCCGGGGCTCTTATTAACACCAAGTATAGTGTTAAGGAGGCCGGGGCTCTTATTAAAACAATCACTAACAAGTGTATAATAGATTATAATATAACAATCTATGCAACTTATTGTGTTCATTTTAAATTATGTATACAATGTGGATCTATAAAGTAGTGACGCTTACCATTCTGGTGTGTGTGTGTGTGTGTGTGTGTGTGTGTGTGTGTGTGTGTGTGCTAATCTACAAAGTTTGTCGCGTGTAAATCTATTATATTTAGAGATAGAGGGAGCGAGAGTGAGAGAGAGAGAGAGAACCTTCTAATATGATACAAACAAATGTATGATAGCAATATTGTCATATGTAGCGCCCAACGTGTGCGAGTACTGTGTGCCCTGGCTGTGGTAGTGTAGGCGGGGGGGGCTGCCTAGACACCACGGGTCTCTGCTAGACAGGACCACACGGGCTTGGGACGGGAGTGCAAACTAGACAGGATCCACATACCTAATATTTGTTCGCAAAACTTAGTTTTACTGTACCTAGTTGAAATTACTTACTGTACTTACTGTACTTACTGTACCTAGTTGAAATCTCGTTTTAATCTAAGTTGATTAAATAAATTACACACTCATAGTATTGTTAGATAGTTTCATACAGGGTTAGAATATTTAAGCTAATACTTTAGATAGCATATGTAAGTGCAGTTCAGGTACAGTAATTGTACAATATAACAAAAAAAATCCATCTACGTATTGTGAATAACCTGTTATCCTCCAAAAAAATTGTAGGGGTGAGTGAGTGAAGTGAGAGAACAAAATTATATGACGGACACATGTGTTTCATAATACTTGTTACTAGCCCCAAACGAGCGAGCAACTGTGGCCTTCAACCATCGGCCTTCAACCATCCGACGCATCTCCTTTTATTTGTGTACATCAAACAACATGTGAAATACAAATAATGTTTATTTTTACACCCTACCTTGGAAAGATTATGGATACACCACTCCTCCCCGGGCCCAGTCGTACTGAGCTCATGACGCTGGTGGCATTGCCCCAGAGGATAGCCATCCCTAGTCTTTGCTTGAGCCAGAGGGTCTCCCGGGGGTCTCATGAAACTTCTCTGATTTTGCAGCCAATTTCATTCACCATATTAAGGGTGGTAGGCCCGAAGACTCCTGATGTTTCGAACACCAGAGGCTCGAACTGATGACTTCTGGCGAGGACTTGATATATTCTCTAACTTTCTACTTTCTGCTATCCGGGCGGTTTCACATGCTTCGTTGGCGCTTCTGGTGATGATGGTTATTGAGATAGTGTCAACTCATGCGGCATCCCACACGAGACACCGGCCATTCTTGTAAGGGAAGGCGGTCATCCCATCTGGCCGTTTGCTGTCATCTCTGGCAAGTCCATGTGGTTCAAGGATTGATGCACGGTTAGCACTCTGCAGGGCCCGTTTTATGACATAATTTAGTGCCGAGTGTCTTGGCAGCCGGTCTGCGCTGTGACTACATGACAAGGCGTGGTGACCATGGGCATCCATTAATTCACCACACTTGCACTGGGATGATTGCTGTGGTGGTCTTGATCTTGATTCTTGATTCTTGATATAAGGGCTGTGAGGGCAGTGCCCTATTAACCCTGACGCAGCGGTGGTCAAGCCGCAGCGGCTCCCTGTAAGGAGGCTCATATGTCAGGGACCCAGGAGGTGCTGCAAAAGGGCAACAACGCTCCCAGGACTCGAGGATGGAAGGGAAGATGAAGTGATGAACGATGACACCCGGCAGGAAGAAGACACGCGGTGAAGTGAAGAAACGAGGACGGAGAGGCCAACACAAACACTGGAAGCTGAAGGCGGCCCAGGCACCGACAGGGAGGTGGGGTCCTGGAAGGAACCCCGAAGAAAGCCGAGGATTTGCCGATACCAGAGACGACCACCGTGGGCGCCGCGTCCCACCAGCGGGCGAGCCACGTGTCACAGGTCCAAGGAATTGCCGGCCCCACCAATCAAAAGGACGAAGAAGGCGCAGAGCGAAGCCGGCACATATGATGACCAGAGGATGACAAAGGCAGAGCAGGGCAGCATGGAGAAAGGGGATGGAGCCGGGGGGGAGAGGCCGCTGGACCACAGACGTGGCAGACAATCACCGGG
This sequence comes from Paralithodes platypus, assembly GCA_032716605.1. NCBI lineage: Eukaryota > Metazoa > Arthropoda > Malacostraca > Decapoda > Lithodidae > Paralithodes > Paralithodes platypus. Next base: position 10,748,089 of record CM064580.1, on the reverse strand, counting down.
ACCGACTATGTAGAGTTGTCCCTTAATGCCGCAGATTCGCCGGGTACCGAAGACGTCCGACCGCGACCACAGCCCAGCCAACTCTCGCTGTGGTGGTCTCACATATTCCTTCATGGGAAATAATTGCGTACCTGTATGTCTTTATTTTCTCCTCATTACCAGCACCAATTTAGCAGTGCAAGAAATATGGACTAAATGATTCACAGTGTGTGTGTTTGTTTACTTACTTTTCAGTAAACGTACGAACACTATGGGGAACATATGGCTGAGATCAATACAGGTGCTGAAACAAATTTAAATGTAAGGAACAAAACCAATACAAGATACAGATGTTGAGTAACTTACACATATAACAAAGAATTACATCAGATACAGTAGTATTTACATATATAGGTAAGGTTGCTGTAAAAATACTAGATTGTATACATAGAATGTAGCACCATATACTTAGTTGTAGTAGCATATTGACTATAAGCTAGGACACAAATTATAATGACAAAATGGGGATCACAATTAATACATCATGAGTGACAACAATAGCCTACTATTAAGGTGTATAAGAGCGATTATGGACTGTGCAAAATGAAGATATATTGAGTAGTGCAAGTGTAGATATTAGAAACTGTATAGTTACAGCACGAATGTAACCGTTTTCTAAAGAACGTACATTATCTAGTGAGCTGTATAAACTGTATAGTTACTTTTCAAAACTAACCGTTCTCTATTGGTGGGTGCTTGTCGATAGATGGGGTGAGTATCAGGGGCCTACAACCAAAAGCAGAAATGAACTTTTCCTTATTAGATCCTTTTTGCTTCCGGACCTTGACGTTGTTGCCAATTATAACATTTCTGGAAACCATTATTTTCGGTTATTATGGGAAGTTCACATTCTGTACACATGTGGTATTGAATGTAAAATACTCAAATCTAGCTGATTTGATAATTTGTTCCATATGAATGGGATTTACTGTTACATGACGGAATGTGATTTGTTTTATCAAGTGCAGACTACATTGAGAGATGGTCCGCGACAGTGAGTGAGGTGGTGAGATAGTGACGAAGCAGCTCTGTTGAGTCAGGTGTTGCCTCGGGTCACCATGTTGAACAGTTGAATATACAGGCTATAATCCTATGTCCGAAGCACGGAGAAAAGAATATACAGAGTGATAACTCTTATGAAGGATTATGAAACCAAGATAATGACAAAGCTTGGTCAATAGATGGCGCTGTGATCGCCGGCGTGTCGTCTTTCTGTTTACATTAAATGACAGGAACAATGCGAGGTGGTGTGGCGGAATAAACAAACATGGCCCTAAACGTTGGCCACCACTGTGTGGTATGCTGGAAAAATAGACGAACTAGCCGTGACCTACGATTCCATTTCATCCCATAAGTATGGAACAGTCAGCTGCTAAGGGAGTGATTTTATTTTAACATGGAAATAACTTGTGTATAGTAGTATTGTATTGTGCATTGGTTACAATCCAAAATATATAATTTATATATGTACGATTCTAGTACGACCACTAGTTACTGAGCCTGTCAATTTCAAAGTTCGCTATATAACGTTTTTAGAAATACCGGAAAAGTTTGGAAAACATAAAAACAAAAAAATCCAATGGGTGTTCACTAATAACATTTCACTTGCTTATGAAGGGATGTTGAGTAAACACCTACTAGGATTTTGAGCTTTTTAAGCATAAAAAGAGGTCGGTCCCCTTAAGGTGAGGTTTCTAGTTTGTTTGGAACCACTTCTCCCTCATGTTTAGCACCATTTTAAGATGTTCGCCACATTAGTTTGTCAATTCTATGGCCTTTGGCCCCAATTCTTAGTCAATATTAATACCTTTGCGGCCATTAACCCTTCCTACCCGGGCTGCCTTAGGTAAGGACAGCACGAAAGAAGGGCCGCTACCCGGTATGCCTTATCTAAGGCATGAGCTAAATAGCCTAATTAAGCTTGGTCCGAACGCCGTGCGTACGACGTATGTCAACAAACCCAAGCGTTCGTCACCGCTCCTCCGAAAACAAGAAGGAGAACACTCCTCAATGTTATTGTTCTGACGTCATGACGAAATTAGTGTCTAAAAAGCCCCCATATTGGCAACATCTCTGCAATATTGGCTCCACTGAAATCGTCATCACAACTGAACCAGTTGACTTACAGAGCTCTAATCAATGCCAAAATACAGATTGAAAACCGCACTACGATTATAGATGAGTGGGAAAGTTCTAGCAGTGAAAATAAACATAAATACGGTAGCCTAGGCCTAGACGTTTTTCGGCCATATCGCCCGGGTAGGGGCGACCGTTATTAGCTAAGACAGCCCGGGGAGGAAGGGTTAAGGTGTCGATTATTTTCAGGCAAGCACTAGTAAACCTGTCATTTGAGAGGAGTATTTTTCTCCCCCCCCCCCCCCCACAAAAAAAATTACAAATTTATATCGAAGGGGAGTTTATGGGGGGTGTTAAGCTACATAGAGGTATAGGGAGCAAACAAAGAAAACATTATTATCCCCCTGAGGATTATGACGTATTTTGACAGTTTATTCAAGCCAGCATTACACGATATTATACAGCTTAGGAAGAGTTGATTGACATTAAACCCTTCTGTACCGACGTCCTTTTAACTATATTCTGGCCAGTATTAAACATGTTTATTCAGTTTAAAAGGACCTCCAGCAATTAACCTCGAAGCTGCACAGATATGGTATTTGAAAGTGCCCACAATGCAAAGGTATTCTGATTAATTCTCGACTAAAATCGGCCATTTACCATATATAATAATACTTATCCATATGCGCCTATTTTACTTTTAATATTAGCATATGAATATTGGAAAATATTATAACAGCAATTGGCTGGTGAAAATCGTATATTTTAGCCCTGCGGTCGTAATCTGACCTTGAGCGGTGAGAGACAAACACCCTCCCTCTCTCTTGTCTCGGATGGTACTGAGAGGCAAGGGGAGCTCTCAGACTGGGTTGGAGGGTCAGAGATACCATCTTCCACCACCCCTCTCTCTCCCACTCGTCTTCGCATGAAAATACTCTATATATATCAGGAATAATAGAGAAAATACCTGATCATTGAGGAGGGGGAAAAAAGGGGGGGGGAGGGAAAAAGGGGGGGGGGGGCACATGTGTAGGAGTGGTAGCAAGTAATGGAGGGGAATTATCTCACCTAAACATAAATTGCTTTGTTTTGAGTGCCACTGGGGTGTTTACATTTTTTTTTTAGGCCTTGGATCTTAAGAGTCTGGCCGCATTTGCCCAGTAGAACCTCTTAACCCGGCAAGTGCGGCAAGACTGATATAAGTTTTACTGGTGGGCTGCGGGAAGCCTTATATAATTCAAGGCCTAAAAAAAAATCATTTAAATCAGCCCAGTATCAATTTTTTTTTTTTTTAATTGTCCCTTGGCCATGCCAAATATCACTCCTCCACATCCCCTCCTTCCACCCTTCCCCCCCCCCCCCCCCTTCAATTATCACCTTTTCTCCCTGTTATTCCCTTATTCTTAGGTATATATTCGTGCTAACATAGTGAGTTGCTAGCAGGGCGTGGTCATCTGTGTTACCAAGCGTGTGATAGAGCGAGAGAGAGACTACCGCACAACAGTGTCTCTCCAGCCATCTTCACGGCTGGCTGGCTGGCCTGAGCCATACGTTATGTAACTCCATACCTCCGCACAGGGAGGGGTGGCCACTACCCCACCTACGTAGTGGAGAGGTTAAGAGTTTGGCCGCAGTCCAGAGGTTAACACGCTATGAAATATCTTGCTTAACCCTTTTTACTACCTTAGATCCTTCCTAACCTGAACAAAACATCTAAATAGAGCAAGAATTAAACTGAAAAGATGTCGCCGGTTCGAAAGACGCTAAAATGGTAAAGACTATCTCAATTAACTCGATGACTTCCACATACCCTTCCTAATCCTGATAAAATCCTCTAATAATAGTAATAAAAAACGAGATCGTCGTATCTTGAAAGAGTTAATCTATTTTCAGTCTATACCCTGTTTATAATAGGTAGGCATAATATCGTGACAACTAACATTTTTAATTAATTCAACACATAGAATAATCAAGCTGATATTTCTTCCATTTGGGAAGAGTCAGCCAAGGAATAGGTGTGAGAATTTACAGCTCATTTGCTGTAGCCCATTTTATAATACTGATGATAGAAGTTACTAATTCAGAGCTACTTATAATAAATAGGTTATAGTTACCAAGGCAAAATCTGCATGTAAACTGCTTTAATACTAACTGATGCGATGTCTTGTAGGTTATTGTTATACCAGGTTTTTACTGGGGTTGATTGGATAAATTAGGTAGGTTCTATTTGACTGAAGAAGCCGAATTCGTTTCAACACATGCACAGAAGGTAATAGAGGATAATTATAACAAAACGTACATTCATATTATTATTTTCACTACACATAGATATCGTATTTAAATGAAAGATAATAGTATAAACACATATTATAAGATGCACAATCTTCTTTCACTCTTAAGACTTCGCTTGTATATTATAATTTAGTACTCCCTTCAATCGAGGTATGACACTTGTACTTGTTAAAATCAATATAGCTTAGTACTCCCTTCAATCGAGGTAGGACACTTGTACTTTCTCATATCACGCGACACAGGTATATTCTTAAGTATTTGCTTTTTCACGGGTTGTTGTTGTTGCTGTTCCTCAGGCTGCCTGGCCGAGCAGCCTCAAGGTCCCGAGCAAGGCCAAGGCCACAACCGAGCGCTGCCACAGAACCCTCCCAGCTTACCACCAATAATGCCCAGGTGACCGAAGCCACTCAAAGGCGGGGAGCTGAGGAGGGTGCGGAAACGCCCGGGAAACAAAAGCCCCACCCAAGGCCCTGTGCCCCTCAGCAATTATAAAGGGAAAGTTGAGGGGCAAAGGAAAAATGTGACGCTTTGGCTCCCAATCTGCCAGGGTTGGCAGTAGGGAGGTCAATCCATGGAAAAGACGCCGTCACTTGAGATCTAGAAAATATATAAGTAAAAGGAACAGTCAGAGTAAGCTATGGGTATGGCAGAGAACGCTCAACTCTCATTCTGATAGACCAGCCAATCACCACAAATTTTTCACAGGTTATCGCTATTACTTATATAATTTCACTTTGTATGAATATTTAGAACTTTAAATTAAGTACTTCCCTATAATAGGTGGGCATCACTAGTACTTCAATTGCGTTTCAAATTGCATCAAAACAATAATATGAATTAACTCAAGTACCTCCTTTTATGTAAGGCGCATCACTAGCACTTTTATTCTTTCGCTATTATATATATATATATCCTACGTCAACACTAAGTACTTCTATTAATACTTGGTTATCACTAGTACTTCTTATGCGTTTTAATGGCATATAAATGGGATATAAAGATTTAATTGAGTACTTCCTTTTATCAATAAGGTGTATCACTAGTACTTAGAAAAGGGATTTCACTATATATTATATGTAGTAGCACTCTGTAGTCTTCTGGTGAGAATCTGGGCGATGGTGGTTATCCTGACGTGGCTGGGTAACAGTAGATCGAGACTCGAACTCTTGCGTGTTGAGTCTTAAATAATACATACAATATACCAGTGCATCTGTATAGTATTATCGAGCTAAAGTAGGAGAGGGCTCGTTAACTGCTTTGACCCTATAAGAGTTTAGATGCAGACCTTCCAGTACTCTTGGGTGTTTAGCCTTAAATGTCATGTACAATATGCTAGTGCATCTGCAACACGTCATCGAACTAATGTAAAAGGGTTGTTTGTGATGCAACGTCTCTTAACTGTTCTGACCGTTATAAGAATCTTTCAGTGGCTGGGTTGATGAAGAAATTTTGGCCTTTTCCGATATTGCAGCCCAGAATCATTGCCTGGCATTCCGTATCGGAGGGACTCTATTGCAGAGTGCTGTTATGCAGAACGGTATCTCGCAGAGCCCTTGTCTTATCAGAGTCCAGCCAGTGCGTGAACTGTTAACCCTTACAGTCCCAGGCCCGAGTATATTCGTCAGTAGAAAAGTAACTCCCCAGTCCCAGGCCCGAGTATATTCGTCAGTAATGTACTTTCCGTGTAACTGCCTGTACAACCCTGTAGTTGGTAACACGACTGTTTAAGCACTGCTACCGGTCTGGCAACACTTTTCAGCTTATATAAGACCCGCTGAGGGGTAACTGGGCCAGTCTTGCTCCATCTCTTGAGGTGAAAAGGTGGTCTCTCCTCCCATTTTTGTCACAGTGCTTAGGACTGCAGGGGCTTTTGTTACTGTATCCTACGGTATGGTATGGGTTAATAAGACGGGGGTGGTTTGTTACTACTAGAGCGCTTGACAAGTCAGCATTCTTTATTAATAACAATGCCGGATCGAGGCAGAGTAATGGATATTAGGTAGTCTTCAGTAAGGTCTAATAACAAATTTCTTTGATGAGCCACCATGTTAAATACGATTGGAAGTAATACTTTATAACCAGTGTGATCAGGGTTATACTCCAATATTAAAAGGGGCCAAAATCTTTCAGCTATTAGATACCTTCCACGGATAGGTAACTAGGAGCTGTCCAACTGTAATGATTTTGCCTGCGGTGGTCATCTTGTGTTGTTCCTGCCGATCCATCTCGGGTTAATAAGGGCACAGGTGCAGGGGGGGGGGGGGACTCATGGGGTATTTGGGGTAGTTGGCCTCGCGGTCACGGCGGTGATGCGGTTCTTCCCGTTTGTTGGAAAACGTGCAACATCAATTGCAGCTACTCAGGCACATCTTGGTGGGGTGGTGGTTGTTTCCTTTTGTCTCGGAGATGTGGTGGGAAGTGCGGGAAAATTTCTTGGTGGTGGTGAAGGTGTGGTGGTAACTTTCTTCTGTATTTTAATTATTATGATGCTTTCTTTATATAGTGTTGAGGATTAGACTTGCTTTCGCCATTTTCGAGCAATGAATTTTAGTTTGTCCACTGGGCTAACAAAAACGACTTCCCAGACTTCCTTCAAACTAAGAGATGTCCACCCACACCTTTTCTAGATAATATTGATCATTTTTCGATAGTGCAGCGTAGAGCGACGAAGATGATACCCTCATTAAGATATAAACTATATGAAGAAAGAATTAAATGATTTAATCTGTTCTCATTAAATAAGAGGAGGTTGAGGGGTCAACTTAATTGAGTGTTTTAAGATACTGAAAGGCTTCTACAAAGTCAAAGGATATGCGCTATTCACATTCAATAATAATAGTCAAACTCTCACGGAAATGGAATGAAATTAAAAACAAAAAGGCAAACCTAGATGTCACAAAAAATGTGTTCACCTACAGTGTGGTGACAGAGTGGAATAAACTACCAGCGAGAGTGGTGGAGCCAAAAAACGCTTTCAAGGGAAGGCTTGACTTCTATCTAGAGGGGGCTGGGGTGATATAAAAAATAAATAAAAAATTTGTTTTTGTAAGGACGAACTGCCTAGTAGAGACCTCGGGGTCTGCGTGGTCTGTGCATATATGTAACTATATGTAACTATCTCTCTGCCAGATCAGTAAATAGGCTTTATCTTGAATAAAGAAGACTATTGACCTCCAGCCATTGCCAGTATTCCCTCAGTCCCCTCCATTACTGTAATGATCAACCAACCAACTCACCGTAAATAATCCCCCTTGAACTCCCTAATTATAAATAAACCGCTAACGGTGGTGCAGCATAAAAGATTAACTGACGGACAACAAAAATCATTTACCTTCCCCAAGTAAGATCTCGATAAAATAAACACATATTTCACTTAAATGCATATTCGATTAGGAACAAGATAACTCAACTCAAAATATATATAAATATATGTTGTTTTTTTTGTTTTTGTTTTTTTGTGCACGAAGGAGACAAAAGACAAAACTGCCTCTAACACGTGCCCCCCAAAGGGTGACAGAGTGACAGAGAACCAAAATCAAGGTACATTAGGTGATATAGATGTGTTGGAAAAAAGTGTAGTGTGCTTGTTAAATGTAGTGAAATGAAAATAAGGAGGGGTTTGTGAAAGTTACCTGGATACTCTCTGTGTAGGTGAGGCACAGCTAGAAACAGTTGGGGAAGCCAGGCAAATGAAACAGGAGTTCCAGCAACTCATCATATGCCTGTGTGGCCTCCCATGGGTACTGCCCTGCTTGATTGGTACATACAATCTTTACACGATGAATGTTTTGCATTAACTGAACACAATGACATAATTACTGTAACAGATACTCACCATGATAATAAAAATAGAGATATATATACGAATTGATGTATCTAGAAATGATGTCTTCACAAAGGAAGATGTAACGGGAAATCAAGAAGTGGATGTCTATGTGGATTGCCTTACATGTAAACAGTTTTTACTCCTCCCAGATAACAAAGAAATAGTATGTGTCAAATTAAACACGACAAACTCAATCATCAAATTCACTACTGAATACCGACCTCCGACCCAAAATGACGCCCATGATAGTCACTGATTATAAATATTGCAACAAACCTTCAATGCTAACGAAACAACATCAGAACATAATAAAATGGGCGTCTGCAGAAAGCTGATTGGGTCAGAAAGCATAATACTCTGATACAATAATATTGTTCACGTTGCCTGGGGGATAGAAATTATATCAATTCGCGCAAAAGGATTAATTTTATTTAGGACAATTTTCTTCATCAAAGTATATTAGAAACAACACGGGAAAACACCATACTAGATTTCATGATCAGTACACACAAACCTAAAATCTAACACTAAAATTTAACATCTAAAATGGACATTGGTGAACATTAATCCTTAACATATTACAAGCTCATAAGAATTGACATTACAAATACACTATTGAAAAAAATAAATTAAGTACCAGGTTTTATAATTGCGACTTTCAACGAACTTAGTAAAGCCCTCAGTGACATGCATATACAACTTAGCAATATTGCCAGAACAAGCGAACCGTGGGACATATTTAATTAAAGATATATTCATGACTGCACGGCAAAAATATGTGTATCTACGCATGAAACTAAAATATAAACTGGAAAATGAAACAAGCCTCCATGGTTCAATAAGAATATTAGTATGACGTGAAAATAAAGTGAAAACATGTCCGAGGTCTGTATCTGTTATTATTATGTATATCCGACACTACCTGGTATAGAGAATATTTTCACTAACACCGTTTACAAACACTTATCTAATGTATCCCTCAACAAGGTTACTGTAGAAGGGGAAGGTAATTACAGGTTGGTTACATAGACTCCAACAATTACTGTTGAAAACTATGCCACTGATCGTACCTCCCAGGGCTCCAAATGAGTCGTTAGTCGTAAGTTATGTTGATGGTAGTAGGAGGGGGTAGTTACCTGGTGGGGATGGTGGTGGATTGGTAGTTGTGGGGATTTCGCTAGAGGGTACAATACAGAGTGGAGTGGCTTTGTTGTGGTGGACTGAATGGCTTACATGGTGTTATAAAGAAGCTGGAGGTGTTGTTCTACTCTACTATTGATGATGTAGTGACGTAGTGCACTTACGACGTGAGTAGAACATTACGTTGTAGTGGGCGAAGGAAGGATGATTTGTGTGGCAAGAGATAACTGGGGTGCTGAAAATCTAGCAGATTTAGTAGACAAATTATAGAGTTTATCCCATTTATTGCGGTGAGTTACATAACTAAGAATACGCTTAGGCGGGCATTTTCCTGCTATTTACGTTCAATATACATCTCCCTAGCGCCATATCCATAGCCCAGATCGAATTCTGATTAGTTCCAATGAAAAGATTAGGTTGCATTATCCCAATAAAAGCTTACATTTATTCAATGTAACGCTCACACCTTTCAGAATATTGGAGGAATGTTCCCTTATTTGTGTTGCACTCACCAAGGGTATCATCACAGTATGTCCCACTTACTCATTCGTATTTCAAGATTGCAATAACTCATTATTTTTTGTTTTTTATCAAGTTTTGTGTTTGTTAGACAGTATGAGTTATGGCCTGTAATATGACATGAACCATAAATGTATACCTGGTATGTACCTGTCACAAATAATTGCGGAATTATCACCGTTTTTGGTGTATTTATGATTTTATTACACCTCTTGATTGGACGCACACCCTCCCTCAACGATATGCATTGAGCATACTGATAATACTATAGGTGGCAAGCTTAGATCCTCATGGAAGCACCTGGCAACAAGAGGGGCGAGATGGTATAACCAACTAAGCCGATAATATCAATATTGTACCATGGTAGAGATAATTGCAGAATAAAATAGCCAGTGATGATGTAGCATATTGTGGATCAAAATGGTATACGCCTAGTGTGTTTGTACATAGCAATAAAACATTGGAAAAACATTAACAGGTTGAACTAACAGGTACACTTATTAAGCTAGTCATGAAATAAACAGTGGTGAGGTATAATAAAAAATACAATATAGAGAATATTGGTCAAAACAACTGTAGCAAGGTGAAAACAATGAATTGATCAAATTAATATTGATAAGGTACTTCAGTTAATTTCTTATACCATTCTGCCTTGTTATTTATCGCTGCCTAATTAACCAAATTAGCTTCGGTTCAAGTAATCACTTATTGTATAATAACAGCGAGTTTAACAATACATTTTGTGTTAGTTTGTTTTCATTATAGTCATAATTTAACCCTACTTGGACTGACAAAGATCTGTTTGAGCTTCCTGTGCTTCACTCAAAAAGTATGTTGATTTTAAGATGTTTCACCCCATTACTTTGGCAATAGTAAGATGCTTTACCCTATTGAGTTGTCGATTGTTTCTGGGTGAGCAATGGCAAGTCTACAACTTGAAGAAGAAATCGGCCTTTGGCCATAACATTTTTCTATAGAAAAATTTATATATTTAGCTTGAAGGGTATTATGCAAAAAGTAAGAATAACCAACACCACTACGATCCAGGTTTCTGAACAACTGGACTTAAGTTCCCACTGACACCAGCATCAATGCGCCCTTCTTGCCCGGAACGGCCCCCACCATCACTATTAGCGAGACGGCTACTACCAACCCCCAAAGAAGGCATAGCACCACATAAGCCCTTCTTACCCTCAACACTACAACACTTATAGCAGAAAAAATAGACATTACCCTAGCCACCTTGACCATTAGTATTAACAAAGGACTGGTGTTCTCGCAGAGAGGCTCCAGTACTGACGTTCCTCTTGACTTAGAGTGTGCTGGCTTAATAATCCAAGAGGGTTGCTAGCCTCGAAAGTATTATTTTAACTAAATTAGTATTAACAAAGGACTGGAGTTCTCGCAGAGAGGCTCCAGTACTGACGTTCTTCTTGACTTACAGGGTGCTGGCTTAATAATCCAAGAGGGTTGCTAGCCTCTGAAGTATTATTTTATCTAACTAATTAAATTAATTAGTATTAACCCTTAATTAGCGGCTCACCACATAAGTCGTATTTAATAAAGCTGGACTATGTGGCGGCGCTCGACATAGGTCGAGTGGCAATTTCAGCACGTAATGTTGCTGAGAGAGAGACAAGTGGTGGCAGGAGACTAGCGAGCGTATGACTGCTCCAGACCACCGCGGCGAACCTACTGACACGAATCTCAGGTCCCTCCTCCCTCTCTCACTCGCTACATACTGAATTATATGGGGAAAGTACCGAATTACATGCTTTTTGCACTCGCGTTGCACGGTTATTGCAAGAAAACTAGCCATCATATAAGGATCGTTATGGTGTCATTCGAAAGCTCTGTTTATGCCCTTTCAGGGATAGGTACTTGTTTTACCTTCCGGGTCTTATTTAGGCATGAAAATGATCACGTAAACAGCCCTATTTTGGCTAAAAACACTCCGCTGGGCGGTACATATAAATAAACCGCATAGGCCGCTCGTAAGGTGTTAAACACTTTCAGAGCAATCCTGTCTTCGTGGCGCAATGCATAGGTGTGTTGATTATTGGTGTGAGCGTCCTGGGTTCGAATCCCCGGACTGCCACATGTGTCTATTAATTTCATTAATCGACTTTAGAAGTAAATTTGGTTGGTGGAGAGACCATAATAAATATGGTCATAGAGGTAGGCTCGACGCTGCCAAAACACAAGTTAGGTTTAAAGCTAACAGAAGTAAGCTTGACAATGCACAAACAACTAGGCTCGAAGCTAATACAGCTCGGCTTGATGCTACCAACTCCCAAGTTTAGCTCGATGCTAACAAAGGTAGGCTTGACGCTGCCAAAACACAAGCTGGGCTCGAGACAACTCAACCTAAAAGAAGTTGTATGAGACCTTCCTTGATGCCAGCAAACTCCAATTCCCAAGATACTTCTATGACTCATAAAGGAAGCAGTTCAAAACCTTCCAAGAAGACTCCAGAGTATGAGTCCCCCACATGACAATTCTTAAAGGAAGCAGTTTGATACCTTCCACAATGCCACCGACTATCCAGACTCCAGCTAGAAAGAACAGACTTACGTCTCCCTTTATGTCCCCATCAGTTAGAGAATCAATGAGTCCATCGCCGACCCTCAGAAAATCACTAACGAATACTTGGAGTAATTTTTTTACTCACTTTGTAAGTTCCATTTTGCTACAAGTACAGTTTCCACTTGGGGAAAAAAAGACACACATCCTATCCTTCATTTGTTTTTATTAAGAACAAGTTATTATCGTTGGCTCATCTATGATCAACATAATATAACATATTTAACCCTGAAAGATCGGGGGCGGACCGCCTCCAATTTGCAGCAAGTTAGGAGCATTATTAAGGCTTTTAAAGGGTTAAAATTGAGTGCAAATGGCCGGGAGCGCAGCGGGCCAGACAGCCGACCCAGGGCTTACCGCCGCCCATTTACTCATGTTCCCTGTGTTCTCGAGAGGCCGGCAGTGTAGCCAGTAGTGAGCATAGCTGGGAAAAATATGCCGCTATACGCTAAACTCCCATGTTACTGGTACCACTATATGAGAACCACAAGCGCTACGTAGCTCGTTCTGGTCTCATTTTGAAGCTTTTAGCGCCTAGTTTTTTGCTGAATACATTTCTTTTCATGCAGATACTTGATTTATCATTCAGGAGGGCCTGAATATGCCCAAATAAACCCAAAACCCCCCGCTAGACAAGGGTTAATATAAGAAGAAACTTTACACCCACTAACACACTGTCTTAGACTCTATCCGTGATCCACAATTTGTCCATAGCACAGTAGAAAACCAAATGTTGGTGTCAATGAAAATGAGCATTCCATTCTCTCTCTCTCTCTCTATACATATATATATATATATATATATATATATATATATATATATATATATATATATATATATACATATACAGTATATATGTGTGTGTGTGTTGGTAAATCCAGGTAATACATTTTCTTTAAGGCATACAAGTTAAAAGACGTAGCTGTTTCTGCACTTAATATTTTATTATTCAGGGTTTTCAATATTTCTAATCAATCTTCTTTGAGGTTCAGTAAGAAAGTAAATAAGGTTTGCAAAGTTCATGGTGGTCCGATGTTTCGCTAGCAATATAGCATTTTCAAGGAATTATTATACTACTCAATACTACAGGTATATATACAGTACATAATTGGAGATCAGGAGGGCGAAGAGTGGGCGGGGCTACTGCTCGTTCGGTTGCTTGCCACTGGCTGTGGGTAGCCTTCTCGCAAGTCGCTCACTGTATCTGGTCCAGGGTTGGCTAGGGGTGGGTAAAGTCAACGCTGATTGGCTGCTGGAAGTCGAGGAGGTATTGGGTTGCGCTCTGGACTGCGTACGCGATGAGGGCGTAGGAGGAAGGTGGAGGGTGGGGGCTGTGGCGGGGTAGTGGCGTTTGGCTAACGGTAAAATTTGGAGGTCCAGGGTTTGGTTATTTATGTTAGGGCTTAAGGCAGAAGCGGCCAAGACCAGGGGACACATCAAAACAAACTCCTCAATAAATACCACTTCCAAGCAGCCAAACAATTGAGAGAGAACCCCAACATCATCATCCGACGCGCTGACAAAGCCTCCTGCCTCGTGATCCATACTAAGAAGGAATACCTACAATAAATGGATAGCATCTTGAGTGACCAGAATAAGTTCAAAAGGATCATCCGCAACCCAACAGATGGAATAAAACGGAAAGCCAACACCACCATCACCGCCATCAACGCCAAAGAAGGAGGGGTTCACCTTAAAAAACGTATTGGTGAATTCTTCTACGGCACCATAAGAACTCCTAAACCTGGAAACCTCCTCCGCCCCATCATCTCTCAGATCCTCGCTGCCACTTACCAGATCGCCAAGGCCCTGAACAACCTCCTCACCTCCTACGTGCCCTGCCAATATATCCTGAACTCTGCCAACGACTTCATAGAAATCTTACGAGACGCCTCCCTGATTAACGACCACACCATCACCTCCCTTGACGTAGAAAACCTGTTCACTAACGTGCCCGTGGAGAGGACCATAAACAATGTTCTACGTCGGATATACCACTGCCCTGACACACCCAACTTGGACATCCCGGAGACGGCCCTGAAGACGATGCTGGAATTATGTACCAAGGAGGCTCCCTTGCTCTGCCCCCGTGGTAACATGTATCAGCAGATAGACGGTGTGGCGATGGGCAGCCTCCTGGGAGTCCTGTTTGCCAAATTCTTCATGGGAACAATCGAAAAGGTACTCCTAGCTGCTCACCGGCCCACTATCTACTGTAGATATGTTAACGACATTTTCGTGCAGGTGGAGGAGCTCTGCGAACTTCAGGAACTCCAGCAGTGCTTCATGGCCACCTCCGGACTTAATTTCGCCTACGACGAAAAATCCACCAATAGACGACTACCATTCCTCGACCTCCTTGTAATCCTAAACGACCTTGGCTTCAAAATCACGGTATATACCAAAGCCACTAACAGCGGCCAATTCCTCAATGGTGACAGTGAATGCCCCCATCGATACCTCCTTTCCACTATCTCAGCCTACGTCAGGAGAACCCTCTCCCACTGCACCACCAAGGGAGACACCCACCAGGAACTTGAAAGACTTTCCCAAGTGCTGGTTAATAATGGGTGCTCCAATTTCGATGTCTCCAGTACCATTAACCACCACCTAGAAAAATGGTATAATCAAAATTCACCCAACACCGACCCCTTAGACGACATCAAGATTTTCTACCGAAATTACATGTCCTCTGATCACAAAACCGACGAAACCATCATGAGAGAAATCATCAACAAACATGTCATACACACCAACCCTGACAACAAAATTAAATTAATCATTTACTACAAATCCCCCAAGACCTCCAACCTTGTACTCCGAAACAGACCTACCTCCACCAAGAGCCCGATGAATGACGACCATGTGGTATACCAGCACACCTGTAACAATGGGGACTGTGGGCCCCATTCCTATATTGGTATGACACAGACTCGTCTATCCCGTCGGCTTATTACTCTCCACCTCCAGTCAGGATCAATAAAAGACCACTACCTTTCCCCCCTTAACCAGCAATGACTTAACCCGTTCAGTACCATGGATGTTCTTTTCATCATATTCTGGCAACTATTTGACAATTTTTATTAAGCTTAGGAACGACCTCCAGTAATGAAACAGCTTTAAACTATCTCAATCAACCCTTTTAACCCGCTGAGCCCCAGCTAGTTTGTAATAAATGTCCCACCAGGGCCCAGAAGGTTGACATTTTTTTTTTCCAGAAACAATAGCGAATGGGTTAGGAATGAAGGAAAAGCCACGAAAAACCGATCAAAAAGCTAAAAAAATGGTCCTACAGAGCCCCCGAAAACGGATTTTATAAGGGTAAAAAATTGAAGGCAGTTTCCCCCCCCAAAAAAGTGTTTGCGTGCTCATGCGCACACAGTTGGCCTTTGAGAGTTTTCAACCATCGGCATGGTTGCTTGGGATACTTACACAGTTCCCATACAAATCTGAGCCCTCTAGGTGCCATAGGACCGAATTAATTAACCTGGACGCAACCATTGCGTCGCTGGGTTCTGGTGATCGAACATTGCAGACGCAACACGTGCGACGCTGGGTCTCAGCGGGTTAACTACCACTTATCCTTCTTAAGCTGCATACTATCGTCTTAATATAGCTAGAATATAATATAACACACATCGCAGGAACGTATTGGGTTAAATAAACACACCTCAATTATTGATAAAGAAAATGACCCCAGAAGACTCTTTATACTTGAAGCACTCTATATTCAAGCCTTAAGCCCTAACATAAATAACCAAACCATGGACTTCCAAATTTTACTGTCTGCCAAACGCCACTACCCCGCCACAGCCCCCACCCTCCACCTTCCTCCCACGCCATCATCTCGTATACAGTCCATAACGCAACCCAATACCTCCTCGACTTCCAGCAGCCAATCAGCGTTGACTTTACCCACCCCCAGCCATCCCCGGACCAGATAAATTGAGCAACTTGTGAGAAGGCTACCCGCAACCAATGGCAGGCAACCAAACGCGCAGTAGCTCTGCCCACTCTTCGCCCCCTGATCTCCAATTATGTACTGTATATATACCTGTATTATTGAGTAGTTTAATCATTCCTTGAAAATGCTAGTTGTCTAGCGAAACGTCGGACCACCATCAACTTTGCAAACCTTATTCACCTTCTTACTGAACCTCCAAGAAGATTGATTAGGAATATTGAAACCCTGAATAATAAAATATTAAATGCAGAAACAGCTACGTCTTTTAACCTTTTATGCCTTAAACAAAATATATATATACCGGTATATATATATATATATATATATATATATATTATATACTGTATACATTGTAAATCTTATTCCTAAAATAATTGAGAGTCTGAGGTAACACAGTAACAGATAGTTTCACGTGTACTTTATACTTTTGATACTTGTACACTTTATTTCCTAGTGTTGATCTCTCTATGAGAAAAACATATTTAGTATATGTGTAAAAATACAACCATTGTACTGTTTTTAATTTTTGATTCTATGAATGACCTTGTGTTTGTATTGTGTATATGTGTATTGCCATAGACTACAGTAGATCTGGACTGGACACGAAAATGGAACTTTGCAGTAAGGGACCCAATATCGGAGAACGAACTTGGGGTTTCGTTCTCCGATTTTGGGTTCCTTACTGCAAAGTTCCATTTTCGTGCCCAGTCCAGATCTACTGTAGTCTATGGTATTGCATATCTAGTTTCTTCCCGTTTAGTAAACCTACACAACCTGTGTTGCCTAGCATAACAATGGGGTTGGTTGGACATATTTTAGCTTGAAGGAAATTTGGGAAGGCGTTTTGTTAACCTGGGGATCAAACTGGATAATTATAGGGAATAGGCTCGCAGCCTTATTATACATAAGTTATTCGGGACAATGTAGGTCTATGGCTTCCTTATACTGTACTCATGTATAATCCACTCTGGGAGAATAATTTTGACCACATTTATAAAACCCGATATTAATAGGAAACACACCCATTCTAATCAATCTCAGAACTCTTTCGGACATCCACACTGTTGACAAATGCCTTCTTTATGCAGTATAATAGATATTTACCCCTGCTGGCAACAGAGATGACGATTTCAATCATTCGAAGGGGGGAGGGGGGGGGGGGCACAAGCTATCGTGTATCTCACATTGGAATTATAACTAAGACCATGAAAACACTCATTTCTCAAAATCTGGAGGAAAACACATGAACAATAAGAGTGCAAGCCTATTCCCTATAATTACCTCAAATAGCGTTAAGAAAGGGCAGGCGGGGGACTCTCCTTATGAAGCCGCTAAAAACTCCCAACTCGTCTAATTGACTTCAAGAGACTTAATTGTTTTCCGTGGACACCATTTTGGTGCCTTAACCCGCTGAGCCCCAGCTAGTTTGTAATAAAAGTCCCACCCAGGCCCAGAGGGTTGATTTTTTTTTTCCAGAAACAATAGCGAATGGGTTAGGAATGAAGGAAAAACCACGAAAAACCGATCAAAAAGCTCAAACAATGGTCCTACAGAGCCCCCGAAAACGGAGTTTACAAGAGTAAAAAATTGAAGGCAATTTTCCCCAAAAAAAGTTTTTTGCGTGCTCACGCACACGCGGTTGGTCTTTGAGAGTGTTCAACTATCGGCATGGTTGCGTGGGATACTTACACAGTTCCCATACAAATCTGAGCCCTCTAGGTGCCATAGGACCGAAGTAATTAACCTGGACGCAACCATTGCATCGCTGGGATTTAGCGTTACATACATTGCCGACGCAACACGTGCGACGCTGGGTCTCAGTGGGTTAAGGGGACCCCCCCCCCCCCCCAGTCCAAAATTTCATATTTTTTTCTTCTAAAATGCTTCTTTGAACATAGGGCATAAACAACCATATAACATCCCCCCCCCCCCCTCCCCACACATCCTAAATGTCATGCTTTTTTTTTGTTGGGGGGGGGGGGGAGTCTCTAATGCTTCTTCAACAATGAAGACAAAAATAGGAGGGCATAAACACCTATATGACATCACTATGATATCAATACCCCCCTGCCCCCCCTCCCCACAAAAAACACTGACATACACCTATTATAAGAGGTTACATATAGAAAAGTCCTAGGTTACCCTAAATTGCAGGCTAGTTTATGGTTTCTTCTAATACCTAAATCAGAAAACTTAGTTTTTATTTGTAACTTATCCATTTTTTCATGACACACCACCAAATAATTGAGATGTTATATATATTTTACTTTCGTCTGCGATTTCCCACAATCATATATTGGCAACTTCCAAGTGTAACTACTCCATTGTATTGTATTGGAGCTGCTTGTAAACGCTCATGTTAACACATATTGGTTGTGCCTTCATCGTGTAATTTAGTTTTTTTCGATAAAGTGATTAATTTGAGTATCAGGGGGGATGTTATTAAACAAAATCGCGATTTTCGCGACGTCGCGCACGACGTACATTTTATGACCTTGATGTCTCATGATGTATTGGAAATTTTAAGAAAAACGAAATTACACGCGCTTCGTATGGTATTAGAGTATTTACATGTAACAGCAGGTGTCTCTAGGACAAATAATAAGACCGCAGGAAATTGTGACATCATCATGACGTTGTGACGTCATTACGTACCACATTCTCATGCTCCCACAAAGTCGGCATTGATAATTTTATTATACCCTAAAAGTAGCAAGATGAAAGATATAATATTCGTTTTTTTATTAATTTTTTTGTGTCGGAGGGTGTGTAGTCCGCTTGATTATCAAAACAGCGGGTGATAATATATTTTTTATCGTGCATGACATAACCAGATATTGTGAAACATTTAGCAATACTGAACAAAGTAATTGTTGGAAGTGACCACAGAATGGTGAGATGTCGAGTTGGGTTAAATCTCATGAAAAAATAAATAAGCTAGTTAGGAGTACCAAACCAAACATATGCACACTGAGAGAAAGAACTGAAGAGTTTAGCTTAGACTTCCAGAAAAAGATATTTGCAGTTGACAGAATTAGAGGAGACATTAGAAACAAATATTGAAAACTTTACCAAAAACATAACGGAAGTGTATTTATATAATCATACTATTGACCAAATAAATGATGCAGTCGATTTTCCACTTAACATGCCAGCCAAACTCTACACTAAATGTTTGCAACGTCGAAAGGTTCCTAAAGCTTGGAAAATGCTAATTCACAAAAAAAGAGATACCAAAGACTTGAATACAAATATCGCCCAATTAGATTGTGTTCTGTATTGTATATACTGTTCACTAAAATCGTCACCAACCGCATAGGTAGATCACTAGATTCAAATCTGCCAAGAGAACAAGCAGGTTTATGACATGGGTACTCGACAACAGATCATATTCAAGTTGTTAACAAAGTAATTGAGAACACTGATGAAAAGGCCTTGTGTATGGCAATTATAGATTACAAAATGGCATTTGACGACTGTAATGAGAGCGATGCGAAAACAAGGAATACAAGATAATTATATACAGATTTTAGAAGAAACATACAGCAACAGAAAAGCAACAATAAAACTCCAAAAGGAAAGTGCGAACGTATCAATTGATAAAGGGGTTGTTGTTGTTGTTGTTCCCTAATCTGCCTGGCCGAACAACCCCGAGTCCCTAAGGAAGGCCATGGCCCGGTCGGGATTTCCCACAGAACTCTCACGGAGTGTAGATTGTGTTGTTGGCGTAAGTGGTTGTGTGAAATGCAGGCTTCTATGATGTGTTTAATAGTATAAGGTGCTGTGTTACAACCTGGGCAGGAGTCGACGATGGAGTCATCCAGTCTCTTCTGATAGCTCAGAAGGGCTGGATGGTGTCCGCATCTCAGCCTGGCCAGGTGGACTCAACCCTCGCGAGGAAAGGAGAATTCAGAAGGATGGATTTTGGGAGGTTGTGCCTGCAGCTGCGTGTTGTCTATGAATGAGTGTATGGAACGGCGAGAGATATGAGTATGGATGTGCTTCTGGAAGCTGGTTTGGGGTGGGCAGGGAGGGAGAGAAGATAGTATTTGTGTGTGATAGCGTGTGCTGGGTGTTGTTTTAATATTTCTTGGTGTCTGTGGATGTGTTGCCATGTAGTGTAGTGGGCGGTGTTGGTTCGTGGAGGCTGCTGCCAGGAATTGAGTGCCTCTCATGTCCAGATGGTCTTTGATTTTGAGGACTTTGGTTTCTTGATGTAGGTGATCTGTAGGTGAAGTAGCTGTGCAGCCTGTGATGATTTTTGGAGCTTTATTTTGAATAGTCTGTAAGGTCTTATGATGTGCTTCAGCTAGGTTAGAAGCCCAGGTCGGGCATGTGTATTCCATCACTGATCTGATATATTGTTTGTAAACTGTGGTGGTGGTTTCTTTGTTGTGTCCAAATTTTGTGTGAGCAAGTGACCTGAGGGCATTAAGTCTGGGTGTCACTTTCTTTGTAATGTTTGTGGTGTGCTGTTTGAATGTCATTTGAGTTTCATATGTTACTCCTAGGATTTTGGGTGAGTGTGTGTGTGTTAGGGGTATGTTGTTTATGGTGAGTTGCTGGGAGTAGCGTGATCTCCTGTCCAGCTTGTGAGGAGGTTTGCAGTGGAATTGGCTGGGGCTAAATTAAGTCTGTTTGTAGTGCACCAGTCATGTAATGTGCTGAGATAGGGTTGAAGGAGACTTGTTGCTCTGGCTCAGTCTTGGTGTGTGCATGTGAGTGTTATATCGTCTGCGTAGGAGGCTATGTTTATTTGGGGTGTATTGGGTGTATTTATATTATGCATGTGCAGTCAGAAACCACAATTCCTGAGACACCTGGATAGGGCCCAGACATTTGGAGCGTATCGTTTCTGGATGACAGCCCACCTTAACTATCACGAGGCCACACACGTATGACCTCATGCTTTCGAGTCAACAGAGGCTTCACTCAGTCTGCCACGTATAATATTATTGATGTTATGCTATGGTACGGTACGCAACCATATTATGGATATATAAATGACAAAACTACCTCTGTTTATATTGATTTCCTCCTGTATCTACATTAAACACGGACATGAAAGAATTTACCCATAGATTTTAAGCCATTAAGAATACAAACAAGCACTTCCCAAAGTGCACAGTGAATGAACAGGACTTCTGCGTGTGTGTGTGTGTGTGTGTGTGCATCGCTCTAGGCAATATATAAGTGATGTATACAGGATATCGTTTACTAGATTTCGGATAAGTGGACATTCTTGGGCAGTAGAAACAGGCCGTTGGAATAGACGTGGAAGAGGCTGATTACCATTTGAGAAACGTTTGTGTCCATGTGGAGTTGTACAGACTGAACTTCACGTGCTGAAGTCCTGTCCTATGTCACAATGTATTCGTCATACTTTTGAATTTGACACCTTAGATCAGTTAATGACCAAACCTAGTAGTATGATATGCGAGATTATCCATAAGTTGCTTCATATTTATGCATAATTTATGACTACCCATGCAATCTAAAGACGTAATATTATAAGTTTATTTTATGTTTTGAATTGTCTGACCATTTATTTTCAGTTTAATTTAATTTATATGGACTATTAAGTATTTTGTTTGTTTCCACTATGTGTATAGTCGATTATGTATTTAATGTATTTTTCTGTTACTACATGAAATGATTGTAATGACAAACTTGTGGTCAATACACTTATCTATCTATCTAGCTGTGTTCTGCTGGAGGATGCTGTATCGCTAGTTTTGAACTACCCGTGGAATCCTATAAATCTTATCTCATGTAAATAATTTCATCTGAGAAATCGCTATTCATAAATATTTAAGACGTTGGGCAAATCATTATATTAATTGGAATTTATGAAAGTCCCTGAATTGGATATGTATCGGAAATGCCAAACATAAAGAAAACATTTATTATTCTGTAATATGACTTTGTTTCAATAATTATAATTGTTTTAAATTCAAATAAAAACTAGCATACATGTTGCTGCACACAATATACAGTTTATATTGTATATTGTATTTTTATTTGCAAATTTACACTTTCATTTTGAATTTCTGGGTGTTAAGGAACGTGATTGTTTATACAATGAATATTTAAATTCGAACCTTTGGTTCTTAAAGGACATAATTGGTTTATGTCAAAGATCGTTGTTTATATAATTATACAAAGCATAATAAAGTGTAATTCAAACTCTATATGTTATATTCCATTTTATTAACACACAAAGAGCGGGTGGTAGGGTATTTTACACTGTGCCGCCCAGCATTTTTTGTTTTAACCCTAAATAGGGTTGTTTCCATGCTCATTTTCATGCATAAACAAGACCCAGAGCGTAAAACAAGTATCTATCCCTGAAAGGGCATAAACAGAGCTTTTCAATGACACCCGAACCATCCTTGTACGTCCACTGGTTCTCTTGCAACGATCGTGCAACACGAGTGCAAACAACCTAAAATAAGGGAATTTCCGTACATAATTCCCTGTGTAGCGAGTGAGAGGAGGGGGAGGAAAGTAGAATACAGTTCAGTACGTCCACGGTGGTCGTGGGGAGCGGTCATAAGGTTACTACGCTCGTCCCACCGCTCAGCTCTGTCTCTCAGCAACATTACGTGCTGAAAATGGCACTCGACAGCTGTCGTGCACCGCCACATAATCCAAATTTATTTAACTCGACAGATGTCGTACGCCGTTGGTTAAGGGTTAATGCTCCATTATATTAATGCTTAGAACTGACTTGTCATTGAACAGGTTTCAAACATAATTTAATTGAGGACATACTTTTATAGAATTTGATTGGATTTGGTTGATGAATTCAAATTATATCCCGAATTATAATAACTTTTAATGTATTATATATGTTTATGCATGAATAAATTTGAATTGATATATTTCAATTGTATTGGTAATTGGAATTGATTTGCAATGACACAATTATATTGACACCATGCTTTTTGTAATTCCGGTTGCCATATATGAAACTAATTACTAAGCACACAAAGCACAAACCACGTGTTATTAAAACAAAGAATGGAACAGTATCATTATATTTTAAACTTAGTTACAAATTGCAGGTCAGTATTACATACATTGCCCAGGGTGTCAAACCTGAGCAATTTTGTGTGAAGACCAGAATAAATATGATAATAAATACAGGAGAATTAACATGTTATAGCATTGATTTGGTCTTTTTATCATTCCAAAGGCATAATTTGAACTATAAACTACAATTATATATTTGCATATACAATAATACAGACACAAATTAATGGACTTTGCTTTCGTTAACACCCTGTTGTTGCTTAATACTTGGACCCCCCTCCCCCCCTCAAATTCTATTACTTCCTGCAGACGTCGTGGTAGTGAATCTACTAAATTAGTGCAGATGTTGAGGGTTCGTCTCATACCCTCCCATACCTCTCTCCCTCTCTCGTATTCCTGTTCACAGCCTCTCTCGTCTTTTCCTCTACTGCCCACTCCTGTTTTATCAACGCCCACAGATTCTCTATAGGGTTACAATCGGAACCTTTCGTGGGCCAATCTATTAGCGCAATCTCTGGGTGTGCTGCAAACCAAGCCCTGACTGTCCTGCAAGTGTGTATTGGTGAGCGATCTTGCACAATATAGATGGGTTCCGGCTCTGAGATTGCATAAGCCCTTACTGAAGGCAGAAAGGAGGTTTCAAAAATATTAATGTATTCAATTGAATCCAAATGTCTCGCAATAGTTGATAACTCTCCTACTCCCTCCCACCACATCCAGCCATGAAAGGCGACAGCCACTCTGCCACTTCTTGCCCTTTCATGAATGTTGATTGCATCATATCTAGTGTTTGGTCGTCGCCAGCATTGGCGGCCTAGGGCAGCTACTGATGAAAAGGAAGTCTCATCTGTGAAGATTACAGACCTCCAGAAATCCAGGCCTGCATTCACATAATCATGACAAAAACTAAGGCGGCATTGTCATTGGTCATCTGTTAAAGATTCCTTCACTGCAGGTATAAAACAATGTAATCCACCCTCCCTCAGTCGTCGCCTTGTGGTTATTGGGTGACAGAGAAGGCCTGTGTCTCTTGTTAATTTCACAGCAGTGCCCAGTGGACATCTGTCTGCTTCCTGTCTTAGTCTCTCGTCCTCCTCTTGCGTCGTGACACGTGGACCTCCAGGTCTCGGCGTTGTCAAGACATGACCTTCCGCCTCGTGGCACTCCACCCACAGCGTGGAGATACCCATAAGTCGGCTGATTTCCCGTATCCCCTTCCCAGCTTTGTGATAACCAACTATTGGGGTTCTCCTCGTGATAACTTCAGGGCAATTAGCACGTGTCCTTGGAGCTCGCACATTGCGTTGTGGTCTTCCACCCATACCTACAATAAACAAAAGGAAAATATTAGCACAAATTAATTGTATGATCTATATTAATAATTCCACCAACACATTGTTACGCTGGCCAGCTTGCCAGAATGTACTCGTACTCGCTAGCGCTCGCCAGGGCAGTGAAATGGGCTATAATAATCGTAGAACGATGTTCTTTCTTTCTTAGTGTTCATGTTGTCACAGACAGATCAGTGGTGATCTTTATTCTTGTCTGTGACACGTGGAAGTATTTGATATCATTGATAGAGTATAAGATATGTTGTGTGAAGTTACTAAGGAGAGAGAGAGGGGAGAGCGGGGTGGTAGTGTGTGCGTGTATATGTACGTGCGCATTCCTCGCTTGGGCGGTGGTTCCCATGCTCGTGATTGGTCGGCTAGCCTGGCGTGTCATATGACGCCTGCTCTTCATGACGTAGTTGTCTGTGATTGGGGGCCGCTGTCTCAGCTCGGTGCTGGGGGACTCCTTGCCTTGTGTCTCCTTAGAGCTTGGCATGGTGTGTTTGGTCCTAGACGTCCCTTGCAATCTGTCCCCAATCTAACCCCCTGTACTACTGTTTCTCTCTCTGAACTTCTTCTTTTCCAAAACTTCTTATCTTTATTCAATTACTTATCCCTTCTGGTTCTGCATACGACTTCCATAGTCGGCCAGTCGTATTACCAGCACCAGTTCTCACATATATGTTTTGCACTAGCTTTAGGGATTATTAGAGTCATAGTCACATGGTATCATAGTATTGGGGTGCTTCTAATTATTGAGTTGTTCTTTCCTACTATTTAATGCTAGACAGTGGAGGGTATCTTTGGTCGTTGTCTGAGTTATGTATGTGGCAAGTCAGAGCCTGTACGACTTCCACGAAGCTAGGTAGCCTGTAACCCTTGTGCATATTTTTCCTTTGCGAGTGTAGCAGTATACAAGTGAAGGGCTTTTGCCTACTCTTACTTGTATGCTTGCTACCTCATTTTGTTGACCTTTGTGGAGCGCCAGGGTAAGACCAGATACTTGAGATCTGGACTTACCAAGAGAGCCTCCTAGTCACTTAACGTATCATAAGAGAAATCTGTTCAAGGGGAGACAGTAGGCTACGAGCATGCTTGCGCTCTGCCTAGGTTCCTTGTACCTTTTATGCCACTGCTAGACTTTATAAGTGAGAAAGACAGCATTGTGTTTATTAACTTTAACTACGTATGCTTTAGGAATTATTCACGCCTTATTTTAGCCTAGGTTGATGCATAGTGCACAACCCAGTTTGGCTGTTACGTTGGCTAAGGAAGTACTGTTTTGAGTGGGTATTATTAGTGCTGTCAGAGAGTTGTTGCACTCCCTTTTTTTATATATATGTACCCTACGTGTTGGTGTATTTAAGATACACGCTTTGGTGTCTTGCCCCTGCATTATTTCTGTTCTATATTCGACGAGCATCTTAGAGCATCAGACGTTTTCAGAAGATTCCATATCTGATTGCTGTAGGACTAGATTTCCAGTGTTTTCATAGAGCATTGCAGAGTTTAGTGTTGAGTTCAGACTCACACTAAAGTTAACGTAAGCATATACTCCTTTATTAAATCTTGTTATAGTTTATTTAAGCATTGTTATTACTTGAGAGCATTTTATTAACGTAAAGTACTCCTGTTGTGAGTAGGCTTTGCCGTCACCGGAAAGCCTTTGTAGAAGTGCACTAAACCCAGTTAATTGATACCCCGTTATCCAGTAGATTAACTCTGGAGGGTTTAAGTGTTTTGTTCACCGGCGTAATAGTTTGAGGGTTTGGAATTAGCGTACCGTTGTTGCAGATATAGCCTATCTTCTAGTCCATTATTAAGTGCCCTTGTTTATTTCGTAGTGCCGGTCGTAACAACATATTAATACAAATTGCTACGTCATAGAGAGAATAATGTGTATAGTCACCATTCAAGTGAGACAAATTCGAGATTACAATCACAGTGCCTTGAATACTTGAATGGATTTTTTGTATATCTATATACTATTTTCGATTGTCTGTCTGTGTGTCTGTTCTTTATGCATGGCCAAATGTTTTAAGCTAGAGCGTTCATACTTGGTATGCATAGTAAGGGGGTGCCTAGGCAGGTTTTAGTGAAAAAATAGAATTCCCCAGGGTGAAAGGGACGGATAAAATGGGCGCAAAACTGGAAAACTCGCTTTTGGTTTAAAAGAAAATGGCCGTTTGGGACAGAAGGAAGCCTCCGATCGAAAAGGTGTATGGAACGAAAGTTGTTCGCAGCCCCCCAAAATGGGGGTACGGATGAGGTCAGATAAAAAATCGGAGGTCATTTAGCGGCCGAAATCGAGGTCGCCGTTTAATGAGGCACAGGGAGGTTATGGTAGTAGTAGTATTGTGATGATTGTGGTAGTAGTGATTGATGATGGTGATTATAGTAGTAGTAGTGGTGGTAGTAGTGATGGTGATTATGGTGATTATAGTAGTAGTAGTGATGGTGATTATGGTGATTACCCGGGAAACGCCGGGTACCCCTGCTAGTTTACAATATTAAGTAAAAGAACATCTCACCCCTATCCCAATCTTAAGTAAGACATTTTTTATTTACAGAAGAGCGATACTTGAACGGAGAATTATACCCACATTTGTATATACTTGTTTATAATGAAGATGCAAGCTTCGACTCTCTCTGGGGAAAGGGGGAGGAGGCGGGTAAAGGGGAGGGAAAGTGGAGGTAGGAAATGGGGTGGGGAGGGGGGGGGGGGGGAGGGGGAGTGAGCTCTATATCTCGGGGATAATAAAGTGGATCTAGGTTAACAACAAAATAAATATTGTGGATACAATAGAAGTAAGAAATACTATCTATATAATATTTTCGATTGTCTGTGTGTGTGTGTGTGTGTGTGTGTGTGTTCTTAATAGGCGGCCGCAGTTTTGGACCTGGGGAGCTGAAACTTTGCATGTGGGTGTCAATTGACCTGGGTCAGGTCATAGAGGGGGCGAGGCCACGATCGGAGGTCATTTCGAGGCCGAAATTAAAACAAAATTGAAAACAATTGAACAAAATGGCCGTTTGGGGCAGAAGGAGGCCTCCGATCGAAAAGGTGTATGGAACGAAAGTCGTTCGCAGTCCCCCAAAATGGGGGTACGGAGGAGGTCAGATCCAAAATCGGAGGTCATTTAGCGGCCGAAATCGAGGTCGCCGTTTAATGAGGCACAGGGAGGTCGAGGCCGGTGATTATGGTAGTAGTAGTATTGTGATGATTGTGGTGATGATGGTGATTATTGTAGTAGTAGTGATGGTGATTATGGTGATTACCCGGGCAATGCCGGGTACCCCTGCTAGTTTGTTATAATAGTGATATTGTGTAAACAAATAATAATAACATTCGTGAAACCTATGAAGGTAACACTGTGTGAAACTATTGATGACAATAGTAACAACACAAATGAGCAGTAAGAACTTTGCATGAATTATCTCTGTATTAACCGCAGTACAGTTTAATCTACTACTATTGATGTCTGACTAATGCAAGACGATTGTATTACAATTCCATTTGGCCTTACGCGTACAACAGTTTGAACATTGTTAGTTTATCCCTAAATTTTAAATAATAAGCATTTATATAACTGAGTTCCTGTTACCTCATCTACAAAATCATAGGTAAGAGTCAGATACATTGTTTCCACGATGACTTCCATCCAACGACTGACAACACTGATAATGGTTAATGCAGCCACAGACACCTTCCAATTAATTTACATCGAACCTCGCTGACATCTTCATAGCAATAATACAAATGAATAATATCAATTAAGTACGATTAAGTACGACAGGTTGGGTAAGAGGTATCCTCACCAGGATTCGAACCCACTCACTCCATGTATATTTGGGAGAGTCGGGCACCGTAACCACTCGGCCATGAGCGGATATAAGGAAAGCAACCTTAGTTCGTATTTGAGGAACCAGGTTTGTAGTCTCGTGGAGGACTATGCCTTCGAACACATGGTGGGTTTATTAGACTTCGACCATGACTATTTGTACGCTTTACCCCCGCCAACTCGGTTAAGTGATATACGATTTTTAATCGTCCTGGTACTATTATGGAACCACTGAAAATGACAAATATCAATTATGTACGATTAAGTACGACATTGTCGTACTTAATCAAGTGAATAATGTAATTTATAAATATTCCTGCGTGTATTATTACTTCTTTGGTTTCATAAAATGATCTACAGTATTTTCAACTATCAATTGCCTTGTAATGTTCCTAAATGAACATAAGATATGATGACCTGTCGTGTTCCCAGTCGCCGACTTTCATAATATAAGCTGCTCTCTGTTCAAAATATTCAAGACATCAGACTATTGCAGTGATTGCCTCACTAATGCCACCGACTGGTTGTTGGAAAATGGCAAAACACATGATTGGTGTATAATAAAACCTAATATAGAAGGCATTTCACTTCAAACTGCTTACAGCAGGAGATTTGTTCGAATAAAGATGCATTTTGTGATATTTACCAGCAAGGAATATCATTCACAAGTAGCGGTTTTATCACTTACCGTTACGAACTTCAAAGTATCACTGTAAGGTAGCCATAGAACAACGGTATCCCATGATTGTTCATACCTACCCGATATGGTATTGGTTGATGTCACATGTAAAGAAGTTAAGTTTCATTATTGTATATCCTACCTCCATGTGAATTGGTCCAAGTGTCATTTGTGCGGTTTCCCTAGGTCTCATTAGTGGTTTGCATTATTGTCGTATTGTATTATGTGAGCAGTGCAAGGCCTTTATATTATGTGAGCAGTGCAAGGTCTTTATATTATGTGAGCAGTGCAAGGCCTTTATATTAATTTAATATGTGGGTATTTCGTGTTTAGTAGGACGAATGTGTATACAGCACAGCTTGTGGAAAATTCCACATCCCAGCAACAGTGATGAAAAACTTACCAATGTGTTGAGAAGCAGGTACCAAACAGGCACACCGGTTGACAGACCAGCAGGCAAGAGGGTAGGCAGACCAGCAGGCTGATGGACACATGGACAAAGCATCTGGAACACAATAATGATGTTGTGTAACATTAACACATAGCAAAAATGGCAAATATATGCATGGGGGTAATTTCCACAATATGTTGCGTATTGCTGCCAAACTTTGCAAAATTATAGGGGAAATGGCCCAGGGTAGAACCAATAGATTGGGTATCCATCTTACCTCGTCAGGCCATAGGCCTGTAACGCTGTGGTGCGCACGCCAGGTTAGCAACAGGTAAGCAGGCAGATTTGCAGGCAGGGGGACCGGGAAGACAAGCGGTGGGTCGATGGGTAATAACACACAGGATGAAGCTGAAATACGACAATACATATGACGCAATGTTAATTAATAGCAGAAAAGCACATTAACATATAAGCATGGGGATCACGTGTCTTACATAATATGCAATACTAAACTCAAACCTATCAAACTGTGTAGTTAATACAAAGTGTGGAACGAACACGTTGAGTGTGTAAAGTTACCTCAACAACCCATAGCCATGCAATGCTTCGGTGTTTCTTGCTGCCCGACGAAAATAACTAGGGCTACAACCTTAAACTTTTCATTGGCTGTTACGAAATCTGGTAGTGTAGGTTCATTCCCTCCTTCCCCACGCCCCACACAGCCGTCTTCATTTCCATGTTCCCTGTGATCACGTCATGTATACTTGTATTCATTTCGAAGAGGAGGATGTTCTGTACTGGTGTAAATGTTTACCTTGCTTTGATGTGTCATACACAGGTATTGTGTAAAACATCAATGGGGGATTATGACTTGAATGGCTAGTTACGAGCTGTAGTCTAGTGTTCCGTAGTGTGTGTGTGTGTGTGTGTGTGTGTGTGTGTGTGTGTGTGTGTGTGTGTGTGTGTGTGTGTGTGTGTTATCTATAAGTGAACTGATACTGCTATAGGTGTTTGGTTCCTGACATACTAAACTAGGAACTATAGAATGTAATAATACGAATCTTCTGGTAAATGAAATTCAGGTGTGAAACGGAGGGGGTTATGAGTAGTGACATAGGTGGGTATTATGTAATACCACACAAAGTAAAGCTTCGGTGGCTGATGTGTTTATGTATTCGGTATTAACTGAATATGAAAGTGTATAATAAATTCCAAAGGGTAGAGCCAATATAAAAACAGCATCGTGATAATTATTACGTTTAACAATGGCTATAGATAAATTGTTGATGTTAGTGTTATAAGATCTGATGTATTGTAATATACAATAAACAAACCCAGCTCAACAAGGTTAAAGGCATGACAACAAATGGATGAACCGTATGTGAGTATGTGTTTACTATGTAGACTACAACGGATGACGTCTGATGAATCACACATACACACACACACACCGAAAGCCTGACCATTCACTGGTCGGTTTGGAAGTGTTTATTAATATATTACAACCTATGAGGATATTCTGCTGTGTCTGAGTTGACTGTAGATACAAGAGGGAATAAAATAAACAAACATATTTTTGTCATTATAATATCCATAATAGGCATATGATTGCGTGCACCGTAGCATAACAGCATCAATATATTATATGGGGTTTTAGGTGGCTGATATGAGAGAAGTGATTAATGAGAGTGTTTCCTTGTTGTTTACATGAAGGACTGGAGTCTGTTGTGATTGCAGCATGTGATTGTGTTGTGTTGCTGGAAAGTGTAATGCTGTTTAGTGTTTTGTAGAGTGTTTTGGTGTTTGTTTTGTGATCAAGTGTTTGTAAGAAGTTATTCCAGTTTAGTGTTTGTTGTTCTTGTATTTTGTCGTTGATCTGGGTGTTGAGTGCTTGGATTTGTTGTGTGATGTCTTGTGTGTGGGATGCTGGGGAGTGTTTTAGTGTGTCACGTTGTCTGATAAGGTTTTGAATTTCTGGTAAGAAGTTGGGGTTGTGTCTTTTTCTGTAACCTCTTGGAATGTTTCTTGTCAGCGATTTGGATAGTTGTGTTGAATGTGTGGACAACATTGTTGATGTTAGTGATGAGAGCGCTGTTTAGGGTTTCAAAGTGTTGTTCTGTCTCATTTGTGAAAGCTTCCCAGTTGGCTCTTTATAATTAGTGTAAGTGTGTCTGTGGCTAGCTGGGGTGAGTCTGGTTTTGGTGGTGATAATGATCGGGAGGTGGTCGGAGCCTAAGGTTTTAACCACCTTCCAGGATGTTGCGTGGGCGAGTTCTGGGGAGCAAAAGGTGATATCCGGAGATGATGGGTCGTAGAGGGCATGGTGGGTAGTATGGGTATGTTGATGGATGTCGTTGAGGATGTAAAGTTATCTGATTGGTGTTGTAGGACCAGCCCTCTGTCTGTGTCGGGGTTTTCGAAAAACCAGGCCGACGTCTTGGCGTTGAAGTCACCACTCAGGATGATGTGTGGGGTGTTTGTGATATGTTGTAGTTGTGGTCTGTATTCGTTGGGTACTGTGGGGGATGGTTGGGGAGGGATGTATGTGTTTATGATGGTTATGTTGGATGTGTTGCCGGTGCATATTTTAATGGATTGTATTTCTGTTGTGTTATCATTTGGTGGGAGGAGGGATTTGGTATTTGCACTGGTGACTATATAATATATATGTTATGTCTTTGTGTACCAGGGTGATGAGGCCACCGCCGCCGCCAACGGCCCGGTCTTGTCTAATGGTGGTGAACTCTTGAAATGTAGGTGTTTGTTGTGTTGTGCGGAGTTGTATTTCTTGTATGATGGCAATGTGTATGTTGTGTTGTTTGGTGAAGTGTGAGAGTTTGTGTTTCTTTGTGTTGATGCCATCAATGTTTGGTTGGAGAATGGTAATGTTGTGTGTGCGGTGTATGTTGGGTGCTGCTGAACGAGGATGGGATGGGGGTGAGGGTGGGGGTGGGGTGGATGGGGTTGGGGGAGGTGGTGGGGGTGAGGGTGGGGATTGGTGTGCAGGAGATGAGGGTAGGAATGGGTTAGGTTGGGGTGTGGTGTGTGGAGATGAGGATGTGGATGGTATGGGAAGGGTAGGTGGGTTGGGGAGAAGAGGTGGACGGGTTTTAGGGGAGGGAGTGGATGGTATGGGAGGGATAAGTGGGTTGGGGAGGAGAGGTGAACGGGTTTTTAGGGGTAGGATTTGACTGGGAAAGGAGGGGCATGAAGAACAGGTCCAGGTGTTTGTGTAGTGTTTCTTGAAGGCAAGTGTTATGCAGGTGAAATGGGTCCAGTTCCCGCATGAATTGCAGAGAACTGAACCCTTAGTTTAGCGACTCTCGAAGTGATGGGTTTTGAGAAAGTTGAACATGTGTATGTGTAGGTGGGTCCTGGGTTGCTCTCAATGTCTCCGGCTAGAAGGAGTCTTCGAGAAATGAAAGCCGGAGAGTAATTTCTCGGTGTAGGAAAAACAGTGTAATGTGTGTGTGTGGTATGAGAGGTGTGGTAGATGCCCGGCGCGACCGAAGCCGCTCCAAGGACTCGTGCCCCCAGGGAGGGGGCAGGGGATGGTTGTGACGGTTTGGCTCCCGGAAACTGCTCCCCACGGTCGGGAGCCGGATGCCCTCTGCTGGTCGGTGATCTTGTCCCCGGCTGGGAGGGTCGGCAGCCATCCATGGTCAGCAGCTCCAGGAGGTGGTCCCACGGCGTAGACGCCGCCACTCCAGGACCTATAGAGGGGTAATACAAGGTGATATAATTTCACCCAAACTGTTTACAGCATGTTTGAAAGACATATTTAGAAATCTTAATTGTTAACGATAATACCTACACAACCTTGGAGTTGCTGATGACTTCGTTCATTTCAGTGACTCAGGGGAAGAGTTACAACAGATGTTAGAAGATTTAATCAGAGAAAGCCTTCAGGTCGGACTGAAAATAAATTAAAGAAAACCAAGATTATGTTAAATCATCTTGTGTAACCATAACAAATAAAGAAAGAAGATGCAGTGACAGAAGTAGTTGAAAAATACAAATACCTAGGCCAGATTATATAGGCAAACCCAGATCACTCTAGATATATCAAGCGAAGGATTGGCATTTGGTAAACATAGCTCCATTATGAAAAACAAGCTACCCCTTTCAATAAAAAGGAAAGTATACAACCAATGTGGCCTCCCTGTACTTATATATGGATCAGAAACTTGGAGTATAACAAAGTGTATAGAGCATAAACGTAGGAGTGCCCAAAGAGGAATGGAGAGGATAAAGTCAGCCATAATTTGGAGAGATAAGAAGAGAGCATCTTGGTTAAGAGAACAAACAAAATCAAAATATATTCTCAGAATTATAAAATCATAGGAGATGGTCCGGGGCAGGTCATATATTTAGAAGACATGATAACAGATGGACAACTAGAGCAACATAATGGGAACCTAGAGATAGAGCTAGAGGAAGGGGTAAACAGAGAACCAGATGGTGGGATGATATCCTAAAGTGTGCTGGGTTGGATGAAACAGACTAACATATGACCGGTTAGAGTGGACACGTCTGATAGAGGCTTTTGTCCTGCAGTGGACTAACTCAAACTGAAAATGATGATGATGATGATGATATAAATCCAAACACTAAACTGTATATCCTGTACCAGAATTGCTGAATGTTTATTATGGGCATGAACATATATGAGTGAATAGAGAGACTAATTTCGGCAGTGGTACCAACATGGAGGAACTTGAGCGATCTCTAATATTACGGAATCTCTAGGGGGACCCAAGTTAAGGTCAGGTCAATACAGCTGTTGATTGGTCCATTGTCAAACAGTTAGTAGACACTTAATGGTGTTAGAATGATAGACAGAGGGAGAGAGAGTGTGTGTGTATGTGTGTGTGTGTGAAGGAGAGTGAGATTGAGAGGTTATCTGTATAGGCTATGTGAGACAGATAGAGAGTGAGCGTGTGAAATTTGATTTGTTTTGTATGGCTTGATTTGTCATTGCCAAATATGTACATACATAATATACAATAGTACATAATACATATATATGAATGATTGACAGATATAGCTAGCTAAGCAAAGCTCAATGTAGCTAGCATTATATACGTCAGTAAATACTTAATGCTAAGTTACACGGTTATACAGACTATAATAGGCACATAATAACACAGTATATAACCTGTTTTATTATGTAAAGAACACGAGTCAAATTAGTGATTTTGTTTATTTCCAGTAGCCTTCACGAATAGGCATGCAAGTAGCTTTATGACAACTATTTATGGAGAAATTAAATAGACAGTAGTTTAAATACAATCATCGCTATTTAATATTGGTAAAAAAGGTGATGTTTAATAGACTTTGTCTGAATGGTTAGTTCAAGCTTTTCTATAATTTAACACCCCTATAGCTAAGACAGCGTTGGGCATGTGATGTTCTGCAATATGGGAGTCGTAGTAACTCCTGGACTCTTCTGGTGTTAAAGTTAAGGGCCATAACATGAATATCGTCCTCCAAACACATAATTATGACCATTTCAAAATGTATACACCAAGTTTACTGCCTGAACAAACAAAACATAATTTAATAATAGTAGACCATATTCCTAGAATATTGGACCTGTATGAGCATTATAAGATTAGATTGGAACCTGGTATGCCACATACAGAATGTACACACCATTACACCACCAAGACAAACGTTCAGCATTTGACCACAAACAATAACCATTTGTCGACTACTGGATATCAATATAATCATGTGCTGGACCCAACTACACTGTGTTCCTCTTGTTATAATCATGTGCTGGACCCAACTACACTGTGTTCCTCTTGTTATCACCAAGCTTCAAATGTCTAGATATATTATGGATTCCAGGATTTGTTACTGACTGCATTGTATTCGTTATTACATAATGTTTATATTACGAGTGACTGGGTTGTAAGCATGTACAGATGTAAGACAACTCTTGTACTGCACTCACAAGTTACAGATGCGTCGTGATAAGTAACAATTTTAACATTAATATGAAGCCTTTTAAGCAAACTAAATATAACTGACACCCCTATATAGTATAACAGAGTTATATATATATATATATATATATATATATATATATATATATATATATATATATATATATATATACAGTATATATATATTAGTGTAGCCAGGGAGGATATTTTCTTTCAGGCAGGTGAGATTAAAATAATAGGCACAGTTTGCATTATTGAGTTTTTTATTGATACTCTCAATTTTTCGTATAGTTTTTCTGGTATTTTCAGGAAGTTGGTAAAGGAGGTTTGCAAATGGTTCCGACGTTTCAATGGGCGCAGCCATCATTATCAAGGAGAAGTGAATTAGAAGGTGATAAGTCGAGTTTATATAGGCGATACAAGATCAAGAAAGGGATTATTGTGTGCTAGCTGCACGCTGGTTGGCTAACCTAAGACTAGCTCGGGTAGGCTGGCCGGACGCAGGAGTGGGCGGGGCCTCTGCGTCGTTCATCTGCGTGTGTGGAGGGGGCATTCCTGGGGGCATCATGGGGGGCCTCGCTGTGGAAGGGCGTGCCGAGGGTAGGATCTGGCTGTATTCCGCTTGTGTAATTAAAGTAGGTTGGTATGTTTGTATATATATAGCTTCAAGAATGAATAGGCGGCGTGAGTCTATTTCTTTATCAAGAATAGAGGTGTGTTTATCTAAGTCGGGTCTGGTGAGTTCCTGATGGTGTGGGGATGTGTGGTAGTGGTCCTTGATAGCTCCGGCTTGAAGGTGGAAGGTAAGGCGACGTGACAGACGAGTCCTTGTCAAACCGACATAAGTGTGAGGTCCACTGTCCTCACTGTTACAGGTGTGTCGGTATATGACATGGTCCTCTTGTGACGGTTTCTTAGCGGTAGCCGGGCTGTTGCGAATGACTAGTTGTGATGTTTTCCTCGATTTGTAGTATATGGTGAGTTTAAGGTGTGGGTCAGGGTTCGTAGTTTTAACGTTGTTGCTGATAATGTCTCTCATTATGTTTTCGTCTGTTTTGTGATCTGAGGACATGTGGTTTGTATAGTAAATTTTTATGTATTCAGTGTTTGTATTAGTAGGCATGTCGTTTTTGTACCATGTTTCAAGGTGTTTGTTGATGGTGTGGGCGATGTCCGAGTTACTGTACCCATTGTTTACAAGCACCTGGGTGAGCCTCTCGAGTTCCTTGTGAGTGTCTCGCCAGGAGGTGCAGTGTGATAGGGCTCTCCTGACGTAGGCGGCGATGGTGGATCGTAAATATCGCTGGGGGCATTCACTTTCGCCGTTGAGACATAATCCGTTGTTGGTGGGTTTGGTATAGACAGTGGTGGTAAAGCCTGAGGTGTTGTTGTTGTTTACGAGGACATCAAGGAAGGGGAGATGACCGTTAGAGGACTCCTCGAAGGTGAAGTTTAGACTTTAGACTTTATATATATATATATATATATATATATATATATATATATATATATATATATATATACAGATACAGCGTGTTTCTGTACTTTACCGACAAATTTTGTGGGTTAATAGATGAACAGAATCTAAGTATACAAGCCTAATTAAAAATATAACGTTAATGCATTATAAGAGAGGTACAGGACCTGCTAGCAGAAACTGCTAACAACGAGTTTACATAACTTGAAACAAGAATATGAGGTCGTTAATAACTGTCAATGCAAAGTACAAATCATACTTAGCATGAATTATGTTATGGAAGACATATGAAACAGAAAACATTTGTCCAATGGAGCTTAGCACTTTTGTGCTTATCCTATGCTAAACTCGCTAGTATGAAATGCTAAACAGAGACATTACTGGCTGTGATAAAGGCAATGCCCTATTTACATGAACAGAATAGCCAACACAGCCACAGCCTGTGGCCGAACGATCGAACACGTCAAATCTCCCCCTACCCCACCCTCACCTCCCCCCCACATCCCTGTCCTTTCTCGGGTAATCGAGGGAAGGTTTTTAAGCTTCTCTTACGAGCGGACCTGACTATGTCAATCTGTATCTGTCTGTAGCTTGAGTTCTGCGTTGTTTTGGTATGATTCATGCACCAGCGATAATCCATAAAAAACGTAGGATTTAGCGTTACTAATACAGTACTGAATTTATGGAATACGTAGGCCCTATCCATGTTCCGATGGTTCGTTTGGGTATTGTAGGGTTCATACAGTATTGAGCTAGGAGTTGTCCCACAGCCTCGGGTTCAATACTTCGAAGCCTACGGATCTGATCGAATCCCGTGATTGAGATACTGTACTGTTTTGTTAACCGTTCGGACACTTGGCTACGGCATTGCATTCGTCACAACCAGTACGGTAACGCCTCTGTTTATCATTTTACACCAGTCTTGTCAGCATTTTCTGCTAACAGGTCCTGTACCTCTCTTATAATACGTTTACTTATTATTTTTACTTAGGCATTTATATTTCGGATCTCCCCATCAATTAACCCACAAAGTTTGTTGGTAAAGTTCGGAAACACGCTGTATATGTATATGTATATATATGTATATACAGTATATATATATATATATATATATATATAATATATATATATATATATATTGATATTGTGACGATGTTCCTTCATCGTAAGCTTTATATAGATTATAAATATTCTATATAGCCTATAAATTACTATGTTGCATTGGTCATAATATTATATTCACAGGGTGAATAATTATATCATACGTCTCGCGGTAATTTCAATAGTGCGTGATATGAAGCAGTGTTCAACCCTGCTTCATATTATCAGTATATTATCGTCTGTCCCAGTATATGATCGCCTGCTTCATATTCTTATTATTTCGTTCAATGACGTGGTCACTTTGTGTTTCCATTCTCAGTGGCTGTCGTCTGCAGATGTTTTAATTGTTTATTAATTTATTGGGGGCTATTAATAATACATTAACACAATGCATATATATATGTTATGCATTGCATACATTTTGTATTTAGTTATTTAATCCTATGTGGTCCTCCTTACATTGTACATTACGTTACATTAGTTACATTGTGCATAAAAGAACCATCGAGCTGGTTCATGTGGAGCCACCTGTCGTCGTCAGTGTGTGCCAGATGGAGGTCAGTCCGTATTCAGTTATCGAGGGAGCAACACCTACCTCTCGAATTCTCTCCTCTTGGCATTTGTTTATTTATTCTTTATTTTATTCATTGGCATTATTCATTTATATAAGCAATCTATGGACGTGTGTTTATTGTTTGTTTTTCATATCTGTTTTTTTTATTGTCGCACCCTTGGCCTGGTTAAGGTAAATGTATTTGTTTATGTGCATTATTCTAGTTAGGGGTCCAGACTATTGGGGTGCCTGGTTCGAAGTGGAGGGTGGAGGACTTCATTAGTCTTTTGTTACAGGGAGGATTACTTCGGCCCAGGCCAACCAATGGTCTGGAGAGCTTAACCCTTAAAGATCGGGGCCCGACTTAAGTCCGAATCGAGAAAATTGGACTGAATGGCGGGGTCCGACTAAAGTCCGTGGGCGTATTCCCGCCCTAATTTAGGTGGAAAGCGAAACTTGGTGGTCAGGCGGTGTACTACAAGGTCCCACCCACACATCCCCACTGCATGACCGTGACTCAGTAACCCTCAAGCAGCCGTAATGGAAGGTCAAGATTTGCCCGTGTCCGATTCGGTGGCCCCTAGTGCGTCGCGCCACCCTACTCATCACGCCCGGCTCATCACTCATCACGGCCCACTCATCACGCCTTGCTCACCGCCCAGGAACTAGATATCATGCTGAACTCTTCAGAACTTTCTAATAGGCTGTTGAATGAAACCATGGAAGGTCTGGGTGAGAGTTTTGATAGTGTGGATGACTCGGAAGACGGAAATATGCCGATCATAGGCTTTCACCCCAAGCATAATTTGTGTGTCGCAAATTTTGTGGTTGATGTTGCACAGACCGTTGAGCAAAATGGAGACGTTCCTGACGAAGAACATACTAGTGTGGGTGTTGGTAAGTACAATTTACATTTTATAATTGGTTGAAAGTTTGATTGCAAACATTTTAT
The DNA here is from genome assembly GCA_032716605.1 of Paralithodes platypus. Lineage (NCBI taxonomy): Eukaryota > Metazoa > Arthropoda > Malacostraca > Decapoda > Lithodidae > Paralithodes > Paralithodes platypus. The sequence goes on along the minus strand of CM064580.1, from coordinate 10,708,338 downwards.
CACCTTACGAGCAGGTGGTGGAGTATATTTCACTGTGCCGCCCAGCGGGTTTTTTTTTTACCCTAAATGGGGTTGTTTCCGTGCTCTTTTTCATGCATAAACAAGACCCAGAGTGTAATACAAGTATGTATCCCTGAAAGGGCGTAAATTGAGCTTTACAATGACACCCGAACTATCCTTCTACGATCACTGGTTGTCTTGCAACGATCGTGCAACACGAGTGCAAAAACCCTAAAATACGGTAATTTCCTTATATAATTCCCTGTGTAGCGAGGGAGGGAGGGTAGATGTAAGTGGAGTAAAGCACAGTAGGTCCACGGGCCACGGCGGCCGTGGCGAGCGGTCAGGAGGTAATTTATGCTCCTAATCACTGCTCCACTGTCTCTCAGAGCACATTACGTCCTCAAAATTGCACTCTACAAGAAATTTCCTTTGCATTTTATAGCGTATTATTTGCAGGCGTTCGGTAAATTTCTCACGATAACCAGGGTGTACGGTACATTTTCACGATAATACAAGCAACAACGAATCTTGGCGAAGATTGTGGTCTACAATATACCTTTTTATAATTGCATGTGACCTTGTAATTGCTTGAAAGTTTGATTGCAAGCATTTTATAGCGTATTATTTGCAGGCGTTCGGTAAATTTCTCACAATAACAACCAGGGTGTACGGTACATTTCTCACGATAATACAAGCAACAACGAAGCTTGGTGAAGATTGTGGTCTACAATATACCTTTTTATAATTGCATGTGACCTTGTAATTGCTTGAACGTTTGATTGCAAGCATTTTATAGCGTATTATTTGCAGGCGTTCGGAATATTTCTCACGATAACCAGGGTGTACGGTACATTTCTCACGACAATACAAGCAACAACGAAGCTTGGCGAAGATTGTGGTCTACAATATACCTTTTTATAATTGCATGTGACCTTGTAATTGCTTGAAAGTTTGATTGCAAGCATTTTATAGCGTATTATTTTCAGGCGTTCAGTAAATTTCTTATGGTAATATAAACAACGAAAGATTGAATATTTGTGCTTGGCATTACAAGTGATCACTCCCATAATCGAATTATATGGGCCATGGCCAGTTCGGTCACAGGGAGTATTCGGATGCACAGAGTAAATTATTTATTTGTCATTATTATTAGGTTATTAGTCCTTTTAACTATTTATTTGTCTATTATTATATTGGCAACATACCTTCAAACCAGGGATCATAAATATATCAAAATAAGTCCTGTGGGACTATGAAATAGCTATTATTGGACAAGGAAAATATTTTGTTCATCCCTCCACTGGAACATCAACAACAATGTCAACAACGTATAGCCGTCGGCAGTGTGCAGTACTGCCAATACGTATAGAGACTTCCGCTAGATCTAGAGACCTTTACTTCGATCTAGCAGCAATGACTTACACTAGCGGTTTTGTTTTGAAATTTCAGAACAATTTCGAAGTGATATTATATATATTTTGCCAATTCATATTTCTAGTGGTATTTATCATGTCTTACATCTAACAATATATGCGAGCAGATTTAACTTCAATTGGTAACCCTCCTGCTCGAGTCGGCTCGAAGAAAATCGATAATGGTGGCACTTTAGTAAACAGGAGATAAACAAAACCGCATGTGTATCGGTTTGGTGTATCGGTATTATGTTAAGTTGGCTACCTACTATTGTTTATAAGATATAGTAAGTAATGATAAGTAAATTATTATATATCGGCGATTTCGGTAACTTTTTTTTTTTTTTTTTTTTTTGCTAGATAGCGGGAAGAGGAAATACCTGCAGGACCGTGTCACAGGCAACAGGACTGTAGTTGTTATCTCCAAACCTGACGCTGTCCTGGAGTATAATGTGAACATGCAGTTGGTGGACAAAAGTGATATGCAGATCACTGCTGTTGACTGCCTGAGGAAGACCTGTAAATGGTACAAGAAGGTCGTACTCCATCTTCTTGATGTCACTGTGCTCAACGCATCCAATCTGTGGATGACGAACACAGGAAAGAAGACCTCTGTAAGGCTGTTCTCCAAGGACATCATAGAGGCCATCCTCCGTAAGCACGGAACCACACGTGCGCCACCAGTTCCGAGGGCGATCGTGGATTTGCCCAGCCGCCTTGAGTGCCGGGACTACCTCTTGACCCACAGGCTTGTGACTGTACCTCCCAACCCTAACCAACTTGATGCTGGCCGGGTGGCCGGAAAGAAGGTGTGCCACGTCTGCAGTCACATGACAAGGAGGCCCCGACATAGGAGGGAAGTCGTGTCCAAGTGTAGTCGGTGTGATGTGGGACTCTGTCCTATTCCTTGCTACACCGAGTACCACTCACTGGAACACTTCTAACCTCCTCCCTTCTTGCCAATCATTCATAACTTCATTCAATCATTCATTCATCTATTTCAAAGTACCTCATAAATTCATGTCATTCATAACTTCATTCAATCATTCATTCATCAATTTCAAAGTACCTCATGAATTCATGTCATTCAATCATTCATATGGTGGAATAGCACACTACCCAAACACAAGTGCATTCATCATCATCAGCAACATCACCCATTACATCCATAAGTTTCGAATCTCATCTATCCATCTGGTTCTTGGTCCACCTCATACATCCATGTCATTCATTCATACATACATTCATACACTCGCTATAGGCAGTTCTGCCTTTTGTCTACCTATATCCCATTCATACACTCGCTATAGGCAGTTCTGCCTTTTCCCTACCTCAATCACATAACTGCCTTTTGCCTACCTCAATCACATGTGGATTACACCTCCTGGGAACACCACAACAAAAAAATGATTCTTCAACACTACCCCATAGGGTGATTTGGAAATGTGTTGAAATAATATTATATATAAAACAAAACAAAAATCCTGCAAAGCAAGCGAAACTGAGAGAGAGAGAGAGAGAGAATGCAGAAAACTGAACTGAAGAAAGAGTGAAAAAGATATAATAATACAGAAATATTACAAGCAAATAAAGAAAGAGGGATTAGAGAAAATAATAATGAGAATTACATATACGGATGAGGAAGAGAGAAAGAGACAGAGCGCGCGAGAGAGGGAAAGCGAGCGAGCCAGAGAGAGAGAGACAGACGGGAGGTGTGAGAGAGATTAGAGAAAATAATAATGAGAATTACATATACGGATGAGGGAGAGAGAGAGAGACAGAGCGCGCGAGAGAGGGAAAGAAAGCGAGCCAGAGAGAGAGCGCGGGAGGCCGAAGTCAGGGCAAAGCGAACGCATCCAAATGCGCCCGGGAAATAGACCAAAAAGTACCTCCTCTTCCTCACCTCTTCCCACCCTCCACACTTGCTCATAACATTCATAATAGACTTATATGGGGATACGAAGAGTTGCTCTTTCCAAAAATGATCGTGTCGTTCCCATTGGAGCTATATTAACGGCGCTAGGGCGAGTGAAAGTGAGCGAATATTTCGGGATTATGCCCGCTGGGCCGCACGGTGTAAAATACCTTACCACCCGCTAAATAAGGGTTAAGTGGGTGGTGGTTGATTGGTGTTTTTTTTATCATTATTATTATTAATTAATTTTGCATTCATTATGGGCTGGTATTTAACGTAATTGTATTAACGTAAATTAAATCAGAGCTTTCACTTTTTTTTGTGCAGCTTAGGAAGGATCCTCCTCAGTATTGCCATTCGGTACTGAGTGTTGAAAATAGTTGTGGCTGAAGATATCTTTTCACCACAACTAGTGGTTCCAGTTTTTGCATTGTGTGTATAACGGAACCAGTTGGGGGATTGTCTGCACCTTTGGTCCCCAGAGAGCCTGGAAGTTGCGAATGAGCTCTGTTCTGTTGCGATAGGCTGTGTTACGAATTGAGGCTATGGAGGTGCTGAGTGTTTACTTGTCTGTGTTAGTCCATGGACTAGAAGCCTCTACTGTCAGTCGTAACAGTGGCGACCTCGCCAGCATCCTTTTTAAGCTGAATAACTTTTGTATGTATATATCAACCACCACTTCAACCCTTGTCTAGCGGGTGGTCTGTGGCCGTTTTGGGCCTTTTCAGGCCATTCTGACTGCTATATCAACCATCAGCATGAAAGGAACTGTATTGTGCCAAAAACTAGGCGGAAATCGCTACACAATGACACCACATACAGCTACGTAGCACTCGTGGAGCCCTGACAGTGTTACCTCAAAGATGGAAGTTTAGCGGATTTTGCTACATTGTTCACTTTTCGCGAACTATTGGTCACACTGTCATCCTCCCGTGCGGTGGGGGAACTGGAGTTAGTGTGGGCTGGGAGGCCACAGATGTCGAGCGTATGGTTCATTACTGTCCCACCCATTTTCACTCGATTTTCACCCATTTTTCACCCGTTTTTTGCCAGTTTCTTTAACTCTACATAAGTCGCGCGCCGCTAGACAAGGGTTAATTTGTTTTTCTCTGTGATTTTGTTTTTGTTTTTTGGTGATTTTTGAGGGTTACCCACACAGCCCTTTTGTTTTATTGCATTGATTAGACTACTCAACCATGGCGAGTAGTGTTCCCTTGTATCTCGTGACCGAGTCGGACGCTAGGGCATTCCTCCTCGCCCAGCCTGATCGGTCAGAGATTGCTCGCCGTGGGCGAGACAAATTATTGCTGGTGGCAGCTATGTTGACTGGTCGGAGTTGCACTGAGCTCCGAAAAGAGGAGTGTGAGGCATTGGTGGTTGAGTGGGTGATTACCCAAGGGGGGAGCGACAGGTCATCGCCGCCCGTGAGTGTGTCCAATGTAGCAGGCATCATAAGTCCCCCAAGCAGCATGAGCCGGTTGTCAGAGGACTCGCCTGGTTTGGGAACCCCGGGCTTGCCTGCTGCCGTTGTCACACTCGCAGGAAGGTTCCCCACTCAAGTGACCCATGTCCTCACACACTCTACACCAGTAACAACACCAGCAACAACAACACCAGTAATGGATTATCGTTCCCCACTAAGCTTTTTGCCCGGAAATGCCAACCGTCCTGGGTTTACCCTGGCTCACGCCACCCAGATAACTCGCCCGACGGTACCTTCTAACCCCCCTGCTGTTGTTGATCCTGATCTTTCTGTGAGAATGATGGAGATTGAGTTGGAGAGAGAGAGAATGAGGCATCAGGCCGAAGAGAGGGAGCGAGAAGCACAGTTAGAAAGGGAGCGCTGGTAGCATGAGGCAAGACAGAGGGAGAGAGAAGCACAGTTGGAGGAAAGACAGAGGGAAAGAGAAGCACAGTTGGAGAGAGAGCGCTGGCAGTTTCAGTGGGAGGTGCACGGGGTGTAAATGGTCGGGTTGAGTCGGTGGAGACATGTCTGGTCCGCAGCCTCAAGCTTGTGCCCGCTTTTGACGAAGTGAAGGTATCGGAGTGGTTCCTTCGCTTCGAAAAAAAGGCGCACGAGTTTGGGTGGGATCTGGGCCGGTGGGTCACACTAGCAGCCAGCGTATTAAAAGGCAAGGACCTAGAGGCATATGACAGACTCACGGCAGAGGAACTGGCCGACTATGAGCTTTTCAAAAGATGTGTACTACAGGCATACGAGTTAAGACCCGAGGCCTACCGTCTTTTGTTTAGAAATGCTCGTAAAAGACCTCATGACAGTCACGTCGAGTTTGAGAAGTATTTAGGAGACGCCCTAGATCGCTGGTTGCTGAGTGAAAACATTACCAACTATGTTGAATTCCGGGAACTGCTCCTCCTTGAACACTTCAGCAATGGGGTGGATAAAGAAATCTCTGCAAAAATTCTAGAGAAGCGAATTAAGCGTACTCGGGAGGCAGCATTGTGGGGGGATGATAGGATGTTGGCCTTGCGCAGTACTGGGGTCAGGGGTTCAGGTACATCAGCTGGTGCACATCGGCAGCATGCAGGTGGTGTAGTGCACGTCAGAACAGCGTCCGCTCCCAAGGCAGGTGGGGAGAGGACGGGTGCGGTTAATATAAATGCTAGTAAGTCTAGTACTTATGATTCACGTCAAGTGGTATGCTACTTTTGTCGGCAGAAGGGGCACATAAAGCCTAATTGCCCAAAGTGGAAGCAGTCGGTGAGCAAACCCGTATCATTGTTGGTGGGCATCCCAGCTGATGGGGGATTCGGGCTACGGGGAGAGTTGCAGGGCGTTGTCTGTGTTAAGTCTGGGAAGGAGACCTTCCCAGGCCAGACGACTGTGAACCCAGTTGGGGACTCCCCGGGTATCGCTGGTAGTAGTTCGGAAGACTCGCAGGTTTGGGGGCGTGCCTTTTTGCATGACGGGGAGGTAGAGCTTGAGAATGGACAAGTCTTCCCTGTTAAGGTGTTCAGGGACTCAGGGGCCCGACAGTCTTTGTGTGTTCGGTTGCCTGGGATGGACACTAAAGGGGACGACTTTGTGCTGGTGTGTGGGGTTAATTCTGAAGCATGTCACCCCCCTGGTTCAGATGTCATTGAGGTGCCCTGTAGTGACTTCTTCTGCACCTGTGGCAGTCGTGGAGACTTTGCCCATGGAAGGAGTGCATTTTTTGCTTGGTGCTGATATGGCGGGTGACCAGGTTTTCCCACCGCCAGTGTGTGTCTCCAGTGTTATTCTGCCTGATGTTCCCGAGAATCACGACTCTGAGATTTATCCTGTATGTGCCGTAACGCGGTCAATGGCCAAGGTCGCGAGTCAGGATGAATATTTTGAGGAGGAAGACAGAGTGGATGACGTGATAGATAGTTCAGAGGAGGGAGTGGACAGCCAAGAGGGCGCACTACCAATATCTCCCACGAACAGTGTTGGTGCCCAGAGTGATTTGTGTGATACTAGGATGCTTGTTGACTTAGATCCTTTAGCAGACTCTGGTGCCAGAGGTGGTGAGGAAGACGAAAATGGGGGCCCTACGGGTGGCACAGTTATCGTTTCGCCACCAACCTTGCCCCTTTATATATAGCATGATTGGTTGGCGGCGGTGGCTCCAGCTGAATTAATGTGGTGCCAGCAGGCAGATGAGGAGTTGGTACCTCTCTTTGGCCAGGTGGGCAAGGTGTGTAACCGTTCTGATGGTGCAGTTGCAATTTTTGTAAGTGAAGGGTTGTTGTTCAGACGTGGGGGTTCTGGATGTAGGGGTGGAGAGCAGTTGTTTGACCAGCTGGTGGTGCCGCTAATGTTTCGACAAGAGCTAATACACCTGGCCCATGCAGCTCCTCTAGCAGGCCACCTGTAGTCAGGAAAACGCTTGACAGGCTGTCTCAATATTTTTGGTGGCCACGAATGTCTGCCGCGGTAGCAGACTTCCTACAGTCGTGTCATGTGTGTCAGCTGGGATGGAAACCTAACCAGAGCATTCCTGTTGCCCCTTTACAGCCTATACCCGCTGTAGGTATCCCTTTTCACCGTGTCATCATTGATATGGTGGGACCCTTGCCCTGCACCTCGACCGGAAACCAGTACTTGTTGACCATTCTGGATGTTGCAACTAGGTATCCAGAGGGTATTCCAGTGCCTAGCTCACGTACTAAAGTAATCAGTCGTAAATTGCTAGATTTTTTCACCCGTTTTGGACTCCCCAAAGAGATCCAGTCTGACCCTGGGTCAAATTTCACCTCTAACATGTTCAAACAATTGTTACAGGAACTTGGGGTCGAGCAGATCCTATCGTCTGCCTATCATCCGCAAACTCGGGGAGCACTTGAGAGAGCCCATCAAACTCTCAAATCGGCACTGCGCAAGTTCTGCTTCGACCATGACCGTGATTGGGACCAGGCAATTCCCCTTAGTCCTTTTTGCCATCCGGGAGGTCCCCTCGGAATCCCTAGGGTTTTCGCCTAATGAGTTGGTGTTTGAGCATAGGGTTCGAGGTCCTCTGGCGGTGGTGAGGGAGGCCTGGGAAGAAGATGTGCAAGTCTCAGAGGTTGGTTTGTTGGACTTTGTTATGAAGACTAGGGAATGGTTGGTCACGGCTCTTTAGTTTGCACAGGTTAATCTTGTTGGGTCGCAGCGTAAGATGAAAGCACGGTATGACCAGAAAGCGAAGTTGAGGGAATTTGCGCCGGGTGAGGATGTGCTGGTGCTCCTCCCCCTGGTTGGTCAGCCGTTGAGAGCGAAGTTTAGTGGGCCCTACAAGATAATAAAAAAAGGTGAGCGAGCTGGATTACCTCGTAGCTACCCCTGACCGCAAGAAAGCACACCAGTTATGTCATGTCAACATGTTAAAACCCTATTATCGTCCCCCGACTGTTTTCCCCTGGTTCTGATGCATGCTTGTTGTCATAAAAACATGTTTCTGTGGAGGTGGACGACACTGGCTCCACGCAGGCAGTGTGCGCGTCGAGCATCGCCAATGTTGGGGGGCGCGACTCTTCTGTCGATGTGCAGAGGAGCCCCAAGCTTGCCGATTCTTGGGCTGGACAGGCACATTCAAAGGAGCAGTGGATGGGGAAAGGGAACGTTGGAGTTGCAGGTAGCAAGTCTCAGGGTGTTGGAATGCAGGTCCTGGCTGTATTAGACACGAAGGAGGAGGAGGAGGGAGATATGTCTCATGGGAATTTTCCCGATGCGGTGTCGGCTGGGGCCTGGTGTAATAACAATTCAGAGGCTTTGTGGGCTAAGCTGGAGCATCTCGACTAGTCCCGTAGGCAGGCTTTGTTTAGTCGGTTGTCACAGTATCCTTTGGTGTTTAGGGATGCGCCTGGGCTGACCATTTGGGCGGTCCACGACATTGATGTGGAGGATAATAAACCGATAAAGCTGGCTCCCTATCGTCAGAATCCTGCCCGAGCTCAAACCCTTCAGGCCGAACTAGATTATATGTTGGAGAAGGGTTTGATTGAGCATGTGTGGAGTGAGTGGGCATCTCCTGTCACCCTGCAGCCTAAGCCGGGTGGCAAAGTGCGTTTTTGAATTGACTTCAGGCGCATGAACGACCTCTCCCGCACTGACTCTTACCCTCTCCCTCGGGTAGATGATTCCGTTGACTCTATAGGGGCTGCCCAGTACATCACAGAAGGGCTATTGGCAGGTCCCCTTGACACCTCGCGCACATCAAATTGCCAGTTTTGTTGTGGCAGGTGGTGTGTACCAGTGTAAGGTAATGCCATATGGACTGAAAAACGCCCCAGCGTCTGATGGATCAGGTTGTTGATGGGGTGCCAAATTGCACAGTCTATATAGACGATGTGACACATCATGGGAAGCCCACCTGAATAATGTCACTACTCTATTTCGACGACTCAGTGAGGCGGGCCTAGTGGTGAATTTGGACAAGTGTGAATTCGACAAGGCACAAGTGCAGTACCTCGGTTACATCGTGGGGCAGGGTAGAGTTGCTCCCCCGAACGCCAAAGTTGAGGCGATAAGAGCTTTTGAGTTGCCCAAGAATAAGCGGGGAGTTCATCGCTTTCTCGGTATGATAGGGTACTATCGCCGTTTCATACAAAATTATTCAACTTTACTGGCCCCCCTCACTGATCTCCTCAAGAAGGAGGTAACATTTTGTTGGACTGATAAATGTGAGCTAGCATTCAAGGATGTGAAAGCACTCCTTTGCTGTCATCCAATATTGCGTGCACCAGACTTCTCCAAGCCTTTCAAGTTAGCTGTTGATGCAAGCGACGTCAGCGCTGGGGCTGTATTGCTTCAAGACTCCAAGGATGGTGTTGAACATCCGGTCTCAGATTTTTCTATGTATGTGTGGAGTTACTCGTAGAGACAGATTGAGGAATGAAGAGATACGTAGGAGAGTGGGGCAGCAGGAACATTTGTCAGCCAGAGTGGACAGAAGGGTGCTGAGCTGGTATTGTCATGTTGAACGAATGGGAGATGAAAGGCTTACAAAGAGAATATGTGAGTCAGGTACAAGGGGAGATAGAAGGGCAGGAAGACCCCCATTGAGATGGAGAGACTGTGTAAGAAAAGCTTTGGATGATAGAGGAATGACTATAGATCAGGCAGGGGAAGTGGTGGTGGACAGGAGTGAATGTAGAATGCTTGTGAATAGTTGAGTGAACACGTGGTCATTTGGAGTAAGGGGTCGGGCGCAAGTTGGACTAGGCGCCTGGCCCGGGGAGACGATTAATATGAAGGGTGCGCCTGGAAGTGTGGTGGGAGGGCTTGTGGCTTTAGCTCCGCTGCATGTCTGCCTGCCGAGATCGGAACCACTCCGGGTGGTCGGGGGCCGGGGAAGTGCTGGAGCGACCTTGGTGACCCTGGTCTCTGGGTCTTCTCCTGGGTGACCTAGATGTGTGTGAATTTGTGTTTTTTTATCTGTGTTTATTCGTTGTTTTATGTTGTTTTTGTGTTTTTCCCTGTTCTTGCTCTGTCTTGAGTCGGCTACCCCCATAATGGGGATTGGGCCTGAGCAAATAGATAGATAGAATAGATTTTTCTAAGAAATGTAATAAGGCCCAAAGCAATTATTCTGTGATTGAGAAGGAGTTGCTGTCTTTGATTTAGGCTCTGGAAATGTTTTCAGTGTATTTGCCTTCCTTCGGTCCCAATATTGTTATTTATTCTGATTATCACTCTTTGCAATTTCTCAGTCGGTTTAGGAAAAAGAATCAGCGATTGACTCGGTGGAGCCTTATGCTACAGGAATATTCCTTTACAATTAAGCATGTCAAGGGAGTGGATAATGTCCTAGCGGATTGCCTGTCACGGGGTCATGGGGTGTGATCGTGACGGCCGTGTGCGCCAGCCATTGCGCTAGTCAGGGGAAGAGCAGGGTAGCCTACCATAGGATGCATTGATTTCTTGTGTGACCGTCTGAGATGGATTGGGGTGGTGATGAGATGAATGTTGTAGTTATTAATTAGTTGTAAGCACATTAGTAAACTTTACAAAACCAATAAATATAGTATCAAAACTCAAACAAACTAAAACTATGTGCTTATTATGTGTTTATTGGCTATAGTGAGGTTGGGTTATGTTGCGAAATTTTCATTGCCTTGAAAATTTCCCCCCCACGGTGAGGGTGTGACGATGTTCCTTCATCGTAAGCTTTATATAGTTTATAAATAGTCTATATAGCCTATACATTACTATGTTGCATTGGTCATAATATTATATTCACAGGGTGAATAATATCATACGTCTCGCGGTAATTTCAATAGTGCGTGAAGCAGTGATCAACCCTGCTTCATATTATCCGTAAATAATCGTCTGTCCCAGTATATTATCGCCTGCTTCATAGGCTATTCTTATTATTTCGTTCAATGACGTGGTCACTTTGTGTTTCCATTCTCAGTGGCTGTCATCTGCAGATGTTTTAATTGTTTATTAGTTTAATGGGGGCTATTAATAATACATTAACACAATGCATATATATATGTTATGCAGTGCATACATTTTGTATTTAGTTATTTAATCCTATGTGGTCCTCCTTACATTATACATTACGTTACATTGGTTACATTGTGCATAAAAGAACCATCGAGCTGGTTCATGTGGAGCCACCTGTCGTCGTCAGTGTGTGCCAGATGGAGGTCAGTCCGGATTCAGTTATCGAGGGAGCAACACCTACCTCTCGCATTCTCTCCTCTTGGCATTTGTTTATTTATTCTTTATTTTATTCATTGGCATTATTCATTTATATAAGCAATCTAAGGACGTGTGTTTATTGCTTGTTTTCATATCTGTTTTCATTATTGTTTTAGTGCCGCAACCTTGGCCTGGTTAAGGTAAATGTATTTGTTTATGTGCATTATTCTAGTTAGGGGTCCAGACTATTGGGGTGCCTGGTTCGAAGTAGAGGGTGGAGGACTTCATTAGTCTTTTGTTACAGGGAGGATTACTTCGGCCCAGGCCAACCAATGGTCTGGACAGCTTAAGTGGGTGGTGGTTGATTGGTGTTTTATTTGATCATTATTATTATTAATTAATTTTGCATTCATTATGGGCTGGTATTTAACCCTTAAAAAGCGGCCCACCACTTAAGTCGAGTTAAATAAAGCTGGACTATGTGGCGGCGCTCGACATAACTCTAGTGGCAATTTCAGCACGTAATGTGGCTGAGAGAGAGAGACAAGTGGTGGCAGGAGACTAGCGAGCGTATGACTGCTCCAGACCACCGCGGCGAACCTACTGACACAAATCTCAGCTCCCTCCTCCCTCTCTCACTCGCTACATACTCAATTATGTACCGAAAGTACCAAATTACCTGCTTTTTGCACTCGCGTTGCACGGTTATTGCTAGAAAACTATCCATCATACAAGGATCGTTATGGTGTCATTCGAAAGCTCTGTTTATGCCCTTTCAGGGATAGGTACTTGTTTTACGTTCTGGGTCTTATTTAGGCATGAAAATGATCACGTAAACAGCCCTATTTTGGCTAAAAACACCCCGCTGGGCGGTACACATAAATAAACCGCATAGGCCGCTCGTAAGGTGTTAACGTAATTGTATTAACTTAAATTAAATCTGAGCTTTCTCTTTTTTTTTTGTGCAGCTTAGGAAAGATTCTCCTCAGTATTGCCATTCGGTACTGAGTGTTGTTGATAGTTGTGGCTCAAGATAGCTTTTCACCACAATTAGTGGTTCCAGTTTTTGCATTGTGTGTATAACGGAACCAGCTGGGGGATTGTCTGCACCTTTGGTCCCCAGAGAGCCTGGAAGTTGCGAATGAGCTCCGTTCTGTTGCGATAGGCTGTGTTATGAGTTGAGGCTACGGAGGTGCTGAGTGTTTACTTGTCTGTGTTAGTCCATGGACTAGAAGCCTCTACTGTCAGTCATAACAATATATATATATATATAGATATCACTCCTACCAACTTACATTTCCGACAACCGGTCAGCCAACAAAGGAACGGTAGCACGAAAGCGTATCTATTAAATATCAGCGAAATATAAAATAGCGACCAATGAAGCCAGCTGCTGGACACAGGACCAACATGAATGGGTCGTACAAAGAAAGTAAAGATTTAACGCAGTAATATATAACACAACCTTGATAATGAGAGGTCAGCGACAGCGGACGAGACTTTTCCAGTCGAAGAGACGGCTAACGGGGAAACATATCTGTCCAATGTGCTTGTTTTATTGAACATTCCATTGCTTGCTCTTGAACTCTCTGGCTCTCACTGTTTCTAATTTCATATCATATTTTGTCATGAATGTGGTTTTGCCATATATATATAATCATATTATTAGTGTTTTGCTACTATTTGTTCTTTGTTCTTACTAATTATCATAGAGGCATACTAAAAAGAATTGGAATTCTAACACCTTTCACATAAGGAGAACCAAAGGATACACAGACATAGAACCATACATTTATTTACATACATTATATACAACGTTAAAGTTTGAAATTTAGTTTATACTGTATTAATAATATATTCAACCCCTCGAGTAGCCCCCAGGTCTAACAGTCCCAAAAAAGTTAGTCTCAAATGTTAAGAACTTCCCTCTGAAGCATAGCAGAGATGACAGTGTAAGCAGCGTAGAAGGTACTACGACTCCGGGAACAGGGAGAAGCAGGGCGCCAAAGCAACAGCTACAGGGCGGCGCCGGGACGACCTGGGAAGACTCCTGTAACAGGTGGGGGCGAAGATGCCTCACCAGCCCGGCCCTCGGCAGGTGTAGGATCCTTAGAAAAAGTAAACCAGGGTTTAATACCACATAAACAACATTAGATAAAAATTGAAGAGACTCCGGACAGCCTTTTTACTAGTATGTACAGTGTTGTTTAATGCCGAGGACCATTGGATTTTAGTATTTTCAACGTTAGCCTAACTTAGCCTAACTTAACCTAACCTAACCTAACCGAAAACTAACCGACGGTCTAAACCCAGCTCACTTTCCCTGTTTATGGGTGCGCGACGGTCTAAACCAAGCTCACGTTCCCTGTTTATCGGTGAACAATCCAACAGTTTCTCGTATTTCACTTAGTGAATTTGCGACGGTATTTACATGTACACCAACATAGTATCGTCCATGAAACTTCTAGAACACTGATAATTATCGATGGGGCTCTTATCCGAGTTGTCTTCATTTTAACCCAACATTAAAAAGTCCATATTGCATATATGTGGATTTCCTGGGAATCGAACCCTGGACACTCATAAAGAAAAGTGAACATTGACATACAATTCAGAGTTTATTTTAAGAAGGTACATCATGCAAGTAAATAAATAAATAGATAAATCTAGTTCATTTCCCCAGTCATACAAATTGTAACTAACAATAACAAAGTTACTTCTATAGTAAAGTCTTAAAATCAGTCATAAATAAACTCATGTGAAATTTATCAACAAAGTTACACAACTCCTAACTCCCGGTCAGATAACACGCTTCTATTATGGTCTAAAAATACCAAAATTAAGCAAAACAGTGACTTCAAAACAGTAAAACAGTTAACTTCTTTTACCTTAGTTCCCGTCGGACTGCTGCTGGAAGTAGAGTGAATGGACAGTGGACTTTGCTCCCATCCTCCTTGTATAACCTTCGGACAGTTTCGAAACACACATTGAAACTACCAATGAATTACAGCATCGAAGCATTGACACGCTAAATGAATCAATGAAACATAAACAAGAATATAGGATAACAAGACGAGACTTCCAAAGCTTAAATGAAGCTTCATATGAAAAATGAAAACAAAAATAAAATTAAATAAAGCATCCTTGCAAGAATTACCGAAACAATTTCTACTCTCCCTGAATCTTACCATATTAGGGCGGGGAACTGGCAGATTACAAACATACGTACACACACAGAACGCTGGGTACAGTTGCCTCCCCGAGTCTGTGAACTTAAACACACATTAATTATATTTTATCAAAATTATAGTAATTCTACATTCTTGCCCTTACATGGCTCCCCCCAAAAGTGTTAGAGGGGTAGATACAAAACAAAAAAGGACAGAACAATTAATATAACCACAACCCCAAACTTAAATTAACCACACCAACTTAAACATATGAACACATAATTTATAAATACTTAAACTATGGGATGGTCTTGATTTAGCTGATGGCCCTGCTCAAAAAATCAGCTCCCAAATTGTCCTTTCCTGACACATGTGCCCATGCCCAACTAAGTTTTGCGACAAAATATTAGGTGCGTGGCACCTGTCTAGTTTGCACTCCCGTCCCAAGCTTGTGTGGTCACGTCTAGCAGACACCGTGGTGTACATAGAGTACAGATGACCTAGAGGCGAAAGCGTTATGTCACAGATCTGTAAATAGGGATCCGTGTGTTCGAGAGATGGCAGCACAATCACAAAGGACAATGGGAGGGGAGGGTCCCCACAAAGACATTATATTGACTATCATTGGTCCCATTAATTCGTAATAATCCTTACCTTGTACCAATAACGCTATTAATAATCAATTGAACGTTATCCAGAGACTCTGCAGACATGACCTAGTTAAATAGACATAAGTAGAGGCTACTGTAAAGGCCAGTCATCGTGTAATTGTCATTATGAGGAGGTGCACAAGCAGACCTCCAACACCCGCCATTGTTGATGTGAGGTTCGGGAGTTACCAACGTCAATGGTGGGACAAAATATCCCTAGATGTCATAAGTATAAATGTCCAGTTTTAGTGCTACTTTACAAATTAACATCTACATAACATGTAACATACTAATATATATTCAAAATTACATTTTAATGTTGTGTTGCTTGAAGGTATACAGCTTGCATCATATATGAGTATGTGTTATAGTGTATAATGTATATGTATACTTAATGTTTTCATCTTGCTTATATATATATCTAATTTATATTAAATAATTTAAAGGTGTTTTTACCAACATTAATTAACTCTTAAATACATTCCCTCTTTAATCTATTGCTCCCTCGTTTTGCGGATATTCCCTTAACTTTGGCAACACTGCAGCAAGCCAGCTGGCAGGCGCGTGCGGCGCACAGACTATCTATAATAAGGACAAGCCACTGAGGTGCTTTGGTTGTTGTACCGTACAACAGTGCTGCCACCAAATCCCTAGGACGCGCGGAAAAATAACAGTGTGACGTCACGCTTTAGCCTCTAGGTCATCTGTACTCTATGGTGGTGTCTAGGCAGGCCCCACCACCTGCGCTACCACAGCCAGGGCACACACATACACTATACTCGTACACCTGGGCGCTACATATGACAAGTTTTACTATAATTATTTGTTTGTATCATAATAGAAAGTTCTCTCTCTCTCTCTCTCTCTCTCCCCCCCCCCCCCCCCCCCCCGTTAAATATACATATATTTACGCCCTACAAACTACTTTATAGATCCACATTCTATACATAACTTAAAATGAACACAATAAGTTGCATAGATTGTATATATTATATAATCTATTATACACTTTTTAGTGATTGTTTTAATCAGAGCCCCTCCTTACCACTATACTTGATGTTGGTGTCAGCGACCTTGGCACTAATTTTTATCCGTAGTGTCTCTGTAACCCAGAAAGTGCTCGAGAAACGGGTAGTCAATCTCTAAATCTATTTCCTGATCTACTCTTATTTTTTGTGTTTATTATTATTATTTATTTATTAGTTATAAGATGTTATGCGGTCGGGATTAGCGCCAAGTTCGCTGTACACCGGGAATAGATTTTATGAGTTATCCTAAACGTTTATTTGCATCAACTCTATTAAATGTTACTAAAACAAATATAATTTTATACAGCTAAATGACTAAGAGACTTAATTTGTCCGGACGTTTATAGCATCTGAGGTGAAGCCAGTGATCTTGGGGGATAATAAGTGATTGAAGTTTCCGAATGTTTGTGTGCGAACTGTTGTATGGAATCTTCCCATGCCGCCTCTTTTGTTGCCTCCTTTCGTGTGTTTCTTGTTGATACTCCCTAGCCCTTCGGGGAATAAGGGCTGGCTACTAACTAAATTACAAACGTTAAATTAAGAGTATGTTGATGTCACATTTGTAAATGCTTAATCAACAATCTTGTAATGGAATTAAACCGTGCTGCGAGTGTCTCGCTATTTATTAACCTTTCTTTTCCCAAGAATACGAATCGATAAACAAAGACAAAAAATACCTTCAAAGATATTGACATGTCAGTAATGTTTTCGATAAATATCCACATGAATGATTGCTGATTAAAGAAGCAGCTCATGGAATAGGGCGAACTATATTACGTGAATTAGACCATGGCTAATTAGTAGGAAACCAATATTTACCATTAACAGTAGCCTATATAATCAGATTGGGGTGTAGTGAAGGTTGGGGTCTTACACGATGGTCAGTTTCAGTTCTTCATTTGTTCATCTTTTACATTAACGACCTTGACTTAGGCCTAACTAAAAATATTTGTATTTTTGTAAATGACATTAAAAAGAGGTTGCATTATTGATCATGATAACGATTCATGCTCTCCAAAAATAATTGTATGCACCACCCGAATGGGCAATACCTTGTCAGATGATATATAATATAGATAAAGACCTCACGGGCTTCACTGCTCATTGTACAGCTGTGAATGTCCAGGCTGTCAGCCTATACCCGAGAGGGAGTAAGTTGGAATATAGAAAAAATAAAAAAAAATAAAAAATTAGTGAACATTTGGAAATAGATAGAAATTTCATGAAGTAAATTTAACAATATTTTCTTCAAGTCATTAATTATGCGCCATACATCTCCCGTTCGAGAAGATTCATTAGCTGAATGCCTTCTTGTAATGTCAGATTCCATTACCCATCTACCTTGCTCAAGGGTAGCCGATAACCACCAGCTATATCTCGGAAGAAAACACAAAATTTCACCAATCTGAGTGGTGACAGGCCAAGACGCAATATCAGTGGTATCTAGATGGCTAAATAACATAGAATTAAGTAACTAATTTATTACAAAATATTTGTAAGTCATCGTCAGTCATGACATGAAAAAAACAAAAAACAATGCATCATTGTTTGAAATTCGAGTTTTTAGATAGATATCTAGAAGCGTGAATAACAACAAACGTAATTTTAACATTTCACCCGTCCTTAAGTAAGACTTCACATGGATTATGTTTTTAATTTTGCTGTCCAGTGTCCATAGATTGATTGGAAGTTACGGTACAAAGAAGAATGGCAAAACAATCCAGAATAATAGAACATTAGAACATCAATAATATTCTAACGCCTAACGACAAATGACACAGAAGTATAGCCAGAATGGGTTACAACATGTAACCGAAGTAAAATGTTATTGAGGTAGTGAATATTATGAAATGCATGATATGTTCAGTACAAAAGAAAGGGGACTAGGGAAAACATTAGGCTTGCATATATTAGAAGTAAGACAGGATATGATACAGATGCTTAAGTTGTAAGTGGGATCCACAAAGACGATGTGGAAAACGGACTGCCGCTCAGTGATACATGCAAAAGTTTGGTAGATATGAGAAATAGGCTACCGAGTGCTACAGTAGGATCAATAACGACAAAAAGCTTATAAACATAATTAGATAGGAACATGGCTGTAATATGCTTATTATCAATGGGATCCGCCGTGAGTGGGCCAGTCAGCCCTCTGAAAAATCCCTCTTTTATGATTTTTGTTTATGTATATGTTTATATAGTGACATCAGGACTCGTATTTGGCAGTTTATTCAGACTAGCATTAGACTATTATATTCAGAGTAGAAAATTAAACTGTTTTATTCAGAGTAGAAAGGGAGTATGAAAGTCAAAGGGTAAATATATGACATAGTATGTGTCCCTATAATTCCTAAAAAAAAAACTCCTTAAGTTGTATACACCCAGATTAATCTGCCAAAATGAGTCAATCCTAATGGGATTAATGATTATATATTTATTAATTCTCATGATTAACTAGTCTCTTTTCACCAATGATAGTTTAAGTAAGGTATTGTTTATTATAATCGCAAACAAGTTAAATGTATTCACTAAGGGGGGAGGAAGTGATAGGGGTAGATCTATTTATATTGCACAGATAGTGGCGGGCGAGGTGGCCAAGATGACTTAAAGCGGGCGTCCCATACAGTATGTAAAGAGATGTATAAAAGTATGTATACAAGATGACTTAAAGCGGGCGTCCCATACAGTATGTATAGACCCGACAAGAGCCGATCTTTTCAAAATATTTGAATTTTTGATAAATCGTCTGTGATCGAGTAAAGTCGTGTAAATCAATCGGCTCTACTCGAGTTGAACTGGACGGGGTGCCCGCCGACAGGTCCGTGAAGTCGGCCAATAATTAGTGTATACGCTATTTTTCAGCTGACTGTTTTTGATGGTCGGGGGAAAAACACGTTAAATTTTGGACGTGTTGCTGACGTATGTCGATCGGTTTTCGGACGTGCAGCAATCGTTTTTGACTTACAATAGTCGGGAAATAATCGGGCAAAATGTTCGAACAAGACTATAGTATGCTCGACACGACCATGACATGACAAACGCCCGACTAAAAACAGACAACCCAGTATGCCATACTTCCACAAGATATTTGGAAACACGTCCACAACACGTCAAGCAGCCGACATCAGGTTGACTCACACGCCAGCAAACAGATAAATGCAACCAAATGTTCATGCTCACACGTGTATCGCGTCAGTACAATCCTGTCTGGACATGCTGCAAGAGGCTAACAGGACGTCAGCCACAGGTCAGACACGTCATGTACACGTTCGTTATCCCGACAAGCATTCGATTAGCTGGTCACGCGTACGTCAACCACGACCAACAGTCTGGCCAATCGTACGGTGTGGCAGCGCTACAGGCCCAGCCTACAAAAGACTGCCGACCGAGCTGCCACCACCAGTATCTCCAGCACGACCGCACAGACCACACACCAGACATCACCCACCCACCCACCCACCACCACCACCACCACCACCATGCCCAAGGGACGCAAGCTGCTAAAGAAGCCTGCCAAGCCCCAGGAATTGGAAGACCTCTTTGCATCAGAGGCCCTTGATGAGGTGGATGTTGGTGTCAATGATGATGTCCTTGATAACGATGTTGACTCGGATGACAACAGTGATACGCAGATCAGTGGGCAACGATTTACACCCTCACCTGAGCCCATTGAAATTCTCGGAGTCTTCATCCGCTGCACAACGACGCAGCACCACACGCCCCGCCACAATCAGCCCATCTATCCTGCCAACACACATCGCGCATCCAGTTGTGGACACGCAACAGGGCAGTGACGAGGAGGGATCCACATATGCCTCTTCCCAATCACAGCCCATCGCAAGAAGCTGACGCCCACGCACCATCGAAGAAGCCAAAAAAGAGGAAGCGAACCTATTAAGTCATATCGGACGACAAGGAGGCTGGAGTTGCAG
Organism: Paralithodes platypus; assembly: GCA_032716605.1. Taxonomy (NCBI): domain Eukaryota; kingdom Metazoa; phylum Arthropoda; class Malacostraca; order Decapoda; family Lithodidae; genus Paralithodes; species Paralithodes platypus. The sequence goes on along the minus strand of CM064580.1, from coordinate 10,688,118 downwards.
AGTGGTATAGGGAGCAAGACTTCGTATACAACAAGAAGATGAGGGCATTCTGGGACGGAGAGAGGAAGGACAGGGCATACCGTGAAAAATCTGAAGACCTGTGCATAACAGGTGAGTTAAAGTGTTTTATTATTATAGGTTTTAACTATTCTTATTATAATATATTATTATATATTATATTATATACTATATATATATATATATATATATATATATATATATATATATATATATATATATATATATATATATATTCCTGTATATATATATACTATTATATATTCTATATATATATATAGTGTTTTATTATTAATTATTTATATATTTATTATTATTATTATATTATTAATAATTATATATTTTATTTTATTTGTATTACGGTATATATTATGTTATATATTTAATTATAGACCGTATATATATATATTATATATAGTGTGATATAACCGTTCTATGAATAGTGACTGTACTGACTGAACTCCGTGGCCAGGTGTCAGGTGTCTAGGCGGCACCTTTGATGTACCTTCAAAGGTCACCGAGCGGGGTACCAGGTGAGGTACCTGGTCAGGTCACAGTCAAGGGTTGCCGAAAAGTGTGTGGTGATTGTATTTATATCCCTGGTTACTATAATTCAAAAATTAATATTGTTTTCCCTATATTTTCAGTTGACGAGCTACACAAGTGGCTGGAGAGCATGAGGACCAGGTATTCCAAACTCATCGTCCTCAAGTCCGGCCAGGAGACCAAGTCCCTCACTGAGAGAGAGCATTGGATCCGGGACACCTTTCATTTTTTGAGCCCACACATTGTCAGGTGTGCGACGAGGAGGAGCAAGGTACGTGCCAAAACTTAAAATTATATATATATATTATACATTTATTCTATTCGCCATTAGTTCTAGTCTTTATGTAAAATGTACGTCTGTTGAAGTTCTATACAGTTTTCTCATACTTTCTCAGTGTTTCATGCAAGCGATCCTGACCATGTATGGCAAAATGTCGGTTATAATTAATAATACTAGAGTCACTTTGATCAATATTGTAATCAATAAGAATAGAGATAAGGAAAAGCGTCGTCCACAGTGAAACATATTTATTAAAACCACATAAGAACATTGACATTATTAAGGAAGTCCAGGGTCAAACATATTTATTAAAACCACATAAGAACATTGACATTATCAAGCAAGTCTACGGTCAAACATAGTTATTAAAACAACAGAAGAACATTGACATTATCAAGCAAGTATTGATAAAGGTATTAAACATTATTAATTCTAATACATATATATCTCATTCCCAATACAGCTCTACAAGGGTGGTCCGGTGAGCCAGGCCAGCCAGCCCAGCCAGGCGACACAGGACGAGGAGGCAGTGGACCACCTGGTGGAGCTGGCCACGCCACCTGCAGCGGCCGCGGCACCAAGGGCAGCCACCGTCGACCCACCTCCAGCCACCATGGACCCAGCGGTAGGAACGACCCAAGCCGAAAGGGACCTGTTGAATAAGGTAAATATACATATTGTTACACTCATTTATATTTGCCCAGCACCTTTCACTTGAGTAGTATTTATAAGAAATACATTTACTTTTACCCCACTACATTACATTAACTTCTATTAATTTAGTAGAGTAAAATTTAAGCATATATCCGAAATATTCTTTACAATAGATTTGTAACTCTATGTACCCTTTCCCATGGAGTGCAGGTGTGACATTCCTTGGCTAGTTCAAAGGTCACCACTATATTTCTATGGCGCTGCTGAGGTCTCCCCTCTCCCCCAACCCCCTATTACCATTACCATTTTACATACACTGACAGACAGTGTTGACTGAATTTATTATGGTATTACATCGTTTTATTTGCAAACCTTTAAACACAATATATTTAACACACAGCTCCGTGAGGCGGAATTCCGGCAGCTCAACATCAACGCCGCTTGGAGGGGGGCACATCAGGAAGAAACACCGCTCATGACAAGAGGTCCGCCTCTTTCACCAACTCCTGACAGCCTCGTTCAAGGCTGTGGAGCGACGCCATGTGGAGCATTATATGTTCGAGGGGCTCAAGTTGGTGACAGGGATGAATGCCTATGCCCTGGGGACAGGGTCAATCCCCAGGGTGGTCATTAATGAGCCACAACCGCCGCTACAACCCCCGCCAGCTCTTCCCCAGCACTACGAGCCCAGGCCACTTCCAGGACCTTCCCACTACAAGCTGCCCAGCGCACCCAGTACCCCTATTGGCTGGAGGTCACGGTCCCCCACCTATGGCCGTCCTGATGCCACACCCGTCGAGCCACCCCGATCAGTGACCCCTAGGCTGTCGGACATTGCAAACTTGGACCACTACCTGGAGAATGCCGTCGCTGGGCTGCTGAGGGACTTCAATTATTAGTTTCTCTTTTCCCCCCATCTCTATTTTCCTATCGGTTTTGTTTTATTAGTTTAAATTCACCAAATAGCATTTCTTTTCCCGCCTATATATCTCTATTTTCGTATCTGTTTTTTGTACTTTTCTAATAAAAAACAAATGTGTAATATGTTGTTTGCCATATCCTTAACCTAATGTAAGTTTAATTCATGTAAACGCTAAGATAACTCTGCACATATATGACTTCAATTAGCTAAATATTTATAGAAATTTTAGTACCAAATAATCCTACCATAATATCTCGTGCAACAAACATAGAACAAACCAAGTACAGAAGGAATGAAATAAAATAATGATAAATAATGATAAATAAAATAATAATAATGAATATAAATACATGTCAGGGAAAATAAATAAATTAACGAAAATATAAGTTTGTTACAAATACCTAGAACAAATAGGAAAAATTTTGAGTGGCAAAATCAATTAGAAAAGAAATAGAAATTTGTAGAAATCTATAGAACAATTATGAACCATGTTGAGAGTGAAAATAAAATATCAAAGAGATGGAAATATATGGAAAAAATATGAAACATGTTAAAGAAAAATATAAAGGCGATAGAAATATTTAGAACAAAATAATATGAAACAAATGTGGAGAGGAAAAAAAAATATGAGAGAGAAATATAAGAGATAGCAATATATGGAACAACTATTAAACATGTTGAGGGCAAAGCAAATGTTATAGAAAACTATAAAGGAGATAGAAATCTATAGAACAAATATGAAAGATATGTTAACGTTTACATGGCCAGGTGCCAGGTGTCACCTGTGCTATATTTTATAAAGTATACATAAATCAGGTTGTATTAATCATGAAGTATACACTATTATCTTTACTTATTAAATGCCATTGGTAATTGCATTAATAGATAGAATGCGTGTATAATGTTAAGTTATAGTAAAACCACTCTAATACCTGATTTATGTATAGATATATATATATATATCGTATGAATTGGGAACCATTTCTACCTACCATTCACCGTTCCCAGGGAAGCAGGTTCCATGGGAGGCTGTAGTAGTCTGTGAGGTAGTTTCTCACTATTTTGGCAGGTCCGGGTCCAGCTTGCCGCTGACGTGGCTCCAGTCCGTCCAAGGGGTCCCTTGTCCAGTCTCCAGCGTGATGCTCAGGTAGGCTGTTCGTGCCTGGCCGTCTGTCGATGAGGATGTTGTGGAGGATGCAGCTTGCGAGAACCACCTTTTCAACAGTGCTTGCCTGTAGGTTGAGAGTCGTCAGCAAGCACCGGAAGCGGTTGGCCAGCATCCCGAAGGCCTTCTCGACCACCCTCCTGGCTCTCGACAGACGGTAATTGAAGGCGTGTTGTTTCTTTTGTAGTCCTCGGTGGGGGTGTGGTTTCTGGAGCCACTCTCTCATAGGGATGGCGTCGTCGCCCACAATGAAGTAGGGCACTGGCGCGTCATCCCCAGGCAGTGGCTTCTGGCCTGGCAATCCTGCTGCGTTGTTTTCTAGCGCCTGCCGGAGGTCGGTCACCTGAAAAATGCCGGCATCCGCGGCTGACCCATTTGCTCCTACATCTACGTAGGTGAACTTTCCCTTGGAGTCAACCAGTGCAAGGAGAACGATGGAGTGGTACCCTTTGTAGTTGTAGTAGTACGATCCACAGTTGGCAGGGGGTTGCATTGCGATGTGCTTACCGTCGATCGCTCCTATGGTGTGGTGGAAATTCCATGTGTCGGCGAATCCCTTGGCTATGTCCTTCCACCCCTGCGGTGTCGTCGGGCACACGATCACCTCCTCCAAGTATTCCTGTACGATGGCCTCGCATGTCTCTCGTACAACCTTCGGAAATGGTGTTTGGACCCACTCGGAAGTTGAGGGCCATGCTTTTGTAGGCCTCACCTGTGGCCAGGAAGCGGAGTGTGATGGCCAGACGTAGGCCTGGCTCCAGGGCCTTCCTAAAATTAGTATCCTGCTTTTGGATGCGTGGTGTCAGCCGTCCCAGAATCTCAGTGTAGAGTTCCTCGTCCATTCGCAGGTAATACTTGTAGGTGGTAACGTCCGTTGCTTGTAGGGTCTTGAGCAGTTGCTGATAGTGGCCACACTTTTCTCTTTCTGCTATCCATTCCCTCACAAAACAACTACGTGGCTTGGCTTTGCGTTTCTTATTCTTGTTCCTAATCCGAGTCCTCCTCAAAATCACGGCAGTGTAGAGCTGGACTTTCAGGTTGGTAATCAGCAACTGGTTGCGGTGAAGTAGGTCTTGGTAGTAGTCGTCGATTGTCAGGTAGGGCGGCAGGTGTTCGAGTAGGGCAGTGCCGGGCTCCATGGTGCAGATGCAAGGTTTGGTGGTAGACTGTGTGGGGGTCTACGGCCCCCGACCTTTATATTCCGAGGAACTTGCTTCAATTGTGCCGCCTCTCCACATCTTTCCCCGTAGAACTAGGGCAGCTGAGAGCGCCCATGAATTTACACTTTCTCCTCCACAATGCAGAACTTCTGCATATCAGAATTCATTTATCCCCAGAGCTACTACTCTTTGGAATTCACTTCCCTCGAATTGCTTTCCACAAACTTACAATCTACAAATGTTTAAATCCAGTTGTTACAAACATTTTATGAATGGAGGATGCCTTTAGGCACATGGACCTTTTTGTTTTATCTGTGTTTTTCCTTCCTCCGTTCATTGTCTCTTTAAAAAAAAAATAATATATATATATAGGGTTGGGTACTTGGTCGTGCTTCTGTCGTAGGAGTCGACCCTGTCGGGTGACACACGTATGTATCGTGCGACACACTTGCGCAGCACATATGCTGCTCGTCTGGCAGACGGCTAACATCCTAACAACATCCTAACAACATCCAACTTAGCATACTGTGAACGTGTTGCGCGGACGTGTGTGTCATACTGACATCATAATAGAGTCACGAGTTAACGTGTGGTGTCGATTCGGCAAAAAGTTGTTAAATCGGCTAACATCGGCCGTTGTCGTGTCTTGACGTACTGTATGGGACGCGGCCTTTACTAAACGGAATGTGGTTGTTTTTTAGGCAAAGAACCGATGGCATAGACAGGAGTGGTTAGTGTGCATATTATATCAAGTCATGCTAGTTAATAGCATTTGAACAGTATAAGTAAGGAGTTAATTTGCTAGTAGTGGATGAGTAAAGAAATTAAGATGTTTTATAATGCTCGGTTAACATGAAATTAGCCAAGAGTGATATAATGGAAAGTATTACTCTGTATGATAACTATTCTATATATTTTATGTATATACAATATCAACTAGGACTAACTCACATGCCGTGTGTTCCTAGGCCTCCAACAGCGCAGTCTTCCATGTGTGGTTGAGCTGAGAGTTTCCTTGTCTGAGAAAACAACTCTTGGTTGGGAGAGAGGTATCCTGACCAGGATTCGAACCCACTCACTCCAGGTATGTTTGGGAGAGTTGGGCACCGTAACCACTCGGCCATGAGCGGATATAAGTGAAGCAACCTTTGTTCTTATTTGAAGAACTCCCACCAACTCGGCTAAGTGATACAATTTTCATCATCATGGTACTATTATGGAACCTCTCTGACTTTATCAAAACAACTCTTGCCCATTAGTCAATAACCTGGTCAACAAATAGTCGAGCGAAATCAAGCCTTGTATGATTGTGCCTTTTGGTTAACTTTGGTTTGACAGCTGGTGATCTATGTTTATATCCCATCTCCTTCAATCTCTTGCGTATAGTTTCTGTAGAAACTTGAAGTTGCAAATGTTGCCTAGCTACTTCGACGTTGGAGAATGGATGGTTATCCATATACTGTTTAAATTCTTGGTCCTGTTATGACTTGGTTCTCCGCTTAGCTCCAATTTTATGTCAGTCTGTCAGTTGCCCTTCTTCCCACCTTTATTTTGCCACCGGTCAACATTCCAACACCCCACTCTCGCTCATCCCAACCATACTACCACGTTCAGCAACCTTATGAGCCTTATGAGCCATGACTTGCTGAATTATTTTGATAGGTGTGATGTGGCCAAGAGAGTATTGGGGATTTTCTAATCACCCAAGTTACCAATAATTACAGCTTCACGTTATTTATTTGTTTTTACCGAAAAAAAGTTCGACCTGGGAATATATGTGTGAAGTGATAATGCATGGTTGGAGTGGCTGTAGATATACATGTAATCTGTAATCAGCCAATTGCCAATATCTGGATTTGAGTGTTTGGTTGACTTGTACGGTACCCGTCCAGCTAGTAACAGACCGCCAACCCTAAAAAAAACGTCGTAAGTGGCCTCTTATTCAAGGGGCCTATTTTTACTGCTAGGTCAAGAGAGGCGCATTCTGTAAGAAGACTTGCCCAAATGTTTCCTTCCCGCCCGGGAATGGAACCCATGTCCTTTTGGCTATGAACCAACCGCGATAACCAATATGCTACGGACCACTGTGTGTGTGTGTGTGTGTAAAGTTTTGTAATATAAAACTTAAAATATATATCCGGTAAACTAAATAATGTTTAGTTATAATCCCATATGTTTCCAAAGTAGACAGAATTTCATCGGAGTTAGATTCCAAAATCATGATGTGGTAACAATAATTTGCTATATTCTAATAGTATCTCATAGAAACAGTAAAAACTTTAGTTGTATATTTATACACGTTCTTATCATTAATAATATTATCTGATGCAGATGTTGCAAATAGAACCCAGCACTGCAAGGTTATGCAGATTATAAAATATTATCTAAAGAGTGTTAATTAGATAAAAGAACAATTATTTACACCTCATTGTTTTATCAAGGAATTCAGTGTAGAATGTGGGTTTGTAACACTGAACTTTGCCTTCCATTTCTGTGCGTGTGTGTGAATGTGTGTTAATTAATCTACAAAGAATGTAGCGTGTGAAAATCTTTTGATATTAACCTCTGAGAGAAAGAGAGAGAACCTTGTATTATGATACAAACAAATAATTATAGTAATATTGTCATAATATTATGTAGCGCCCAGCGTGTATGAGTACAGTGTGTGTGTGTGCCCTGGCTGTGGTAGCGCAGGTGGTGGGGCCTGCCTAGACACCACGGTGTCTGCTAGACACGACCACACGGGCTTGGGACGGGAGTGCAAACTAGACAGGTGCCACTTACCTAATATTTTGTCGCAAAACTTAGTTGGGCTACTGTACAAGCCGGAACCTAAAGGACTGTAAGCCCAGGGCCCACCGGAGTAGTCTGTCATTATTGCCCTTGAACTTTCTCATGTATACTAAGGGTTTATGATCTACCTCTAGGATGAATTCTGCTCCCAACAAATAATATTTGAACCGGGTAACTCCAAACAATATTGCTAGACACTCTTTCAATGGTTGAATATCTACGTTCTCGGTCTAGAAGCTTTCTACTGGCGTATGCAACTGGGAATGGTTTATTATCTACATATTGGAACAAAACTGCACCCAAAGCATAACCTGAAGAATCAGTACTAAGTACAAAAGGCAATGACAGGTCAGGGAGTTTAAGAACAGGACCTCTAGCTAGTACCGACTTCAGCTTCTCAAAACACTCCATTGACTTTGGACTCCACTCCAATGGTTCCTTTACCCCTTCCATAACATATCTGACAAAGGTGAGGTTAAGGAAGAAGCATGTTCAATTAAATTACGGTAGAACGATATCATACCTAGGAATGATCTCAGAGTTTTCTTGGAGGAGGGAGGAGATACACCGGGTACTGCTTGCACCTTGTCATCAACAGGTCTTAGAGTCTGTCCGTCTAGAATGTACGCTAGATACTGAATGGAAGTGAAACCAAACTTACATTTTTCAGGTTTTACTGTCAAACCATGCTCACGAAGGCTTTGTAGAACAGCACGTACAGCATTATCATGTCCTTCCCAAGTATCTGCATATATCATAACATTGTCAAAGTAGAAGGAAACATTCTCTAATCCTGTTAATACAAGGCACATCAGTCTAATATAAGTGGCACAGGCAGTAACCAGACCAAAGGGCATGCGGAAAAATTCCATCAAGCCTTTAGGAGTGGGAACTGCAGTTAGTGGTTTAGCATTATCTGTAAGAGGGACCTGATAATAGGTTTTGGTCAGATCTAATTCAGTAAAGTACTTGGCCCCCGAAAACTTGTGGAGATCATGCTCTAGTCTACACATGGGTTCTGCATGAAATTCAGTTACAGCATTCAGGACTCTGTAATCAATAGCCATCCTATACTTGCCATCAGGCTTCTTAATCATAACAACAGGTGATGAATGGGACGACCGAGAAGGTCTGATTATCCCTTGGCCGAGGAGGTTTTCAACTTCCTCTTCAAAATGGGGCTGGAGGTGTACAGGAATGGGATATAGTTTGGGCTTCAGTCGCTCAGTAGTACAGAGGGAGATATCATGGGATATGGTATTAATACAACCTGGCTTGTCAGAAAACACGTCACCAAACTCCTCGACCTTGATATCCTCTTTCTGCTCTGTTGTCAGGTGATTATTCATGTCTAACTCTGAAAATCCTGAGGACGTAATTAGCTCATGGGTAGAAGGGAAGTCTAGTTCAGAATCCAAGTGTATATCTTCCTCCGTACAAGCCTGAGAAACTAAAGGCTGATCATCAAAATTTAACCTGGCCTCTTCATCTGGTTCATAATTATGCAAAGGATACCTGGGCCCTACGATAATACTGCTTTAAAAGATTTGCATAAAAAAACTTAGGTTTGCCTTCTTCATCAATCAAATAGTTCCCCTTATTCTTACACTCTAGAACGTTATAGGGTCCTTTCCATGCCATAAGTAACTTCCGTTGATCATCTGGAAGCAAGACAAGAACTTCATCTCCAGGTTTGAATTTCCTATTTTGAGCTTTTACATCAAAATAAGACTTAACATTCCTGGCACTTATCTCTGCATTCTGGGCAGCAATTTCAGCACAATCTTCTAACTTATCTTTTAGTTCAAGGACATACTGATATAGTGGTCTATCATCACTCTGGACAGTTTTATCTTCCCACAGATCTCTTAGTACTGACAAAGGACCTCTTACCTGTCTCCCATACAGTAACTCTAATGCGGAGAATCCTGTGCGATCACTGGGCATCTCCCGCATGGCAAACATCAAAGGGGAGAGATAACGGTGCCACTCTTTTGGTTTGTCTTCACACACCTTTCTGAGGGAGGCTTTCAAAGTGGAGTGAAACCTCTCTATTCTGCCATTTCCACTAGGATTATAGGGAGTAGTGAAAAGGGGCTTGACACCTAGCAGTATATGCAATTCTTTAATTAGATCTGACATAAACTGTGTCCCATTATCAGTAATTCCTTGGGAATGCCTACCTTGGAAAAGATGGAAATTAATGCCTCAGCTACAGCAATGGAAGATATATCCTCGAGAGGCATGGCTTCAGGAAACCCTGTGGCAAAGTCTATCAACGTAAGGATATACCTGTGACCTTCAGAGGATGGTGGATTCAAGGGTCCAACTAGGTCTATAGCTACCCTGGAAAAAGGCTCCGTCATTATAGGCATAGGTTTGAGAGGCACTGGTTTTACTCTACCATTAGAGGAAAAACGTTGGCACTTGTCACATGATCGGCAATAGTCTCTGATGTCTGAGGTGAGACCTGGCCAGTGAAATTGTTCTTCTACTCTGATTTCGGTCTTCCTATGAGAGAAATGACCGGCAGGAAGACTTTCAGGAGCTGTAGAAAGGACAGATTTCCGACATGCTAGAGGAACAACTAAAGTTAACTTTCCAACCCTATTTGGTTTCTTTGCCTTAATATACTTCCGGTACATAAGGCCATCAATGCTCTCATACTTGAACATCCTCCCATCTTTGGTCTCTTCTGTCACACCCCGACGCACACTTCATCCTGACAGTAGCTAAGCTGGAACAATTCTGTTGTAGGTCTGCAAATTGACTAGGGGTAACTTTTAAAGGCTCTATGGAGGGAGCCACAAGGGGATGAAGTTTCTTAGTTTTAGAAGACCTAGTCTGAACAGCTTGCACATTCTCAATTATTTCAACAGAAGTCTTTGGAGGTGGAGTCGGCTCGCCAAACACAGGAACAGAGTCGTATAAGGCTGGTTTTGTGGAATTTGGAACAGGACAAGAAATTGGAGGGAATACAGCATTAGATGGTTTATGAAATTCCTTCTCCTTAACCCCTGGAACATTACCTATCAAGACACTGCAACATTTTATAGGAGCTCTGATCACATCGGTCCATCCTTCATTGTAGGGGCACCTGAGGAAACCCTTTACACTATGGAAAATATCAACCCTACCTAGGTAATCAGATACTCTTACCATCTCACAATGGGTCACATCAACATCGGGAAGGGCTTTTTCCGACACTACAATACAAGTACACCCCAGTATATCTAAGTATAGTGGACACCCATGCTCCGTTAACTGTGCCTGAGGTCATGGATTGGGAATAGGAGTTGTTTTCATCAAGACAAAACCCTATTTGATTGGTTATAGGAGGGACATTACTTTTAAATCTTAAAGGATTCTTGGGACAGCTAGGACGAAGGTGGCCCTTATCACCACAACCATAACAAGTTACTGTACATTGCTCAAGTCAGCCTTACCACAGAGAGTTTGTGCTGGCTTTACTTTCTGTTAGGTAGTCTGCTCAGCGGGTTGTGCTTGATGATAACCAGCCTTCTATGGCTTACCCTTTATAAAAGAAGTCCTTGGGTGTGAGCGATGGGCAGAAGTCCAACTGTCAGACAGCCTAACAGCGTTTTTAAGATCTTTCACATCACTCATCACTTTATCCACAACTACCACTTTATCCACCAATAACCCTTTATCCACCACTACCACTTATCCACTAATACCACTTTATCTAACACTACCACTTTATTTACTACTACCACTTTATCCACCACTACCACTTTATCTAACATTAACACTATCTAACACTACCACTTTATCCACCACTACCACCGTATCTACCACCACCACTTTATCCACCACTACCACTTTATCTACCAGTCACTTTTTTCCACAACTACCACTTTATCCACCAATACCACTCTATCCACCACTACCACTTATCAACTAATATCACTTTATCTAACACTGCCACTTTATCTACCAGTACCACTCTATCCACCACTACCACTACCCCTTTATCCACCACTACCACTTTGTCTATCACTAACACTTTATCTAACACTACCAATTTATCCACCACTACCACTTTATATACTATTACGACTATATCCACCACTACCACTTTATATACCACTACCACTTTATCCACCACCACCACTTTATCCACCACTACCACTTTATCCACCACTACCACTTTATCCACCACCACTGTATCTACCACTACCACTTTATCCACAACTACCACTTTATCCACAACTACCACTTTATCCACAACTACCACTTTATCCACAACTACCACTCCATCCACCAATACCACTTTATCTGCCACTACTACTTTATCAACCACTACCACTTACTCTTCCACGATCACTATTCACAACTACCACTTTTCCACCATTACCACTTTATCCACCACTGCCACTTTAACCACCACTACCACTCTATTCACCACTACCAATTAATCCACTACTACTGTATGTAGAACTACCACTTTATATACAATGACCACTTTATCTACCACTACCACTTTATCCACTACTACCACTTTATCCACCACTACCACTTTATCTAACACTACCAATGTATCTACTACTACTACTACTTTATCCACAACTACCACTTTATCCACTACTACCACTTTATCTACCACTACCACTTTATCTAACACTACCACTTTATCTACTACTACCACTATCCACCACTACCACTTTCACATTATCCACCACTACCACTTTGGACTGGTTGCGTTGTGACTGGTTGAGATGGAACTGGTTGAATTGGCAATGGTTGAGATGGCACCGGTTGAGTTGTCACTGGTTGAGATGGTCATTGGTTGAGATACACTGGTTGAGGATAGAGGTCATAATTTTCGCCTACTTACAGTGACTAGACTATAGCTGGAATGGTATGGGTTTAGATGGCACTGGTTAAGTTGGTACTGGTTGAGATGGTACTGGTTGACTTGGCTCTGGTTTAGTTGGTACTAGTTGAGATGAAACTAATTGAGCTGGTACTGGTTGAGATGGTACTGGTTGAGTTGTCTCTGGTTGAGATGACACTAGTTGAGTTACTAATTATGTTAGGTAAGAGCATTTTAATGATGGCTAACATTATTGTTACACTTGTTAAAGTTTGTTTAACCCTTATAGCATGTGTGGTTCTGGCTAATAACAGACAATGTTGTTCAGTTTAGATATAGTGCCATATGGCCTTAGTTGCCTGGCGCTAGGAGTTTATTAATGTTCAGTATTCAGTTAAAATTGGTCCTCTTGCAATTTGAATGATAATACCATCATAATAAACCCTTATATCTATCACAGGTCCTTCATATACTGTATTATATCACCTAGGTATAGCTAGTATAAAATATAAATTACGTCACACACACTGAATGTGGGGAAGTTGATCTTAAAATTGTTCCAACATATATTTAAAAAAGAACACATATATATACAGTATATATATATATATATATATATATATATATATATATATATATATATATATATGATTTAACAATAGTTGACTACTACAACAGTTACGTAACTAAATTACGTATATTGCAGGAACCAATAAAATTGTGTTACTTTGTCTCTGAATGGCTGTACCGTAATATTTTAGAGGACTTCTTGAGTATGTCCTAAAAACGAGTTAATAGTATGTAGTATGTTTGTATTAACATTACGTTACTATAAACTTTGACATTACGTTTCCTACACAAATTTGTGTTACATGCTATTTCAGTACTAAGAATATGTCTAATGTTACCGACTAATCACGTTTTCCTAACGTGTCATATTTAAGGTTTGAAAGATTGGTCATCTTTATGTGCCCACAACATAAAGACTGACGTTGTAAGTACGTTATCAAATGACAAAGATTAACGTTTCTATTATTTGTACTAACAACGTCATATATTATTTTGTCCTTGCAGTTTGTTCAAAACCGGGTACATTATTACATAATTTAATGTATAATATGGCACGTCCCATAGACGTAAAAATACGGTGTATTCCGTACATAATAAAATACTATCCATATTTACTAACCAATTTCGTAGTAACGTCATCAAACTATATGCACTTCACATCATTAACAAACATTGTATTACAACATTTAAACAAATATTTTTGTGACGTATTTTTGGAAACGTTGCAATATTACTATACCAGCACTATCTATTTAAAATATATTGTAGCAACGTGTGAACACTTATGTGTGCTATTGTCATTAATGTATGTTTTATTAGAACCTCTTTTAAACGTTGATTTGACGTATTGTTAGAAACGTAATATTACCACACCTGTATAAGTGCCAAACGTTTTAGTACTAGATATGATAATAATTGAAGCCCTCCGAATCATAAGGGGACCAACCGACATTTTTTGAATTTCCAAGCCAAGCACGTGGTGCCATAGCCCAACTTCTCCCCTACACACTGGTAGTCGTTTGGTACCCTTAAGACGAAAACTGTATGAGTGAGAGTCCTGGACGTTAAGGTAACTTTTTCGCCTTTCGGGAACACTCACCAATATCCTGGGAAAAATATAACATGACACAAGGGGTCCAAACGACACTCAGTTAATCCCTCCATACTCTCACTCTCCCGTACGAAAAAGTATGTTCACTTACCCATACCCTTGTACTTACCTGTTAATTATTAACTACTTACCTGCCTTACCTGGAGTATGGAAATTGGAGGCTTGTGGGTGGGAAATGATGGACAATTACGTACACTACCCAATATCAGTGCATTATTATCTTTAAAAGAAAAAACTCGTGGTCAAAGTGCTGGTAATGTTAGATTTTGGCCATTTTGGCCATTCAAAAAAGGGGATAATTTTGGTTTGGGTGTTTTTACTAAAAATATAAACGTGGAACCCCCGATTTTTACATGCTGGGATGAAAGAGTAGTGTTTCAGCTACCTTCAGTAAAAATATGAAGAGGGCGCCTTACCGGGTTAAAGAGTTACACATATTTTGAACTGCCAAACTTTGACCTTGATTTTCTCAGAAGTAAGAAATGGTGGTTGGTCCCCTTATGATTCGGAGGGCTTTATGTTGGTATTAATATTACGTTGCTAAGAATGCCTCTAAAAAACTGGGACTCCTGTACAGAGTTCGAGAATTCGTCACTGACGAGCAGTTGGCCGTAATATATAAAAGTCATGTGCGTTCTCAGATGGATTACTGTTCACCTCTGTGGGGTGGAAGAGGAGTGGTTGCAATTGAGGCAGTTGGACAAAATTCAAAATAAAGCTATTAGATTAATCAATAACCCTGCAATCACACAGGACCTTCCTACATTATCCATACGAAGAAACGTTGCATCCCTTTCATTATTCTACAGATATTTTCACAGCAATTGTTCCGAGGAACTTGCTTCAATTGTGCCGCCTCTCCACATCTTTCCCCGTAGAACTAGGGCAGCTGAGAGCGCCCATGAATTTACACTTTCTCCTCCACAATGCAGAACTTCTGCTTATCAGAATTCATTTATCCCCAGAGCTACTACTCTTTGGAATTCACTTCCCTCGAATTGCTTTCCACAAACTTACAATCTACAAATGTTTAAATCCAGTTGTTACAAACATTTTATGAATGGAGGATGCCTTTAGGCACATGGACCTTTTTGTTTGATCTGTGATTTTCCTTCCTCCGTTCATTGTCTCTTTAAAAAAAAAAAAAAAAAAAAAAAAAAAAAAAAAAAAAAAAAACGTAACATTTAACTTGAACTCTACATTTTATACATAGATTTGGTTACACGTTCATTTTCAGTAATGAAAATACATTCAATGTTACCAAATGTACACATTTTGTACACGTGTATCATATAACATTCCTACTTATGTTTCTTTTTATGTACTCACAACATTATAATGGACGTTTCATTGATGTTGCCACAAAACAAATATTAACGTTGCCATTATATAGTCTAGAAACGTTTTACTTAGGTCTGTATTGTTTGTTCAATACAAGTTGCATTACCACATGTAATTCCTATTTTGGCACTCTCAAAGACACAAAACACAATGTATTCCATAGGTTATGAAACACGTTTTGTAGTTACTAAACATACGTTGTAGTAACGTGTTAACACCATGTTAGGTAATGTCATTAATGTATGTTTTATTAGAACATTTTAAAATCATTGATTTGATGTATTGTTTGAAACGTTGTGATATTCTCACACCTTTATAAGTGCCAAACATTTTAGTAGTAGATGTCATAATAGTAGTTGCAGATGTGGGATGATAGTATAAATATAAAGTAATGTTTAACTTCTATTCTACATTTTATACACAGATTTAATTATACATCTTTTTACAGTAGTGTAAATACATTCAATATTACCATATTTACACCTTTTTTACACGTGTATCATATAACATTCCTACTTAGGTTCCTTTTTACGTGCTCACAACATTATAATGGCCGTTTCCTTGATGTTGCCAAACAACAAACATTAACGTTGACATTATATAAACTATTAACGTCTTATTTACGTATTTTTTGTGTATTCAATACGAGTTACATTATCACATTATGTAATTACTAGTTTGACATGTGACAGACACGTCCAAAAACAATGTATTCCACGTTTTCTAATTACTAAAACCATATATTGTAGTAGCGTGTTAACACTATGTCTATCTATCTATCTATCTATATGCTCAGGCCCAATCCCCATTTTGGGGGTAGACGACTCAAGACAGAGCAAGAACAGGAAAACACAAAAACAACATAAAACAACAAATAAACACCGATAAAAAACACAAACTCACACACATCCAGGTCACCCAGGAGAAGACCCAGAGACCAGGGTCACCAAGGTCGCTATGTGTGGTAATATAATTTATGTATGTTTTATTTGAACCTCTTAAAAACGTTGATTTGACGTATTGTTAGAAACGTTGCAATATTACCTCACCTGTATAAGTGACAAACGTTTTAGTAGTAGATGTGGTATGTTGACATTAATATAATGTAACGATTAATTTTACTCTACATTTTATACACGGATTTGTTATACGTAAATTTTCAGTTGTGAAAATACATTCAATTATACAAAATGTACACGTTTTTTACACGTGCATCATATAACATTCCTACTTAGGTTCCTTTTTACGTGCTCACATTAAAATGGACGTTTCTTTGATGTTGCCAAACAACAAACATTAACGTTGCCATTATATAGACTATTAACGTCATATTTACGTCTTTCTTGTTCGTTTAATACAAGTTGCTATTTGTGGTAATGTCATTATGTGTTATATTTGAACCTCTAAAAAACTTTGATTTGATGTATTGTTAGAAACGTTGTAATATTACGACATCTGTATAATAGTAGGGTCATTTGCTTATCGATGCCCGATGTTTGTGCAGTGAGGCAATGGCTGCATCCATCATACCACTCATGTCCTCACTGGGTGTGACCACAACTCTGGCTTCTATGGAGCAAGCAAGAAGCTCATCGCAGATCGTCTGGAGAAGTCTAAAGAGGCACACGACCTGCTAGCAGCATGTACACAGCTCCTAGTCACAGAACAGGTCATCAGTGATTTAGAGTGGTTTGTCATTCGATGTCTATGGTGATACCTAAAGCAGACCCTGGGAGATGCGAGGGCAGCGATGTGGAGAGCTCAGAAGAAAAAAAACACTATCTGACTTGTGCCTTACTTGGACAGTCTCAGTCCACACTTGGAGCGTGCAAACTATCTGCATATTTGCACAAGCATTACCAGCTACAAAGTCACCCCTCACCAATCGGCCATGGATGGCATCTTGTAAATGGCCTATGTCTGCCTGTCCGTTCAACCCAGCCCCACTTACCCATCCATACCACTACCTACAAATCCGCAGGCAGAGAAAACAGTGATGATAGCAGCGAAAGTGAGGACAGTGATTATGATAGTGGCTAATACAGTGAATCATGTGACAGTGAAGTGGCAGATTATGTACAATAGTATAATACAATACAATACAAATACAATATACAATACAATACAATATAATAACCATTCCAGTGGATTTGTAATGCCAGAATTAGTGAAAAAGGACACCTCACTCGTCCTTGTTATCTGATGCCAGAGATATTAATTTCAGTTTTTCAAGATGGTGTTGTCGGCCATTTGAATATTGGCCTCTAGCAGAGTTAGCCGTCTTTTTCAGATGGGCATAGGAGCTAATTTTCCTTTAAAATGGTTCAGGTTGTCAAATCCATCGAGAGAAAAAGGTAGGAACAAAATGGTCACGGATTCCAAGCAAATGACCCTACTATAAATGCCAAACGTTTTAGTATTTAGTCTTCGTAGTAGATTTAGATGTCGTATGTTAGTATATTATTACGTAACGTCAAAATTGTACTCTACATTTTATACACAGATATGTGATACGTTCAAATTCAGTAGTGAAAATACATTCAATGTTACCAAATGTACACGTTGTTTACACGTGTATCATATAACATTCCTAGTTAGGTTCTTTTTTACGTGCTCACATTATAATGAACGTTTCCTTGATATTGCCACAAAACAAACATCAACGATGCCATTATATAGCTACCTACGTCTTAATTACGTATTTTTGTTCGTTCAATACAAGTTGCATTATCACATTATGTAATTCCTATTTTGGCATGTACCAGCAATGTTAAAAAACAATAAATTTCACAGGTTATGAAACACGTTTTGTAATTACTAAAAACATATTGTAGTAACGTGTTAACTATGTGTAGTAATGTCATCTATGTATGTTATATTAGAACATCTTAAAATTATTGATTCGACGTATTGTTAGAACGTTGTAGTATTACTACACCTGTATAAGTGCCAAACGTTTTAGTAGTAGATGTGGTATGTTAGTTTAAATATAACGTAACAATTAACTTCTACCTTACATTTTATACGCAGATTTATTATACATTTGTTTTCAGTAGTGAAAATACATTCAATGTTACCAAGTGTACACGTTTTTACACGTGAATCATAAAACATTCCTTCTTAGGCTAGTTTTACGTGTTCACATCATTAGAATGGACGTTTCCTTGATGTTGCCACAAAACAAACATTAACGTTGCCATAATATAACTACCAATGTCTTATATGTGTTTCTTGTTTGTTCAATACAGGTTGCATTATCACATTATGTAATTACGTTTTGGTACGTGCCAAATACGTAAAAAACAATGTATTCCATAGGTTATAAAACACGCGTTTTGTAGTTACTAAAACATGTTGTAGCAACGTATTAACACTTATTTGTGGTACTCTCATTAATGTATGTTTTATTAAAACCTATTAAAAACGTTGATTTGACGTTTTATTAGAAAAGTTGTAATATTATCACACCTGAATAAGTGCCAAACATCTTAGTAGTAGATGTCGTATGTTAGTATTAATATACGTTTAACTTTTAATCTACATTTTATACACAAATTTGTGATACATTCATTATCAATAGTGAAAATACATTCAATGTTACCAAATTTACACCTTCGTTACACACGTATCATATAACATTCCTACTTAGGTTCCCTTTTACGTGCTCACAAGATTATAATGGATGTTTCCTTGATGTTGTCAAACAACAAACATTAACGTTGCCATTATCTAGACTATTAACGTCTTATTTACGTCTTCGTTGTGTGTTCAATACAAGTTGCATTATCACATTATGTAATTCATATTTTGGCACGTGCCTAAGACGTGAAAAAACAATGTATTCCATAGGTTATAAAACACGTTTTGTAATTACTAAAATCATACATTATAGTAACTTGTTAACACTATGTACGGTAATGTAATTTATGTATGTTTTATTAGAACCTCTTAAAAACAGTGATTTGATGTATTGCTAGAAACGTTGTAATATTACCTCACCTGTACAAGTGCCAAACGTTTTGGTAGTAGATGTGGTATGTATAACTTAACGATTAATTTTTACTCTACATTGTATACACAGATTTTTGAAACGTTTTCTTTTAGTAGTGAAAATACATTCAATGATTCCAAATATACACGTTTTTCACGTAACATTCCTACTTAGGTTCCTTTTTACGTCGTCACAACATAATAATAGACGTTTCTTTGATGTTTCCAAACAACAAACATTAACGATGCCATTATATTATAGACTAAAAACGTTGTATTTACATCTTTCTTGTTTGTTCAATACGAGTCGCATTATCACATTATGTAATTCCTATTTTGGCACTTGCCAAACACGTAACAAAACAATGTACTCCATAAGTTATGAAGCACGTTCTGTAATTACTAAAAACATACATTGTAGCAACGTGTTAACACTATGTGTGGTAATGTAATTTTTGTATGTTTTATTAAAACCTCTTAGAAACGTTGCATTGACATATTTTTAGAAACTTTGTAATATTACCACATCTGTGCAAGTAACAAACGTTTTGGTAGTGTATGTGTTATGTTAATATTAATATAACGTAATGGTTAACTTATACTCTACATTCTATAGGCCTACACATATTTTGTATACGTCTTCTTTCAGTAGTGATAATACATTCAATGATATCTAATGTACACGTTTTTTACATGTGTTTCATATAGCATTCCTACTTAGGTTCATTTTTCCGTGTTCACAACATTATAATTGTCGTTTTTTCTTTATGTTGCCCCAAACTAACATCAACGTTGCCATTATATAGACTATTAACTTCTTATTTACGTGTTTCTTGTGTGTTCAATACAAGTTGCATTATAACATTATGTAATTCATATTTTGGCACGTGCCTAAGACGACAAAAAACAATGTATTCCATAGATTATAAAACACGTTTTGTAATTACTAAAAACACACATTGTAGCAACGTGTTAACACTATGTGTGGTAATGTCATTTATGTCTGTGTTATTAGAACCTCTTAAAAACGTTGCTTTGACGTATTGTTAAATTTTTTGTAATATTACCTCACCTGTACAAGTATCAAACGTTTTAGTAGTAGAAGTGGTATGTTAGTATTAATATAACGTAACATTTATCTTTTCCTCTACATTGTATACACAGATTTTTAAAACTTTTGTTTTAATAGTGAAAATACGTTCAATGATACCAAATATACACGTTTTGTACACGTTTTGCATGTAACATTCCTACTTAGGTTTCTTTTTACGTGCTCACCACATTATAATAGACGTTTCTTTTATGTTGCCAAAAAAGAAACATAAACGTTGCCATTATATAGACTAAAAACGTTTTATTTACGTCTTTCTTGTTTGTTCATTACAAGTTACATTATCACATTATGTAACTCCTGTTTTGGCACGTGTTTAAGACGTACAAAGGGAATGTATTACTATAGGTTATTACACACGTTTTGCAGTTACTAACTAAGAATGTTGTGACAACGTGTTTACACTATGTAAGGTTAGGTCAATAATGTTTGTCTTATTAAAACATTAAAAACACGTATATACGACGTAATTTCAGAAACGTTGTTATATAACCAAACCAGCATAAGTGTCAAACGTTGTACACACGTAACCTGTTTATTAAGGTCAAAGGTCAAGGTCAACTATTCTATTAATATATATGAAACTAAACTGGGTTTTAATGAAATTAGTCATGCTTATTTGATTTTCCTGGACAATGTCAATGAAAACAAAAATGTACTCTTACTTAAAGGTCAAGGTCACAGGTCAAGGTGAATGGTCAACTTATACTATTTATTTTTAGTTGTTATTCAAATGTCTTCGTTTTCACTACAAGTTACTGGTAACCTTGATTTCGTATTGCCTAATTTTTTGATAAATAATATAAAAGGTAAATTCAAAGTTCAAGGTCAAAGGTCAAAATAGGCTTTTTACTAGTATTTCTTATAATAACTGTTAGATTCTCACTAGGCTTACCATGTATATTCGGAATACCTAGGCCAAGGTCATACAAGAAACTATTCAATTCAATATGAAAGGTCAAGGTCATAGGTCAAGGTCAAATAATAGGTCGATATGCTATTTTCTTTACTTGTCATGCAAAGTTCACACAGTTGGGTGAGATAATTGCACTTTAATTGAACAGGAAAATAATAAATGTTGAGACATAAAGGTCAAGATAATGGTGAAAGGTCAAGGTCAACAATTCTATTAATATGTATGAAACTAATTGATGGTTTTAATGAAATTAGGCAAACAAAAATGTACTCTTACATAAAGGTCAAGGTCACAGGTGAAGGTCAAAGGTAAACTTTTATTATTTATTAAAAAAGATTACTCAAATTTTGGAAAACTGCTATGTGTTATGGCTTATTACTTTAACCCTCGTCTAGCGGGTGGGTTTTGGGCCTATTTGGGCATATTCAGGCCCTCCTGAATGAAAAATAAAGTATCTGCATGAAGAGAAATGTATTCAGCCAAAAACTAGGCGCTAAAAGCTTCAAAATGAGACCAGAACGAGCTACGTAGCACTCGTGGTTCTCATACAGTGGTACCACCAACATGGGATTTTAGCGTATAGCGGTATATTTTCCCAGCTATGCTCACTACTGGCTACACTGCTGGCCTCTCGAGAACACAGGGAGGGTGAGTCAGTGGGCGGCGGTAGGCCCTGGGAATCGGACGTGTGGCCCGCTGCATTCCCGGCCATTTGCACTCGATTTTAACCCTTTAAAAGCCATAATAATGCTCCTAACTCGCTGCAAATTGGTGCCCGGCTATAGCCAGGCGCCGCTCTTTAACACCTTACGAGCGGCCTATGCGGTTTATTTATGTTGTACCGCCCAGCGGGGTGTTTTTAGCCAAAATAGGGCTGTTTACGTGATCATTTTCATGCCTAAATAAGACCCAGAACGTAAAACAAGTATCTATCCCTGAAAGGGCATAAACAGAGCTTTCGAATGACACCATAACGATCCTTGTATGATGGATAGTTTTCTTGCAATAACCGTGCAACGCGAGTGCAAAAAGCAGGTAATTCGGTACTTTCGGTACATAATTGAGTATGTAGCGAGTGGAGAGAGGGAGGAGGGAGCTGAGATTTGTGTCCGTAG
The DNA here is from genome assembly GCA_032716605.1 of Paralithodes platypus. Taxonomy (NCBI): domain Eukaryota; kingdom Metazoa; phylum Arthropoda; class Malacostraca; order Decapoda; family Lithodidae; genus Paralithodes; species Paralithodes platypus. Next base: position 10,665,589 of record CM064580.1, on the reverse strand, counting down.
GTTCGCCGCGGTGGTCTGGAGCAGTCATACGCTCGCTAGTCTCCTGCCACCACTTGTCTCTCTCTCTCAGCCACATTACGTGCTGAAATTGCCACTCGACCTATGTCGAGCGCCGCCACATAGTCCAGCTTTATTTAACTCGACTTAAGTGAGCCGCTTTTTAAGGGTTAAGGGTTAATATCATATATATCAAATTTCACGTAACTATTGTAATAATTAAGGTCAGAGGTCAAGGTCAAAATAAAAGTATTCGCCATTTTCCCTAAACTCCTCCTAGACTGTTTAAGGTATTGTCAACAAATTATACACGCAAATTCAGTTGGTCAATATGACGAACATCCAAATATATGTATTTTATTTTAAGTCAAAGATCAAAGGTCAAGGTCACAGTATATGATCACTATTTGTAATCAATAAGTTTTTATACAAATTACATCGTATTCATAACGCTAGTTTATACGGACATTGTTGTTAAGCTAACTAAATCCTTGATAAGAAATTCTATGGACAAAGGTCAAGGTCAAAGGTCAAGGTTAAAGCTCGAAATATGATTTGTATTAGTATTTCCTATTTAATGTAAGATTCTCATTAGGCATAACATGCATATTCGGAATGCCTAGACCAAGTTCATACAAGAATACACATAATTCCATTTGATAGGTCAAGGTCACAGGTCAACATCAAATATAAGGTTAATATGCTAATTTCTTTACTATTCATGTAAACTTCATAACATTCGTTGAGACAGTTGTGCTTTAAGGGAAAATTAAAATGTTAAATTTGCAGACATCATGAAGGTCAAGATGAAGGTCAAATGTCAAGTTCAACTATTCCTATAATACCTCTGCAACTAACTGATGATCTTTAATGACATTGTACACTCTTATTTGATTTTCTAGGGGTACATCAGAGCAAACAAAAATATAATCCTACATAAAGGTCAAGGTCACAGGCCAAGGTCATAAGTTAACCTTCATCATAAACAAATACTAAATTTTCAATAAGCTGACGACTGTTAGTTGCATTTTACTTAAATAACATATATTTCAATCATATATATAATACAGTATATATATATATATATAAATATATATATATATATATATATATATATATATATATATATATATATATTATATATATATAGTACTTGAGGTTAACGGTCAAGGTCAAAGAACAAAAGAAGTGTTAATAATTTTCTATAAACTCTTCCTAAACTGTTTAACCCTTTGTGTACCGGTGACGTCATTTGTATTGTATATTAGCTATAATTTGACGATTTTGTGGAGCTTATGAAGGATCTGTGGTAGTAAAAAGGGTTAATTAAGATAGTAGAAAGCCTGCTAATTTTATGGAGGCCCTTCATAAACTAAATAAAATCGTCTTAATATCCAGTATGAAATGAGACCGACAGAACTGTACTGAACGGGTTACGTATCGTCACCAAATTTTGCTGGCAAATTTGGTTGGTCAATGCAACGGTTGTCCAAACTTTGTGTTTTTGTTATTCAAAGGTCAAGGTGAATGTTGAAGTTCACAGATTATGGTCACTATTTCTTTCTTATTTATATTTTAAAATTGAATTACACCATATTCAAAATGCTACAAACTAGTGTTACGCTGACCTTATTATAGATAAATATTCCAATGGTTAAGATTCAATGTGATCATAAATGTAATTATATATATATACTCCCACCAACAGGCAGGACGAGTGTGCATGCTTTAATCCACTACACACAAGTATTCTATCACGCTGTGGTATAGTGGATTAAAGTATGGGTTGTTCTGACTGTCGGTGGTTCAAGTCCGGCTGTGAGTATAAAAATACATTTAGTATACATATTTATATACATACTGTATATGAACCGATTTTACCTAAGAGATTCAATACTATTTGCAGAATTCTAGGTCGCAGAGTTGCGTATGAAGTTTTTTAGTCTTTTTTGGTAATGCAAAAACTGCACACCTACTTTATTAGAAACTGACGCTGAAAATTCTAATTATGTGAATAATGTATGTCATGTGGTACAATAAAGTATAAGAATGCAAAACTTCGGTAAAAATGGTATACTTGCCATTAACTATGTAGAAACACGGTATTATGCATCATTCCATTGTTCCTTAATTCTTTGAGTACCAGTGACGTGTGTTATATTCTAGTCTAGCTATATTTAAACTACATTGTTACAGCTTAGGAAGGACCTGTGTATTTAAAATTGTTGTTTGAGAAAGGTTGAAACCTTATTATTGATAGAGGTCTTTCCTAAGCTGAATAATATCGTCTAATTGTTGCCATAATATGACGAAAATTACGTCCCTGTTACTGAATAGGTTAATATACGCTATATTGTATGCTTTTGTTCATTTGTTGTTGTTCTTTAATCCTAACTACCTTATCCACTCCTCCTATTCCAACATAATGTATTATCTCTGTTTTATTATTACCTCATTCTTCTTCTGTGCCATAATCCATCTCCCAGCAACCACCTCCTCAATGCAGTCCCAACTCTAAATACATCTCCCCTTTAAGGTAATTCCGTTTTTGGTATTTGACACACACACACATACACACACACACGAGTGTCACTCCAAAATAAACATCTTCTCTCAGAAGAGAGCTGAGTATTGTTCACTAAAGTTCCCTTCCTGTCATTGTTCTATCCTGGTTCTTCCATGGTGTATGTTCTTATCACTCTACAAATATGAACTTAATAATCCCCCGCTGCCTCTGGTTTCTCATGTTGATGCTGCTATATAACCACTGCCCTTTAGTCTTACATGTAATCATTTGTAAATGTCTGTTCTTCTATAGACACACACACACACATACACACACACACATGTAAGGCGCCGTGAGCTGACCGCGAGGTCAAGGAAACTTAATGAAATAATAATAAAGAAATAATACGTAATGGTAAGTTGGAAGAAAAAGTTGCAACAAATAGAACATTTGGTAATATATATACCATTCATATAAATAAATGTTATTGGCAAAACGATCAGATTATTTGATGTGAGCAGCTGTTTAGGAATGACAAGCTGATTTGGGTCAAGCCGAGTGGACGCTAGTGATACATTTGGGCTAAATAAACTAAATGGGACCAAGTGATTGATTTGGACTGAGTGACCGATTGGGCAGAGTGACTGTTTTGGTATGATTTGCTGTTTGGTGTGAGTGTCTAACTTGGGTAGAGTGGCTGTTTTGACTAAGTGTTCAAACAGGACAAGTTCTTTAATTATTCCTAGTGGTTGAATCTGAACCTTCAACAAATCCCCCTCAAATTTCACCTTATTGTATTTCTATCCGAAATATCTCTGTTGAATAATTCCTGAAACTGAGCCAAGTTGTTCAAAGGAAACTTCTCGAAGAATAAGACTAGATAATTATATAATATACAAATGTTAAAAGTCACACATATTAGTTGGTGGATTCGTAAACGGTATTAACATAATTTATTATGTCTGATTAATCTTCTCACTGTTCACTAATACAATTCTCACAAGTTATATTCTATAAAGTTCCTTTGCATCTTGCACAAAATAATTTGCATAATTTCATCCTTTCCATTTATTGCTACGCTATCATCGGTAATGAACGTGTTTCAAAATTAGTTATAAGACTGGCAGGAGCCTGAGAAAGACAAGATTCCATTAACATCCAGGTTGTACTTCACTTCCGCCTTGGTTGTGTGGTGCTGATTACTGACAAAATAACTGTCCGTAAACCTATCCCAGTCTTCAAAGTAAACTCAGGATATTACGACGAAGGATTTAATATGAAGAAACAAGATGTGGTTTTGGAAGATGGACAGAAAGACATATGGTGAGAGAGAGAGAGAGATTCCCCAACATACTGTACACTGCGATATCTTCCCTGATATAACGATGCAAGAACTGATGTATGTAATAAATATAATATAGCACAGCGTGCATAAAGTATTTAAATTAGAAAAAAGAAAAAAAATATTGATAAAAGCAAAAGTACAGTAGTGAAGAAGATAGTTAGAGCAAGGTGCAATATTCATGTTAGTGGAGATATATATAGGCCTAATGGGTATATGAGAGTATGTAAGCTTGATGGAGTGGTCTTGCTACGAGACTGGTAATCTTAAAGCCCCAGGTACAGTTTACCGCACATATTCTGTTCCTTAAGATTTCAGAAAGATTGTATTTTGACAATGCTTCACCCACCTCCTCAATCCCCTCCCTCACTACACCTCCTACCTTCAACCCCACCTCCTATCTTCCACCCCCCCTTTCCTCCCTCCCATCCACTGTCCGACTCATAGTATCTCACGGTTATGAAGGAGGTGTGTTGTGAAGCATCTAAACCACTTGTATTCCTTTCTCGCCAATTAGCGCGTCATAATTCATAAAATAAACTCAGAGCTTAAAGGTGGGGGCTCATGGGTTGAGATAAACATGGAATAATAATCGCCAAGCTGTACATAATTATCTTGCAAAATGCAATGGCACTGAAATAATTATTAACAATGGTATACAGGATTTTGGGGATCGTCTATACCGGGCCTGTGACGTCATAGTGACGTCACACCAGTATCCTAATCCTAGACTGGGTGGTGGACTTACACTCTTGTTATGTCACAGGCCCGGTATAGACGATCCTCAAAATCCTTTATACCATTGTTAATAATTATTTCAGTGCCATTGGATTTTGCAAGATAATTATGTACAGCTTGGCGATTATCATCCCATGTTTATCTCGACCCATGAGCCCCCACCTTTAACATTTCTAATGCAGGTACTTCTTAATCTCTCTCAATATAGATTGTAGTCTATGGTTAAATTTTTGGACCATTTGAAGCATTCATGTTTAGGTAGCATATTAGTATAATTATACAGTGTAGATGTTAGGATATTAGAACGAATGTCAGACATATTAGTTTGATATTTTTTATTTGTTTCACTTTTCACAATTTTTGCTATGCCTTCCTCAGTTGTCCACTTGTTGTTACCCGATGTGGACCTTCTTATTCTTTCTCATGTTTGTTAGTGAGTGTTTTCTATTTTTTACTAAGCTTTGTATTTTTTTTAATCTTGTCATTAAATATTCGGTTTAGTGATTATGAGTGCTTTACCTAGCTGAATTCTTATTTTTAGCTTTCTTTAAATACAATAAATAGATCCTTTTACGTTTAGTTAATTTTAGACTTGTCTTCATTTTACAGGATCAGGATTGACTACCTGATGATAGCCTTCCTGGTGTGAGCCAAAAATGTGTTGAAGAAAAAAGAAATTCTAGTTATATATATATTGTGATATTAAAATTGGGCCTGAGCTCTCCCATTCCTTCATTATGTGTGTGAAGTGAAAGATGAAGAGTGTATTAACGAGGTGTTATAATTAAGGTAAGTTTATCTGGTTATGACTTTTCAATAAAGCTGACATTCACCACTCAACCATCCTGCAATAAAATTAATATTACCCCAAGAAAAATACATATCTAATTGAGCATAATTATATACAGTACATACATACTCACATTCTGCATATCAAGGATATTATAATTGAATTACCATGTGTGTGACCAAATACTTTAATTTTATCAACATTGTAGCTGCAGTCAATCTAGATGCGTTATTTATAACTAGGTAATTAATAATATTGAACTGCGAACACTACCACATGATAAACAATGGGTATGTCTTCACCCGTTACTTCATACAGTAACAAACACAAATAGGCAAAAATAGCTTTTGACAGTCCACAGTTAAATCCTAATTTCGTCATTTTGTCATTTTGGAAAAGCTAGTGTAGTAAGTAAGGTGTTTGTAGTATAATGTATTGATAGAAGGAGAAAGTGTATTGGAAGGCAGGATGGGGTTGCCCTCAATATTGATGAGGCACTGCAAAGATCAGCTAGGGAGGCCATGTGGTGAAACAGGAGTTCCAGCAGTCCTTATCAGTCACCTAGCATTCCCTGAGAGTACCGCCCTGTTCGGCTGGTGCCTACAGCCTCCTCCTAACAATTATGGAGGTGGAACTCCCGGTCCCAACCTCCAGGGGCTATCTGTGCCTCAAAGTGACGGGCGTTTGGGTCGCCACATCCCTATGCCTGAAATATATATAGAGTTTAACACCTTACGAGCGGCCTATGCGGTTTATTTATGTGTACCGCACAGCGGGGTGTTTTTAGCCAAAATAGGGCTGTTTACGTGATCATTTTCATGCCTAAATAAGACCCAGAACGTAAAACAAGTACCTATCCCTGAAAGGGCATAAACAGAGCTTTCGAATGACACCATAACGATCCTTGTATGATGGATAGTTTTCTTGCAATAACCGTGCAACGCGAGTGCAAAAAGCAGGTAATTCGGTACTTTCAGTACATAATTGAGTATGTAGCGAGTGAGAGAGGGAGGAGGGAGCTGAGATTTGTGTCAGTAGGTTCGCCGCGGTGGTCTGGAGCAGTCATACGCTCGCTAGTCTCCTGCCACCACTTGTCTCTCTCTCTCAGCCACATTACGTGCTGAAATTGCCACTCGACCTATGTCGAGCGCCGCCACATAGTCCAGCTTTATTTAACTCGACTTATGTTGCTCGCCGCTAATTAAGGGTTAAAGAAATTCCTGAACTGTTTTATGAATATGGCATGTATTTTCCACCAAAAAGTTCTTTAGCATTTTGTCATTCCCAGCAGGAACTCCTCTTTACTTCAAAGTCAGTAAGCCAGTTTGAGATTTGTTAATATTTTGTACCCTGGCAGCATTTTCTATCGCTCTGGTCTGAGCTTGGAATAGCCTATGTGAGTTTATGTTAGTTGTTACTTTGTTCACGGGATTGCGGCCAATTTTACCCTTGCAAAGACTCTCATTCCCAGTGAAGGGGGAATTATATGTGTCTTGTATTGTAAGAACAATGACATATGCTTCAGAAAAGTGGCCTGTAATAGCAGATAACATCAACAGAATGGAACATAACACGATGACAATGGTGAGATGGATGAGTGGGGCCAAACTGCAAGATTGGATATCTAGTTAAAAACTGAGGAGACTATTAAGTATGAAGAGTATCAGTGATGCAATGAGTATAAGCAGGCTCAGAAACTTTGAGTTTATCATAATAACTTTTCAACATCAGTTTTATACATCATAGTCAGGGTTAAGTACTTAATACATGATTTATAATGAACACATTAAATATACATACATTGTTACAAACTCTTCAGGCAGTAATGACACATTTTGCCATTTCAATTTTCGCTTACAGAACAGTAATATACAGTATAAACATAAAATGGGAGGGGTGTGAAAGGTTTATTGAATTAAATTATTATTCATGGGTTGCCGTGGTGTGTATGCCCGGATTGTCCTGACCCTGGATTTTACAATATTACACTCACCTCTCCATAAATGATGATCCGACTTCAATCTCTCCCTCGCTGTCTACCTCCTAAACTCTAAAATATATAATACATTTAACCCCAGTCCAGCGGGCATTATTCCATATTTTTCTGGTTTTCAACTCGCTATAACTCTGTGAAGCAAAGGATTATAGGAAATGTGTGAACGAAAGCTTGCATTCTGGGCTGTAAGTAAACATCAACCTGCTGTTCCTAACTGCTGTATGTCTTTCACATCGTCTTTATGAAGTGACAGTATTTATGTGTTTGAATCAAGTTTAACTGAGGCTCAAAGCTCATTCTCCTGGTCAACAACAAATTGCATGTGGTCCGATACTTAGCCTCCAAGCTGAACAACACCACCAGGAGAAAAAAGATGCTAGTGGTCCGATACCTAGCTTCCAAGCTGTACATCACGCCGCCAAGAAACCAACAGCTTTTGCAAGAGAAAATCAAAGTCCAACCAGAAACGAGAGAGGACCACTATAAAGAAGAGTGTAGTAGAAAAGCCACAAAATAAATCATTAACTCCCCCTCCTACCCCAGGGAGATCACTAAAATAAATATAACTACTTAATTTGTCTTTAACTGTAGATACCCTTCTTGCCTTCTAGTAATTTCCCCCCTCTAGGAAACCAAAACAAACATCACCTATCCTCGTATTTCTGCTAGTTAATGTTCATAATATTATAGCCGGACATTCCGGTTTGATATAATCTAGAAGATGAATTATATCATAGACTCAGATTTTAGTTAAGTGAGTCTGATTACTACTTCTCACCAGTTCATGTTTTCTCTATACCTCTTAACAATATTGTCTACACTCCTCTATGATAATCATAGAAGAATATGTGTATATTTGGTTAAAGTAGAAACGCCCTCCGCCAATCACCGCGTTCCCTTTTGCTTATTTGCAAAGCCAGCTGATTTTGACAGCTCACGGCTGCAATGTGCCAGGCCCCGCCCACCAGCCAATCAGCGGCCTCCATATATATCGGAGCGCGAAGCTGTACTTTCTACTCCCCCTCAGAAGTCACTCTCTTTCTTTGCTCGAAGAACTCCTTCTGATTATCCTTTGAGTAATACCTCGGTGCCAGCCCTGTACTCCCGTAAACCACCAAAAGAGGGTTATAATCAACTTCCTGGAACATACTATGAAGAGAAGAGAGGAGATGAAGGAAGCAAAAAGTCAATGCGAACGTACAGCCGGGCGAGCCCACCAGCCAATCACAGCGCGCGAGAGCGGGAGGCCTGAGTATAAAGGTAGCCGCGCGCGGACTCCCGGGGTCACTCACCCCTCAGAGCTCACCGGGTCCACACACTGCAACCTACTTGCTCTCCCTCTCACCCGGGCACAAAGGAAAACCAGGAACCCACTTTTCCAGTTACCTTGCCCTCACCTAAGAACAGCTCCAGACACACACACACCTGATCCAGCATACCAGAATACATTTGTTTAAGGACCAATATTGGGCCCGCATATTATAAGGAGAGAAAGAGAGATGTGGTGGACTAACCTGGTGGTTTGCTATATAAATTGATGTGTCCTTCTAGGACAAGACTAAATGAAAAAGAATTTAGACTTACCTGAATATATAAAGATGATGATGTGTTTATTAATTATTTATTTTTGTTAGCACCGGCACTAGCCTAAGAGTTATTATATAAGATCTGATAGGAGAGACTAAAGATTAAAAGAGTAGGGGAAATAATACTTGTGTTAATAAATGAGGCAACCAAAGTTAAAGAGGGAAACAGTTGTTTAGTTGCCAAATAGATTAAAGATTAAAAGAGTAAAAGTAAAGAGGGGAGGGAAAGAATACTTTTGTTAATAAATGAGGCAACCAGTAAGTTAAAGAGAGAAACAGTTGTTTAGTTGCCTAATAGATTAGCTATAGCTAGGGATGGACACTAGTCCAAATGAATCATTGATTAAGTTGTGTAAAAAGGAAACTGTGACGAAGGACACTAGTCCAATGTGAACTATGATATTATTAAGTCTAAAAGAGTTATTCCGTGTATGCGTCTGAGGCACGGTTCATCTTTTGTTAGTACAATAATTGATTAAAGTGAAAGATAACCTAGTGTGTTGGTAACAGGGTTAGTAGAGGATAAATTCAGAAGAGGTAATTGAGATAAAAATTGTTAACCTAATTGTGAAGTAACTGGGTGGCGGAACCCAATAGGGTTGTTGAGGTAAAGATTGTAAATCTATATTGTGAAGTAACTGGTTGACTGAACCCAATAGTGTCATTGAGATACATAATGTAAACCTATATTGTGAAGTAAAGGGGTGACGGAACCCAATAGTATTATTGAGATAAAGATTGTAAACCTAATTGTGAAGGGTTGGCGGAACCCAATAGTGTGATTGAGGTAAAGATTGTTGTTGTTGTTGTTGTTGTTCCCCAAGCTGCCTGGCCGAACAGCCCCAAGGCCCCGAGCAAGGCCAAGGCCATAACCGAGCGCCCCCACAGAACCCTCCCCGCCGACCACAATAAAGCCTGGGTGACCGAAGCCACTCCATGGCGGGGAGCTGAGGAGGGTGCGGAAATGCCCGGGAAACCATAGCCCCACCCAGGGCCCTGTGTCCCTCAGCAATTATGAAGAGAAAGTTGAGGGGCAAGGGAAAAATGTGACGCTTTGGCTTCCAATCTTGGTAGATTGGGAGGTCAATCCACGTTAGAGACGCCGTCACTTGAGATCTAGAAAATATATAAGTAAAAGGAACAGTCAGAGTAAGCTATGGGTATGGCAGAGATTGCTCAGTTCTCACTCTGATAGACCAGCCCATCACCACATGACTAGAACCCAATCCTCTCAGCATCAGCTAGGAAAGGCCCTAGAAAGCCGCCTTTGGCGGGGGGATAGCTCCCCTATTTCAACCCTTTTCGGGGTTGGGCACCCGCCCAAAGATTGTAAACCTAGATTGTGAAGTAACTGGGTAGCGGAACCCATATTGTACGTGAGAGAGACCTTGTAATATCATTCGGTAATTTGTATGATTTTATGTCATTGTGGAGGTACTTGTGTAGTAACGACGGTTGTGTCAGAGGAATAAATAGATTCTATGTATTGAGGAGGTAAATTATATATGTTATAGCCTTCGGATTGGGAAAAGGCTCAGTAACCATGGGAAAACCTAAAGAGTAGAGGAACGAATATAACTTTTGTTTTAGTTAGGCAAAGAGCATATGGTTCATTAGGCCCTGGTCTCAATAAAAGACACAGCAGGGTTTTGACTTAATTATTTAGGATTAATCACTAATAACGGGTCGTAGGATCGAAGCCGACTTGAGTCAATACCTGAATAGCGGGGATTCAGTTAGGGAGTAACGGGAACTCTATGGGTCCAGAGTACAACCTAGCATGAATCAACGCAATATTCAATCTGTGTCTTGAATTCATCTCGGCCCGAGCCAAGAACCTATTATTAGGGTAGTTAGGAATTCTGTTAAATAAAATATACGAACTTCTAAATGACTGTCGAATTATCCCCCGTAGTAGTAGAATAAAAGATTTAGAATTAAATACTACATTTTGGTGGCAAGCAGTGGGATACGACAAATCATTTGGATTAAGTATAATTATCTAACAGAACAGGTAGGATGACGGGCATGTCACCATTCAGATTATGGGAAGAGGGTAAGGAAGAAATCGAGCATTGGATTGAGCAGCTATAATGTCAGTTCACATTACTTGACGTAGGGGAACATGGGAAGAAAATCGCCTATAGAAAGGCACACTTAGGTAAGGCCCTGAATGATATGAGAGTATGTCTGGAAGGACTAGTATCGTGGGCTGAAGTCAAGAGCACCTTAGTCGAAGAATTTGGCCGAGAGAGTTCCACTAGAAAAGCCAGAGACAAACTGAAGAGTTTGAAACTTGATGGCCAAAATGTGAGAGCCCTGAGGAGGGAAATCACTAAGAATGTGAAACTAGCGTATCCCCATATGAACCAAGAGCCAGGAAACTGAGATCAGGGAGATCATGATCCAAGCCTGCCCGGTAGAAGTTAGGAAACACTGCATCATTCATGAGGTTAACACTACCAAGGAATTGATGGAGGTCATAAAAAAGATTCTGGAGGCTAGAGAACTAAAAGAGGAAAAACAAAAAGGGGAAGAGGAGAACCCAAAGAAAGGATATCCAAAAGCCCTGAGTCGATGCTTCGCTTGTAGACAGACCGGACACCTAGTAGGAACTGTACCAACCGTCCACAAGCCCCAACCCCTAGATTTGGCCCCAGACTCGCACTCCCAAACGATCGACCTCTACCCAGGGGAACCGATCCGGACCGGAGAGGAATGCTTCCGGTAGAATACCGGGAGACAGAAAACCAGCCAAGAGTTACAATGCCGGAAGAGAGAGAAAATGTTCTGTGAAACCTCACATAGAAGGGCGGTATAGTGAGGTCAATATCTTTGAGAGACAAACGCCTTGTGAAACTGTAGTCATAAATGGGAAAGCCGCGAACATGTTGATTGATACGGGGGCACACCGAAGTTGTCTCCTGGAGAATTTTGTAAGACAAAATCAGCGAGAATTGGGCCCATTAAATCAAACCAGTATTCAGTTGTCAGGAGCCGGGGGTCAACCACTGACAATCCTAGGAAAAACTAACGCGACGGTAGTGCAGTGGAAGGGAATTAGCTTCACCACCGATTTTTGTGTTTTATCGGGAAAAGCCAGTAGTGGCGTCGATGGGTATCTGGGAATAGATCTCATGAGTCAGTTGGGAGTAACTATTCAGTGTGGGCCAAAAGACACAATGACTACTCTCCAACCTCAAATAGTAGCTACCACAGGAAAATTATCTATTCCTCCTAGATCTTGGAAAATGATAGAGATTCCCCCAAACCCAGGCATGACTGCCGGGATTTTTGAACACGATGCACAGAATGGGGTGAGAATATTTCCCACCTTCATTACTGCCGACCAGAGGAAACTAGTTTTAGCTAATTTTGGTGATGACACGATTAGTTATCATAAAGGGAAACTGTTAGGACAAGTCACACCCGCTCAACCCACTACTATTGGAACTGACGGACCCGTGACCTTACCTGAGATCCCGAAGAAATTAACCTCAAGTCAAGCCAGTACCTTACATGAATTGCTCTGGACGTACCGGGATGTGTTTGCTCAAAACGAAGGGGACCACGGATCGGCTCGAACCCGACACACCCATGAGATACACACGCAAGGGCCTCCTATTAGACAACCCTACCGACGACAAAACCCTATTATGAGACAAAGACAAAAAGAAAAGGAACAAGTTGAAGACATGATCAAACAGGGGATAGTAGTGGAATCATACAGCCCGTGGTCATCTCCGGTAGTCCTAGTAAAAAAAAAAATGGGTCTACTCGGTTCTGTGTAGATAATCGGAAATTAAACGATGTCACCATCAAAGACGCACAGCTTCTACCTCGTATTGACGACTCGTTAGAATCCCTCAATGGGTCGACCTGGTTCTCTACCCTAGATCTCCAGAGTGGATACTGGCAAGTACCAGTTAGGTCCGAGGATCGAGAGAAAACCGCATTTGCCACGAGCGAAGGCAAACTCTACCAGTTTAATGTCTTGCCATTTGGAGTTTGCAATGGCCCCGCCAGTTTCACTAGAGTCATGGACGAAGTATTGAGGGGATTAACCTGGAAAACTTGTTTGGCGTACTTAGATGATATCATAATCTTTTCCGCTAGTTGGAAAGAACATGTTCACCGACTCCAAGAAGTGTTAGAAAGAATCAGGGGGGCAGGACTTAAACTGAAACCTTCCAAATGCCAATTAGGGGCCCGTGAGGTGGCATATCTAGGGCATGTGGTTTCCAGTAAAGGTATTCAACCGGACCCACATAAGGTGAGATCTATTGCCGAAATCTCACCTCCGTCCTCTGTCAAAGAGATTTGAGTGTTTCTGGGAATGGCCTCCTACTATCGAAGGTTCATACCAAACTTTTCTAAGATTGCTCGCCCCATGACTCAGAGACTAGAAAAAGGGAGGAGGTTCGACTGGGATCAGAGTTGTCAGGTAGGTTTTAATCATTTGAAGAAAAAACTAACTTCTAACCCCGTAGTTTGTCATACGGATTTCACCAAGCCGTTTCAGCTATACACCTATGCTTCTGATGAAGGGCTCGGAGCCGTTCTGTCCCAGAAAGTGGACGGAAAGGAAAGCATAGTGGCCTGTGCTAGCCGGACACTGAATAAGGGCGAACAAAATTATAGCGTTACGAAAAAGGAATGTCTAGCTCTAGTGTGGGCTTTACAATATTTCCGTCCGTACCTAGCCGGGGTCCACTTTGAAGTTATTACGGACCACCATAGCTTACAATGTCTCCGAAAAATGAAAACGGAAGACGGACTCTTTGTCAGGTGGAAGGGGATTTTGGAAGAGTACTCTTTTGAAGTTACACATAGACCCGGTAAATTACACACGAATGCCGATGGTTTGTCTCGACTACTGGTAGCACCCGTTCAACCCACTGAACCTCACGGGGAAAAATATGATCCTAGACCTAGTAACAAAGTAAAGTTTTCGGAGGGAGCCTGGAGGAATTCTCAAGATCGGGTCGTACTTGATTATGCAGAGGCAAAACAGATGATACAAATCCTCCACGGACAAAAGGGAGAGGGGGCTCATTTGGGACAGTCTAGAGTTCTCCAACAATTCAATGAAAGGTACTGGACCAAGAGGGCCGACCAGATTGTTAAAGAAGTCGTTCAAAATTGTTTGGGATGCCAGAGGAGCAAAGATGGAAGGGGACCTAGACAGTTGCTCGGACATATTACCGCTGGTACACCCTGGGCCAAATTATCAGTGGATATTATGGGACCTCTGCCCAGACAGACAAACAAAAGGTACATCTTAACCAGTGTCAACGTTTTCTCTAAATACACGGTCGCTTGCGCTATCCCAGACAAGAAAGCTGAAACGGTGGCCAAGGTTATCCTGGAAAAGATAATTTTTGTGTATGGCACCCCTGGAGGTATTCTGAGTGACAGGGGAAAGGAATTCAATAATGAGACCTGGCAACACCTGGGAGAAACCTTGGGGTATCAGATACAGCACACCTCCCCGTATTACCCTCAGGGAAATGCTGTCTGTGAAAGGAATCACAGGGTGTTAGCCAACTGCATCCGGGCTAGTCTGAGCTCACAAGGGGAAAAAATCGCCCGGGGTTGGCCGGAGCTTTTGCCTGAAATTGTCTGGGGAATGAATACCACGGTCTGTAGGACTACGGGGTATTCTCCCTATGAGATTTTCTTTGGCAACATGCCGAAATTGCCTCAAGAACGATTATTGCCCTTGATACGCTGGCCAGCTTGCCAGAATGCACTCGTAACTCGCTAGTGCTCGCCAGGGCAGTGAAATGGGCTACAATAATCGTAGAACGATGTTCTTTCTTTCATAGAGTTCATGTTGTCACAGACAGATCAGTGGTGATCTTTATTCTTGTCTGTGACACTTGGAAGTATTTTATATCATTGATAGAATATAAGATGCATTGTGTGAAGTTGTAAGGAGAAAGAGAGCGTGCAGCGTGGTGGTAATATGTGCGTGTGTATGTATGTGCTGCCTCCCTCGCTCGGAGGAGTTTCCCACGCTCATGATTGGCTGGCGGGCCTGACGCGTCATATGACGCTTGCTCCTCGTGACGTAGTCGTCTGTGATTGGGTGCTGCTGCCTTTGTTAGTGCTGAGGGGGCTCCTACAGAGCTTGGCACAGCGTGCTTGGTCCTACATGTCCTTTGCAATCTGTCCCCCCATCTAACCCCCTGTACTACTATCTCTCTCTCTGAACTTCTTCTTTTTCATACTTCCATCTTTATTCAATTACTTATCCCTTCTGGTTCTGCATACAACTTCCAAAGTCGGCCAGTCGTATTACCAGCACCAGCTCTCACATTTATGTTTGCACTAGCTTTAGGGATTAGTAGAGTCATAGTCATATGGTAGCCTAGTGTTGGGGTGCTTCTAATTATTGAGCTGTTCTCTCTTATTATTTAATGCTAGACAGTGGAAGGTATCTTTGGTCGTTGTCTGAGTTATGTATGTGGCAAGTCAGAGCCTGTACAACATCGACGAAGCTAGCTAGCCTGTAACCCTTGTGCATATTTTCCTTTGCGAGTGTAGCAGTATACAGGTGAAGGGCTTTTGCCTACACTTACCTGTATGCTTGCTACCTCATTGTGTTGACCTTTGTGGAGCGCCAGGGTAAGACCAGATACTTGAGATCTGGACTTACCAAGAGAGCCTCCAATTCACGTAACGTAACATAAGGGAAATCTGTTCAAGGGGAGACAGTAGGCTACGAGCATGCTTGCACTCTGCCTAGTTTCCTAGTACCTTTTATGCCACTGCTAGACTTTATTAGTGAGAAAGACAGCATTGTGTTTATTAACTTTAATTGTGTATGCTTTAGGAATTATTCACGCCTTATTTTAGCCTAGGTTGATGCATAGTGCACAACCCAGTTTGGCTGTTACATTGGCTAAGAAAGTACTGTTTTGAGTGGCGATTATTAGTGCTGTCACAGAGTTGTTGCACTCTCTTGTTATATATATGTATCCTACTTTTTGGTGTATTTAAGATTCACGCTTTGGTGTCCTGCCCCTGCATTATTTCTGTTCTATATTAACGAGCCTCTTAGAGCATCAGACGTTTTCAGAATATTCTTTATCTGATTGCTGTAGGATTAGACTTCCAGTGTTTTCATAGAGCATTGTAGAGTTTAGTGTTGAGTACACACTCACACTAAAGTTAATGTAAGCATATACTCCTTTATTAAATCTTATTATAGTTTATTCAAGCATTGTTATTACTTAAGAGCATTTTATTGACGTAAAGTACTCCTGTTGTGAGTAGGGTTTGCCGTCATCGGCAAGCCTTTGTAGAAGTGCACTAAAACCCAGTTAATTGATACTCCGTTATCCAGGAGATTAACTCTGGAGGGTGTTTTTGTTCACCGGCGTAATAGTTCGAGGGTTTGGAATTAGCGTACCGTTGTTGCAGATATAGCCTATCATCTAGTCCATTCTTAAGTGCCCTTGTTTATTTCGTAGTGCTGGTCGTAACACCCTACCCCTGTCTCTCCACGCAGTATTCCCAACCCGGAAAATACTGGAAGCAACAAGGGGAGCGACGACAGCAAGTGCATGATCATATCGTTCAGCAACAACCTAAGAAAGTTTCTCTAAATAATCTTTATCACCGGGTGGAGTATATTTTGGTCAAGAGACATGACCCCACCCGAGCTGGTAAACTGGAGGAGAAATACGAGGGTCCTTTCAGGGTTGTCGAGACAAATGGGCCCTATCAAGTGTTATACTTACATTATGGAGATGTCGTGTCAGTTACTCATATTCGTCATACCAAACGATATGAGGGTAATCTCTCCCCAGAAACGAGCGAGTGGAGTAGCGAGGAAGGGAGCGAAGAGGAAACGGAATCCAGAGTCGACGACCCTGATACCTCCTCGGCTCGACCCAACGTTAGAGGTCCTACTCCGACTCGAGACTACCTAGAAGATTCTCCACTTTGGGCGTCACTTAGTCAAAAGAATCGAGAGGGTCTTCCTGAGTTTGAGTCAGAAGGAGAACTAGGAAGCGAAGAGATCGTATCTAGTGATGAAGACGATTTTGATGAGCTTACTGAGGAGGGAAAGTCTACGGTCCCAGACAGCGAAGTTTCAGTTTCCTCGAGAGGTTTAAACAGGACTTTAACCCTTAAAGAGCGGCGCCCGGCTATAGCCGGGTGCCAATTTGCAGCAAGTTAGGAGCATTATTATGGTTTTTAAAGGGTTAAAATCGAGTGCAAATGGCCGGGAGCGCAGCGGGCCACACGTCCGACTCACAGGGCCTACCGCCGCCCACTGACTCACCCTCCCTGTGTTCTCGAGAGGCCGGCAGTGTAGCCAGTAGTGAGCGTAGCTGGGAAAAATAAAACGGTATACGCTAAACTCCCATGTTACTGGTACCACTGTAGGAGAACCACGAGTGCTACGTAGCTCTTTCTGGTCTCATTTTGAAGCTTTTAGCGCCTAGTTTTTTGCTGAACACATTTCTTTTCATGCAGATACTTGATTTATCATTCAGGAGGGCCTGAATATGCCCAAATAAGTCCAAAACCCCCCCCCCGCTAGTTAAGGGTTAAGTAGTGAGGAAGAGTGTCCTCGAGACGAGATAGAACCGCGAGGCGTATCTTTTGACAGCAACCGGATACACGGTTCTCCCACAGTTAAAGTGAAAGAATCCAAAGAAACTCCTTTGCTTAACGTTCCGGAGAAGACTCCCGCGAGGGCAACCAAATTTACGGACCCCACCGAAACTCTCAATCGTAGTGGTAGGATTAGCCGCCCACCAGTCAGGTACCCGGACGAGGCTATAAATAGGACCCCCGGGGCACGTGACTGTCAGTTGGAAGGCACCATGCCTCTACCCTCTGATCCTCAGTACCGACTCCGTCGACTGGTAACAATATTCGACGGGCAAGGGCAAAGAATTAATACCACTCCAGCTCTCAAGCAGTTTCTCCACCAGCCAGGGGAGGTTTTAATAGCCAAACCTATTGTGGGAAATCAGAATCCTGCACTCCAGTTACATAAATGTCTCTGTGAGCATAGTGGACTGGTGGAGTGGCAGCGGAGGGCATAAATTTTAGGGGAACAGTATTGCGGCGATCAGGAGCTCGCCTAAATTCAGTAGGGGGTGATAAAGTAGAGACGCCCTCCGCCAATCACCGCGGTCCCTTTTGCTTACTTGCAAAGCCAGCTGATTTTGACAGCTCACGGCTGCAATGTGCCAGGCCCCGCCCACCAGCCAATCAGCGGCCTCCATTATCGGAGCGTGAAGCTGGACTTCCTACTCCCCCTTAGAAGTCACTCTCTTTCTTTGCTCGAAGAACTCCTTCTGATTATCCTTTGAGCAATACCTCGGTGCCAGCCCTGTACTCCCGTAAGCCACCAAAAGAGGGTTATAATCAACTTCCTGGAACTTACTATGAAGAGAAGAGATAGGAGATGAAGGAAGCAAAAAGTCAGTGCGAACGTACAGCCGGGCGAGCCCACCAGCCAATCACAGCGCGCGAGAGCGGGAGGCCTGAGTATAAAGGTAGCCGCGCGCGGAGTCCCGGGGTCACTCACCCCTCAGAGCTCACCGGGTCCACACACTGCAACCTACTTGCTCTTCCTCTCGCCCGGGCACAAAGGAAAACCAGGAACTCACTTTTCCAGTTACCTTGCCCTCACCTAAGCACAGCTCCAGACACACACACACCTGATCCAGCATACCAGAATACATTTGTTTAAGGACCAATATTGGGCCCGCATATTATGAGGAGAGAAAGAGAGATGTGGTGGATTAACCTGGTGGTTTGCTATATAAATTGATGTGTCCTTCTAGGACAAGACTAAAGGAAAAAGAATTTAGACTTACCTGAATATATAAAGATGATGATGTGTTCATTAATGAGGTATTTTTGTTAGCACCGGCACTAGGCGAAGAGTTATTATATAGGATCTGATAGGAGAGATTAAAGATTAACGCTCAAAAAGTAGGTGGTGGAGTATATTTCACTGTGCCGCTCAGCTATTTTTTTTACCATAAATGGGGTTGTTTCCGTGCTCTTTTTCATGCATAAACAAGACCCAGAGAGTAATACAAGTATGTATCCCTGAAAGGGCGTAAATTGAGCTTTCCAATGACACCCGAACCATCCTTCTACGATCACTGGATGTCTTGCAACGATCGTGCAACCGAAGGGCAAAATCGCTAAAATACGGTAATTTCTTTATATAATTACGTATGTAGCGTGGGAGTGAGGGTGAATATAAGTGGAGTAAATCTCAGTTGGTCCACGGCGGCCGTGGCGAGCGGTCATGAGGTACCCATGCTCCTTCCATCACTCGTCTCTCTCTCAGAGCCAATATTGCGCCAAAATTGCACTCAGACTTAAGTCGGGCCCCGCCACATAGTCCAAATTTTTCGATACGGACTTAAGTCGGGCCCCGATAGACAAGGGTTAAAAGAGTAAGGGAAAGAATACTTGTGTTAATAAATGAGGCAACCAAAGTTAAAGAGGGAAACAGTTGTTTAGTTGCCAAATAGATTAAAGATTAAAAGAGTAAAAGTAAAGAGGGGAGGGAAAGAATACTTTTGTTAATAAATGAGGCAACCAGTAAGTTAAAGAGGGAAACAGTTGTTTAGTTGCCTAATAGATTAGCTATAGCTAGGGATGGACACTAGTCCAAATGAATCATTGATTAAGTTGTGTAAAAAGGAAACTGTAACGAAGGACACTAGTCCAATGTGAACTATGATATTATTAAGTCTAAAAGAGTTATTCCGTGTATGCGTCTGAGGCACGGTTCATCTTTTATTAGTACGATAATTGATTAAAGTGAAAGATAACCTAGCGTGTTGGTAACAGGGTTACTAGAGGGTAATTTCAGAAGAGGTAATTGAGATAAAGATTGTAAACCTAATTGTGAAGTAACTGGGTGGCGGAACCCAATAGGGTTGTTGAGGTAAAGATTGTAAACCTATATTGTGAAGTAAAGGGGTGACGGAACCCAATAGTATTATTGAGATAAAGATTGTAAACCTAATTGTGAAGTAACTGGTTGGCGGAACTCAATAGTGTGATTGAGGTAAAGATTGTAAACCTAGATTGTGAAGTAACTGGGTGGCAGAACCCATATTGTACGTGAGAGAGACCTTGTAATCTCATTCGGTAAATTGTATGATTTTATGTCATTGTGGAGGTACTTGTGTAGTAACGACGGTTGTGTCAGAGGAATAAATAGATTCTATGTATTGAGGAGGTAGATTATATATGTTATAGCCTTGGGATTGGGAAAAGGCTCAGTAACCATGGGAAAACCTAAAGAGTAGAGGAACGAATATAACTTTTGTTTTAGTTAGGCAAAGAGCATATGGTTCATTAGGCCCTGGTCTCAATAAAAGACACAGCAGGGTTTTGACTTAATTATTTAGGATTAATCACTAATAACGGGTCGTAGGATCGAAGCCGACTTGAGTCAATACCTGAATAGCGGGGATTCAGTTAGGGAGTAACGGGAACTCTATGGGTCCAGAGTACAACCTAGCATGAATCAACGTAATATTCAATCTGTGTATTGAACTCATCTCGGCCCGAGCCAAGAACTTATTATTAGGGTAGTTAGGAAGTCTGTTAAATAAAATATATGAACTTCTAAATGACTATCGAATTATCCCCCGTAGTAGTAGCATAAAATATTTAGAATTAAATACTACATAGGTAATCACTAAATATAAATATGTGTGTGCAGGAAGGTGTTGGAGTGATGCTAAATTATGTCTCGCTATATAAGATCTACTGTGCAGAAAAAACCCTTTCTGTACCGGCGCCGTCCTTTTAACTTTATTCTGGGTACTATTAAACGATTTTATTCAGTTTAATAAGGGCCTCAAGCAATTAACAGGCTTCGAACTATATCACTTGACCGTTTTCACTATGGCAAATTCTTCTTAAGCTGTACATAATCGTCTAAATATAGTTACAATAAAATTAGAAAGACGTTGCCAATACAGAATGGGTTAATTGTAGAGCTGAAGAACCCATAATAATTTGTAATTGTATAAATACATCAACTACGTGCATTAACGCACTGAACCCAAGCTAGTTAATAATAAATGTATCACCCAGGACCAGAGGGTTGTCAAAAAAAAAAAATCCAGAAAACACCAGGAATGGGTTAGAAATGAAGGAAAACCCACACAAAACGATCCCCCTAGGTCATGAAGGGGTCCTACGGTGCGCCCGAATGTCGGAATTACATGGGGAAAGGGGTAGGCAAAAACAGGTTTTTGCACGTTCACACACAAACGGTTGGACTTTGAGAGTTTTCAACCATCGGCATTGTTGCGTGGGATACTTACACAGTTCCCATACAAATCTGAGCCCTCTAGGTGCCATAGGACCGGAGTAATTAAACCCCGACGCAACATATGCGTCCTGGGGTTGAGGGTAAAATACATTGCCGACGCACTGTTTGCGTCGCTGGGGTTCAGTGGGTTAATGATTATTCGTTTATTGCAATAACTGCAAGGTCAACAAATGTATTCCAAACAATGATCTGGAACTTAAAGTAAAATATAGTGAAGCAAAAATACTGCTGTAGAAATAATGTGAATATACCACCAATCTCCACTGACAATATCCGGATTAGTGATCACTGGTAAACACACAGCATGAATACTTCATTAACATAATCTTTGCAGTTTGATGTGTCTATATGAAATACATATTGTTATTCCTTTGTATATCATCTGGAAATCAATAATTAGTTTGTGTGCCAATACGTGTCATCTATAGAAAGCCTACTGTGGGTTTTACGATCTCTAAATATATGAATCATACAGTTTAAAGCATATCATTATATATTTCATAGGTCCAAAACTAGTAAAAATCCAAAATGTTGTTGTATAATATTGGAAGCCAAGTTATTTTTCTCAATCATGATTCAAGATATAATTACTGAAGTGGTGCTTATAGTGAGTGGAGAGTAAACCGTCAGACAGTATTAACTACTGCTATGCTTATATTACTGTAGTGGTGCTTATAGTGAGTGGAGAGTAAACCGTCAGACAGTATTAACTACTGCTATGTTTATATTACTGTAGTGGTGCTCATAGTGAGTGGAGA
Source organism: Paralithodes platypus (assembly GCA_032716605.1). Taxonomy (NCBI): domain Eukaryota; kingdom Metazoa; phylum Arthropoda; class Malacostraca; order Decapoda; family Lithodidae; genus Paralithodes; species Paralithodes platypus. Next base: position 10,643,533 of record CM064580.1, on the reverse strand, counting down.
GTAAACCGTCAGACAGTATTAACTACTGCTATGCTTATATTACTGTAGTGGTGCTTATAGTGAGTGGAGAGTAAACCGTCAGACAGTATTAACTACTGCTATGTTTATATTACTGTAGTGGTGCTTATAGTGAGTGGAGAGTAAACCGTCAGACAGTATTAACTACTGCTATGCTTATATTACTGTAGTGGTGCTTATAGTGAGTGGAGAGTAAACCGTCAGACAGTATTAACTACTGCTATGTATATATTACTGTAGTGGTGCTTATAGTGAGTGGAGAGTAAACCGTCAGACAGTATTAACTACTGCTATGTTTATATTACTGTAGTGGTGCTTATAGTGAGCAGAGAGTAAACCGTCAGACAGTATTAACTACTGCTATGTTTATATTACTGTAGTGGTGCTTATAGTGAGTGGAGAGTAAACCGTCAGACAGTATTAACTACTGCTATGCTTATATTACTGTAGTGGTGCTTATAGTGAGTGGAGAGTAAACCGTCAGACAGTATTAACTACTGCTATGCTTATATTACTGTAGTGGTGCTTATAGTGAGTGGAGAGTAAACCGTCAGACAGTATTAACTACTGCTATGCTTTTATTACTGTAGTGTGCTTATAGTGAGTGGAGAGTAAACCGTCAGACAATATTAACTACTGCTATGTTTATATTACTGTAGTGGTGTTCATAGTGAGTGGAGAGTAAACCGTCAGACAATATTAACTACTGCTATGCTTATATTACTGTAGTGGTGCTTATAGTGAGCGGAGAGTACACCGTCAGACAGTATTAACTACTGCTATGCTTATATTATTGTAGTGATGCTTATAGTGAGTGGAGAGTAAACCGTCAGACAGTATTAACTACTGCTATGCTTTTATTACTGTAGTGGTGCTTATAGTGAGTGGAGAGTAAACCGTCAGACAGTATTAACTATTGCTATGCTTTTATTTTCGGTAACTTTCATTACATGACAAAACTAAAACATTTTTGTTTCCACTGTATATATATAATTATATTATATATATATATATATATATATATATATATATATATATATATATATATATATATATATATATATATTTAATATATATATATATATATATACAGTATATATACTGTATAATATAATAATAGATATGGAACGAATGTCAATTTTCAATATTTGCGAACGCGAATATTTAGTTGTAAAATTCGCGAATGCGGATGCGAATTGCAAACATTTCAATCCTTATTCCATCCTTCAATAAATTAGTCAATATCTGATACTAAATACAATATCAGTGAGGAAATATGATGGAATATTCTTTATTGACATGCTATTACATTGGATATGTATGAAATGGCAATATTGTGACGGTATCCTAGGTTAGAGTCCTTGGAGTGCCACATGTATTTGTTGATATGATTAATTGAGTTTAGAAGTAAAGTTGGTTGGTGAAAAAATATGAATTAATTCTGGTTTAGGAGCAATTTATAGCGAGGCCTTCCCTTGGGTTAAGTGCCCCATTAATCACTCCTTCCATTCTAAAGTTCATTAGTGAATACAACTCGAAAGTTGTTAGCCGGGAAATTGTTACTCAAAAGTTTCAGCAAATGCTTCCTATACTGATAGCTAACTTGACCATAAAAAGACATATTCACATATGTTATTAGCTTGGGTACTTCAAATTTTTGCCCCTCTACCTTACAAATTTTATCATGTAAGAATTTCTTGAGAATCTGATTAAACAATTCCACCGTATAATTATTGTTCACAAAATATTCCCTGAGCCTACATATTTCATCATGAAGAATAAAATAAGAATAACATACGTCATAAGCCCTATTTAGTAGTGTACGGATAGAGTTGAGTTTATAAATATTGGGAGTGAAACTAAATCAATTGTACAGATGTAAGTGGAAATAAAGATGGCGTTGAGTACAGTTTTGACTCCTTTAATATGATATCTCTATATATATATATTAGAGATGTATCGGATGTCTAAAAATGCGGATCTGCGGATGCGGATATAGAATATTTAAACTTATTTGCGGATGCGGATGCAGATGCGGATATTTGATGACAATATCCTCACGGATGTGGATGCTGATGTCAATTATTCTTTATAAATGTGCAAGATATGCATTTTAAATTGTTACTGACGCCTTTCAGTTAGAGATAAAAACACATTTGAACTAATCTGTAACATTTTGGCACTTCAGCTCATTCTTAATTACGTATGCTAATACTGTAACTTTCATTATTGATGTATGGTATATCATTGTAAAATTTAAATATAGATATTCAATACCAAGTTGGTCCTTGTCAACACATTTGCTGCTCACTGCTCTCTCTCTCTCTCTCTCATTTTGTATTTGTATTTTGGATATTGATTTATGCATCTTTTTCATTATTGTATTTAGAATACCAATACGTAATATATAATATATATTTGTAACTAATTTATGCATAGATATATTTTGTAATATTCTCATATCCTCATTCTAAAATTGCAGATGCGGATGCGGATGTTACTTGCATTGCAAATGTGGATGCAGATGTGGATTTTATAACAATTCGGATAATTTGCGGATGCTAGTGCGGATATTTGATACATCTCTAACATACTGTATATATATATATATAATTAGATGTTATGTTAGGTTTACAACGTATGTGCATACTCTACCATTCATATTAGATTTCCAACGTCTGTGATATTTAAATTCAATTTCCCTCTCCCACATGGTTTGAGTGGGCCACTCTACATTCCTGTTGATCTCTGAGCACCATTGAGCGCCTTGATTTAATTTATTAAGATGATGGAGGACAGTAAGATAGTGTCATGCTAGGAGGGGTTATAGTCAAAGAAGAGGATATCAGCCATGATGGATTTGGCTGCCGGAAATATAAAGTATACAATTATGCATAATAAAAGTGTATGCATAGTTATTAATAGCTGCTGAGACTGTGAACTAATTTATTAAACTTATACAAAATTTAAGGAAAAAGTTAACGGTGTTGAGAGACTTCATAATTTAACAATGATGCTGACGAGTCTAATGAATAGTTATCTAGTTTCAAATTGGTCTTATAACACTATGTAGTTAATGAAATTACAAGTTAAGCTTTTCATAAAGTGACAATGGTTAATGTTTACATTTCGAACGTGACCTGCGAAGAAAACTGTATCTATGTAGAATATATCATACTACTGCCCTCTTGGAATCTCAGGACTATGTTTTAACCCACACATGGTGCGGAGGCCATGGCTAGTTTCTTACAGTATAATTTTATCTGTTTTTTCTTCTCCACATCTGCAACTTTTAGCTAATGGTCAAAGTTTGTGTCCCTCCGCCTAGACTTTAATCCTGACCCGAGGATCATAAAACTCTCAACTCAGTGCCTGTGATCTGCAAACTTTCGTGACAGACACAAAGGAAGAACTTTCTTGAAGCAAACATGATTCCTCGAGGTGATTTTCTCATGCATTAAAATTCAACAGTTGACAATATCTAAACACAATTCCTATGTGAGTGAAGGAAACAAAAGACAAAACTGCCTGTAACAAGTGTCTCTCCTAAAGTTGAAAAAGTGACAGAGAGCCATTTCGAAGGTATGTTACATTAGAGTCAAAATGTCTGGACACACTGAGCTTAACCCTTAATTAGCGGCGAGCAACATAAGTCGAGTTAAATAAAGCTGGACTATGTGGCGGCGCTCGACATAGGTCGTGTGGCAATTTCAGCATGTAATGTTGCTGAGAGAGAGAGACAAGTGGTGGCAGGAGAGTAGCGAGCGTATGACTACTCCAGACCACCGCGGCGAACCTACTGACACGAATCCCACCTCCTCCCTCCCTCTCTCACTCGCTATATACGGAATTGTATGGGGAAAGTGCCTAATTACATGCTTTTTGCACTCGCGTTGCACGGTTATTGCAAGAAAACTAGCGATCATAAAAGGATCGTTATGGTGTCATTCGAAAGCTCTGTTTATGCCCTTTCAGGGATAGATACTTGTTTTACGTTCTGGGTCTTATTTAGGCATGAAAATGATCACGTAAACAGCCCTATTTTGGCTAAAAACACCCCACTGGGCGGTACATATAAATAAACCGCATAGGCCGCTCGTAAGGTGTTAAACCAGTATAAGTAATAGGATGAACAAAAAACTGATTGAAAGGGAATTTGACAGTTCACTTGTTGACTAGAAGAAAGACTGAGATAATTTGTTAATTCTTGGCTTGGAGGGCTAGACAGAACAGGAATAGGATTGTGTTGAAAGACGGGTGCACATTTGCCGTAAGGGAGTGGGCATGCACTGAGAGAGCTCTGAAGAACACTGATTGTTGTAATAGCGCTAGAAGAGTGAAAGATGCAACGTTGCAGCATATAAAAAGAGATTATAAGGAACTAGTAAGAGGAAGTGAGTTGATGAGGCAAAAATGTTTTGACTTTATCCTTTCGAGAAGTGCTTTCTGGGTGGAACCTTCCCACACATGCAAACAATATACACAGGCGTACTATGCCACAATACAGAGCAATAAGCTGTGTGGGAATGAAGAACCCACATACAGTAGACGGTTGATCAAACCTACCTACCCGGAAGCTGTTTTTAGCAAGAGTGGTAATATGATCTTTCCAAGATAGGTCAGGAGAAAAAGAAACACCAAGAATACTCAGAAAATATCAAGGGTTTAAGGATTAGGGAATGTCGCATGGAAGAAGGTGGTGGGTTGATATGAGGATTTTTTTTTTGTTTTTTTTAAGAATTGCTGATATCAAGATTTTCTCTGCACTAATAAGATATGGTTCAAAGATCAGAAGAAGATAATGCTATGGCTTCATCACTTGAATTTTGGAGTGATTGCATGCTGGGTCATTGTGGAAAACCAGTGGAATATGTAAGGTAGATTCATCAGAATATGAGTGGATAGGACTAGAGGTACAATTGAGAAGATCACAAATTGTATTAGAAAGAGAACAAGAGACAAGGCAGAACCCAGAGGAACACCATAATTGATAGGTTGTGGATGTGAGCGATTGCCATCCGCAACCGCAGCTGTCAAGCGTCCAGTAAGGAAATTAGAGATAAAGGAACAGATTGAGCAATAGAAACTAAAGGAGGGTAGTTTAGAAATTAGAGATTTGTGCCAGACTGTATCTAATGATTTTGATATGTCGAGGGTAATAGAGAAGGTCTCACCGACGTCCCGAAAGGAGGATGACCATGAGTTAGTAGCCTATATTAAGGGAAAAGATCATCAATAGAGCGGCCCTTAAGGATATCATACTGGCGATGCAAGAAATGATAGCAATTGGGTGATAGTTGGTGGGTTGAAAATCTTGTCCAGTATCGCCGACCATTCATTTTCAGGGTTGAATTACATATTTGCTGCATTAATTTGTTTTACATGTGGCTTCATTGGTGGGAACTTCATTGTCGATCCTATTAATTTGTTATACTTGCATTCCTTCCCTCAACATGATGAAGTCACAAGGTCTTATTCCAGATGGCGAGTGATAAAACAGGGCAGTCGAGGGATGTTCAGTTCAGTTCAGTCAGTGACAGGAGAAGGTTGTGTCAATCTGAGCTCCTGCCCGGACCCCTTACCAGTGACCTTTAGTGACCATTACACCTACCTGTGTTTGGGGGCAGAGCACTTGTGTTATATAATAGCGTATAGCTCAGTTTTTAGCTGTTAGTTTACTTGTTTTTTTTTTGTTTTTTGTTATTTTATTTATTTTTGTTTTTTTGTAAGAGACAATGAACGGAGGAAGGAAAAACACAGATAAAACAAAAAGGTCCATGTGCCTAAAGGCATCCTCCATTCATAAAATGTTTGTAACAACTGGATTTAAACTGTTGTAGATTGTAAGTTTGTGGAAAGCAACTCGAGGGAAGTGAATCCCAAAGAGTAGTAGTTCTGGGGATAAATTAATTTTGATAAGCAGAAGTTCTGCATTGTGGAGGAGAAAATGTAAATTCATGGGCGCTCTCAGCTGCCCTAGTTCTACGGGGAAAGATGTGGAGAGGCGGCACAATTGAAGCAAGTTCTTCGGAACAATTGCTGTGAAAATATCTGTAGAATAATGCAAGGGATGCAACGTTTCTGCGTATGGATAATGTAGGAAGGTCCTGTGTGATTTCAGGGTTATTGATTAATCTAATAGCTTTATTTTGAATTTTGTCCAACTGCCTCAATGCAACCACTCCACTTCCACTCCACAGAGGTGAACAGTAATCCATCTGAGAACGCACATGACTTTTATATATTACGGCCAACTGCTCGTCAGTGAAGAATTCTCGAACTCTGTACAGGAGTCCCAGTTTTTTAGAGGCATTCTTAGCAATGCTTCTAATATAATGTGTGCAGCTCAAGTTAGTAGTTAATGTTACACCGAGAATGTCAATACTAGGGGAAGTGGGAATATTTACATCATTAACAAATATATGGGAGTCAGTGAGATTCTGTGTGTTAGAAATTTGAATGTACTTGGTTTTCTGTGCATTAAAGGAAACTAGATTCTTTTGTCCCCATTCATTAATTCTAGAAAGGTCCTGGTTCAGAGAAATTGCAGTGTTTATTTTTGAATTTATAAGATCGGGTTGGGTGAAAGAATTGGTAAATTTGAAGGAACTGTGGAGTGTTGAGTCATCTGCGTAGGAATGTATTGGATTATGAGTTGTAGATATGAGATCATTAATATGAATGAGGAACAGAGTTGGGGCCAAAACTGATCCCTGGGGAACACCAGCATTTATTGAGTTAAATTGAGAATAAAGGCCATCTACCATTACACATATTTGTCTGTTATGAAGATAAGAAGAAATTAGTGGAACTAATGATGCAAGGCCGTAGTGTGACATCTTCGACAATAAGGATTGATGCCAGACTCTATCAAATGCCTTTGATATATCCAGTGCTATTGTATGTGTTTCACCATGTTGGTCTGTAGCTTGGTTGATTTGATGCGTAAGAAGGCAAAGAATGTCTGCAGTTGATCGACATCGTCTAAAACCATATTGCCTATCACTGATTAATTTATTATTCTCAAGATGCTTAATTCTGTGATTATTTAATATAATTTCAAAGACTTTACCAAGAGTGGAAGTTATAGCTATTGGTCTGTAGTTTGATGGATCTGAAGAGGCATCTTTTTTAGGAAGTGGATGGATGTTTGCTTCTTTCCAGGATACTGGGAAGCATGAGGTATGAGTACACAGACGGAAATTGTTTGCCAATACAGGAGCGAGCACCAAGGAGCAATTTTTAAGTACTATTGGAGGAATTTCATCAGGACCAGGAGCCTTATCTACTGAGAGACTCTGCAAAATAGTTTTGACATGTCTGGTGTGGATCTAAAGTGAGGGAATTTCAGGCGAATTAAAATTAAGTACAGGGACATCTTGATTTATTTCATCTAAGGTTGAGTTGGTGGAAAAAATATCCGCAAGAAGGTTAGCTTTAACTCATGGATCACTTACAAGATTGCCAGTCGGAGATTTTAATGGTGGAATGGATGAAGCAGTAGTGAAGTTGGATTTGAATGAGTTAAGAGTAGACCAAAATATTTTGTTATCATTTGGATTATTTAGAAGTTTATTTGCCTGCTTGTTGAGCAAGTTTGATTTAGTTAGATTTAATACAGTTTTGGCATGATTTCTGATGTTTCTAAAGTAATTAAAGGCTTCATGTGTTTTTTATCTTGTGTATGCATTATAGGCTATTGCTTTTTGTTCAGTTACTCTAGCACAATTATGGTCGATCTATTTAGGTGAATTAGATCTGTTACTGTACTTTTGATGAGGAATAAAACTTTCCATTCCAATTTTTATAAAATCTTGTATGTGGCTCAAGGTGGAGTGTGCATCATTAGAAAAGAAAGAGGTCCAGGGAATATCAATAAAGAAATCTTGAAGACCCTCCCAGTCTGCCCTATCGTAATGCCATTTAGTCACCAAAACAGGTTCAGAGTGGGAAGGTGTGGTAGGTGATAGACAGGTGGCCTGTATCAGACAGTGATCAGAAGATCCAAGCGGGGACCTCACTGTAACATCATAATTTTCTGAATTGGTTGTTAAATCATAATTTAATCATAATTCCCACCTACTGGACTTATGTCCAGTAGGTGGAAATTATGATCCGGATTATCTGGTACACGGGTGGGTTGGTTGACTAGATGAGTGAGATTAAATGAGTTTGCAAATAGCTCACATTCAAGACCAACATCATCAGTCCTGGCTGAATGAGTGAGCCATTCAACGTTATGGACATTAAAATCACCCAACACAGTTATTTCAGAAGAAGCATTTAAGTTGAGGACACTGAGTTGTGAGGACAGAGAATCAAAAAGACTTTGCTCTGGAGGAGTATTTGGGGAACGGTAGATGCAACATATATATTTAAATTTACCAGCAGAAATTAATTTGTATATAGAATAATCAAAATAGGGACAATTGAAACTAGTAACCTCCTCCAGGGCATTTTCAGATTTTGCGAAGCAACATACACCTCCTTTAGGTCTGAAATTTTGGAGCAGTTGATAACCTGGAAAATTAAATCTAGATGTGTCAGATGTGGATGTTACTTGAGTCTCTGTCAAAAAAAGGAGAGTGGGGGATTCTGAAATTGGTGTACAGAATTGATGTTAGAGTGAAGTCCCCTTATATTACTAAAGAAAAAGCTGCACCGACGAGCAGATTTGGAACGTTGCAATGCTCTTGACACAGTCGCATGATTGCGACCGGGAGGGCCCTGTGTCGATGACCAAACCCTGCCGGGGGTGGATATCCGAGGGACCACCAGGTTTGCTCTTAACAATTGCACTGCCATGATTTATTAGGTAAATATGTATAGTGTTACATGTATGATATGTAGTGGGAAGAGTAGTGTTTTATGGATAGAGGATAGCGATGTAGGGCAATATCGTGAAGTTGGATGTGTATGTTATATAAAGAGGGTTTTCCTGATACCCCTATGTTTGAAGCAGAAAGATATGTATCCAGCTACCAAGGCCTAGGAGAGAAAATGGAATTCAGGCTATTCCCCGAGTCTCCCGAAACCTTGGCGGTAGTACTTCCCTGGGCGGGGCTGCCTACCGCTACTACTACAAACTACTACTTAGTTTCTTGCTTCTCGCTAAGCTTACTGGGATCATGGCAGGTATGGAGTGCGAGTCTAACTGATCTGCATCATCTTATTCTCCAGGTAAGGGAAGAGATGGTTGTGGTGAAGAAAGAGGTCTTGGCTCTAAGGGAGGTTAATGTTAAACTTCAGAGGGAAGTGGATTTGATTAACCCTCCTGGCCCGGGCTGTATCTCCAAAGGACAGGGACGGCTACCCGGGTGATCTGGCCAAAAAACGTCTAGGCCTAGGTTACCGTATTTTTATTATTTTAACTGCTAGAAATTTCCCACGCATCTATAAATGTAGTGCGGTTTCCAATCTGTAGACTGGCGTTGAGTAGAGCTCTCTAAGTCAACTGGTTCAGTTGTGACGACGATTTCAGTGGAGAGTATTTTCAGGCGATGTTAGCAATACGACGATCTTTTCACTGAAACAACGACATACAGACATACAATAACAAACGAGTCTTCTCCTTCTTGTTTTCGGAGGTGCGGTGACGCAACGATCGGCTTTGCTTACATGCGTCGGACGCACAGCGTTCAGACCAAGCTGAATAGGCTTTCAAGCTTAAAAGTCCTGAAAGGACACCCGGGCACCTGCCCTTATTTCGTGGTGTCATTTTAAAATGACAACCGGGCAGGAAGGGTTAAAGACGAAAATCTAGCTTTCAAGCTTAGCCAAGAGGAAATAAAGTCAAGTAAGGGGAAAAGGGAGGAAGTTGATGAAAAATTGTATTCATGGCAGATTGTTAAAAATACGGGTAGGTAAATCACTCTCAAGAAGCAGGATAGTAGAATAGATATGAGTGTGACAAATACATTCTCTCCTTTGCGAGACGAATGTGAGGGAAAAAATAGTCAGGATAAGGGAGGGATAGCCGAAGTGCCTGCCGCCGACTCAGCTCCAACCGCTGACGCTGTGCTACCTACTACCACCACCACCCCCACCACCACCACCACCACCACCACCAAGGGAGATTCTGCCACCACCAGGGGTTCTCCAACTGCAGCTGCTGGATTCTCCCGAGGGAAAGGTAAGTCTGTGTCCCGAGAAGGTAAGTCTGTGTCGATTGTGGGCGACTCCATGATAAGACACTAAACCTTGGAAGGTTGTGTGTCTGTCTGGCCATGGAGTTGGGAGGGTTTTAGAGAAGATGGACCACATCTTGGAAGATAGTGGAGATAACCCCATGATCTGTCTCAGTGCCGGGAGTAACGATGTTGGTAAGGGTAGAAGTGAGGAACTGCTGCAGCAGTATCGGGATGTGTTAGATAAGGTTAGGATGAAGGGAGGGATCCCTGTAGTACATTGTATCCTACCCAGAAGAGGAGTTCCCAAGGAATGGACATCCAGGGCGATTGGTGTCAGTTGCCGGTTGGAGAAATATTGCAAAGAAAAAGCAATACCATTCATTGATAACTGGGATAGTTTCTATGGGAGAGATAGGATGTACGCATGGGATGGGGTTCATCTTTCACGGTTAGGGGTTTCCACATTAGCTAGTTCTTTAGATAGGGTGGTTGTGGGGTTTTGAACAGAAATATTGAGAGTAAATGAGAGGTTAAATGGAACAATTTTAGCGTCAGGCGAAAGTGATAAGGATATTCAGTCTCATGCTAAAAATGATGAATATATTGCTAATGATAGTAGTGATGGTGCAACGGAAGATAGAAATGTCGTTAGACAATGCTATTATGATAGCATTGACTGCAGTGATATCGAAGAAAATAATAAGTTAGTTAAAAACGATAGACAATTAGTTACAAAAAATAGTAATAAGTTGAGGGTATATTATACAAATTGTAGAAGTTTATGTAACAAAATGGATCAGCTTAGGGCAATTGTTAGCAAGGAAAATATAGACATTGTAGCGATTACAGAAACCTGGATAAATACTGACTAGACATCTATTAGCAGAATTTCATATGCCAGGATACAATTTATTTAAATATGACAGAACAGACAGAAGGGGAGGTGGAGTTGCAATTTATGTCAGGGATACTTTAAAATGTTGCCTTAGATCAGATATTAAAACAAATAGCGAAAATGAAAGTGTGTGGGTAGAGATTAGCGGGGAAGGTGAGACAATTATTTTGGGAACCATATATAGGGCACCCTGTCTTTGTCGAAATTTAGGTAAATTATTATGGGAAGATATCAGTAAGGCATCTCAGAATAATAATGTTTGCATTTTAGGCAACTTTAATCTTCCAGGTATAGACTGGGTTAATCAAACTAGCAATAACGAATCCGAAAATTTTCTTGAAGTAGTACTAGACAACTTTCTCTTTCAATTTGTAAATTCGCCAACTAGAGGATATAATATTCTTGACCTAGTATTTAGCAACAGAGAAAATTGGATAACACATTTAGAAGTGGGCGACCAGCTAGGGAACAGTGACCATAAATCAATATATTTATCTATAGAATTAAATCATAAAACAAAGGAAAATAAGGTTCTTATCCCTGACTTTAGAAAAGCCAATTTTAGGGGAATAAAATTATCACTCAGAATTAAAGGGGAGGCAGGAGATTTAGGTCAAGTAAGCCGATTAGTTCCAGCAGAACCGAGAGGTCAGGGCCAGGTGGGTCATACAGCTGAGATAGTTAGACAACCAACTGAACATTTAAATAGTGTGTATAATCAGTTCATCTCTGCCTTACAGAGCGAACAAGTAAAATATATACCAAAAAGCAAATTTAGATCACATACAATCCAACCAAAATGGATGACAAATAAATTAGTAGATCTTATAGGTAGAAAGAGAGGTGTATACAGAAAAATACAGAAAGGCGAAATCCACCTTATAGGACATCACCATAACTTGTCGAAGTAGGTAAAGAAGGAAATTAGGAAGGAAAAAAGAAACTACGAAATTAAGGTAGCAAATGAATCCAAAAACAACCCTAAAGCATTTTATCAATTGTATAAATCTAAGGTAAAGGATACAGTAGGGCCTCTTAAGAATGTGATAGGTAAAATTACAGATGATGAGTTAGAAATGTGCAATACTCTAAATAGTAATTTCCTTTCTGTTTTTACAAACGAAAATTTAGATCAAGTTCCAGTAGTCAACCAAGTTGTTAACGGTAGTATAGACGAAATATTAAGCACAGTTCAGGTCACTAGTGACGAAGTAATTAAGGAAATAGATAGACTAAAACCCCAGAAATCTCCAGGTCCAGATGAGGTGTATGCTAGGGTCATAGACCCCTTTACATAGAGAGACTGGAAAACACTTCCCTGAGTTTTATATAATGCAAAATGGTAGAGAACTGACAATGTTTAAGACAGATGATAATGGTAGAGCAGTTGATAACTTTCTTCATTTTAAAGAGGTACAGTCTCCTTTTGGTTTTCTGCAGCTGGTAGTAGCAGAGAAAAGTGGCTTGGAGATACCAAAAAGTAAACTGAATCTTCAAACAAAATAGCTTGGTAAGTAAGTGGTCTCAAATTGAAGAAATAGTGAACATTATGAACACTCATGAAGCGACTAATACTGACCGCTTAAAAAGAATAATTTCAGAACTTGACTCTATCACAGAATTTAATGAAATTGAAGGTTTTCAGTTCATTCAAGCACAGTTACAACTCCTTCTTATTCCTCCTAAAAATCGCCGATATACAAAGCATATGTTAATTCTTGCAGCAGAACTGTTTTGTATATCACCCGCAGCATATAGAATGCTTAGAAACTCCAAAGCAATTAGTCTTCCTTGTGAGAAACAGATTCGCCAATTGTTATCTCGCACTTATGCTGACAAGTGTCTCCCAATCCTTTTTGATCAGTTGAAGCCACAACAGCAGTTAGTTAACATTTTGTTTGATGAAGTCAAGCTTAAGCAGGCCCTTAGATTTACAGGAGAGCATAATAGTAGGCTATGCAACAAACGGACCAGAAAATCTAGCAACATCTGCTCTTGCTATTGAAGTTGTTTGTCACTATGGAGGACCATGGTACATAATACGAATTCATCCTGTATCAAAACTCAATGCAATTCAACTGAAGGAAATATTACTTGAGGCTGTATATGTTGTTAAAGCTAGTGGTGGCCATCCAGTATCGTTCGTCTGTGACAACTGTCCACTGAATCAAGCTGTTTACACAATGCTTGGGGGTCCTGGAAAAGTAACACTAGCACCAGATGGCATAAATGTTTTCCTTGTCTATGATTATGTTCACATCCTCAAGAATATGAGAAACAACTGGATCACAGAGAAATGTCAAGATTTACATTTTAGCAAGGACGGTACAGAATATTTGGCGTGTTGGAGTGATGTTAAAGCTCTTTACAATGAAGATCAGAAGGCACCACTTCGTCTGACAAAACTCACACGCTCATCAGTATTTCCTAAACCATTGCAACGTCAGAGTGTGCCCTTAGTTTGCCAAGTGTTCAATGAGAAAACGATTGCTGCATTTGAAGGTCTTAAAGGAACTGTTAAATTTCAGGATGGAACAGTGATATACATAACACTGGTAACCAATTGGTTTAAAATTATGAATGTTAAAAGCAAGTACAGCTCAGTTCATTTACGAGACCAATATCGTGAACCTTGGACATTAAACTGTACAAACTTCAAAGCTCTGCAGGAAATGTGTACAGTTGTATCCAGCTGTCGGTGGACTGGTGGGCATGGCAGAGAGAAGAAACTAACACAGTCAACAGCAGATGCCTTTGTCATCACAACAAGGTATAACATAGAAGCAGCACAATATCTTTTTGAAACCCATGATTTTGCTTACATCCTACCTGCTGTTTTTTCACAAGATCCCCTAGAAAAGTTTTTTGGTCAAGCAAGACAACGTAGTGGAGGAAATTTTTACATTGACATTGGGGATGTTCAAGCAGCATCCAAAGTACAGCAGTTGCATCAGCTGTTGAAACGTGACATCGTTCCTGACCGAGCCAAAGAAGTAAGCTGTGAATTTTGTACAGCAGCAATAGATGATGGTGATTTACAACTTCTGGAAGAGCTGACATTACAAGACACTCAACTACTTCTAGATTCAGATGATACTTTAAAACATAAAATTGTCTACATTGGGGGATTTTTAGCTCATAAACATTGACAACAGGAAGTAGATTCTGGGGAATGCTTGTCATCAGAGTTTTTGACTGCGCTCAATCGAGGTGGGCTGAGTATGCCTACACTGGCTACTGTCTTCTTTGTACATAGTGGCATCACCCTTCAAATGTCTCTTCAAGACTCGAAAAAGTGTTGTCGCAATTACTTGAAACAATGCTTGTCTTATGTAGATGCTCCTTTAGCTAGCTATTCAGGAGCATGCCAGACATTGTGTAATGTGTTGTTTAAGGCCTTTGTATTTAATACAAGCGATCGGGAGTGTACACCAGGCTGCTTAAGGCGACAAGAGAAACTTTCTAATGTTGAAGTTAATTATTGTGTTATGTGACTTTTGATATATGTAAAATGATGTGTAAAGTAATATTTTGCAAAGGTTTTACTTTAATTTCTTCTAATATTTAATTAATGTAAGTCATGGTATGATGCTTTGCTTGTATAATACATGTTCTTATAAACTATCTCATTATAACTGTATATTTTCCTATTATGTTCAATCACGAAAGAGACTTATGAGTCAATCAACCAAAAACAAATGTTTTATTTTCCTTTACTTGGTTGCTCTAGTTAACCTGACAAGCGCGATATAGACGTAGGTGCTAGGGTAGTTATTTGTGCATTTCTAGCCCTGGATTCTGACAGAATTCGTTATATTTACAATATAAACCATTATTTGTTTTCGGTATGCTTTTATTTTACATATATGATGTATATATGAACCTTCAAGAGTGCTAAAATAAGTGGGAAAAGCATTTGGGTGGTGAAAAACGAAGATATTGGCCACCCGGTCATAATCTCAGGCGAGAGAGAGAGACAGGCAGCCTTCCCCTCTCGCTGTCTGGGAGTCAACTGAGAAGAGCGGGGCGGTGTGTGCCGGTGTCTGGGTGTTGCATAACGATCTTTTATGCAACCCACTTGTGCTACATTATCGCGGGAGAGAAAAATAACCGATAAATGATGATAATAAGAGGAAAAATAGGTGATAATTGAGGAGGGGAGGGAGGGGGGAATAAGGTGGGGAAGGAGGGGAGGGGGGTGGGTGAGATTTACATGGATGAGTACTGGAGGGGAATTATCTCACCTAGAGACAAATTCCTTTGTTTTGATAGGCCCTTTTTTTTTATGGAAGGCTTTTTTTATGGTCCTGCTTCCGTGAGGCCTATCGCGTTCCCTATAGGAAGCCTTCCGTTAGGCCTATCGCGCTTGCCGGGTTAATAAGATGTTGTAGAGTAAAAACACAAAGTCCCATATCCAGTAAAACTAAAATAAGACCTCAGTTTGTGGGCCTGACAATGGACCCAAGTTCCGGGACCCGAGTATGGCCGACGCCAGTCCTTATGTAGAGGAGTCTATGGCTAGGGTATTAAAAGAATGCAAGGACGAATTAAGTTACCCATTAACTCACCTATTTAATAATTCACTAGCTTTAGGCTTAGTTCCTGATTCATGGAAGCTCGCAAATATAATTCCGATATTTAAAAATGGTGATAAGTCCATAGCATCAAATTACCGTCCTATTAGTCTCACATCAATTATAGGGAAATTGCTAGAATCAATTATTGCAAGGAAAATTAGAAATCACTTAGATATGTTCAAGTTAATAAAACCCTCTCAACATGGTTTCACTCCAGGACGATCCTGCCTAACAAATTTACTCAGTTTTTTCTCCGAGGTTTATGAAGCGGTAGATAACGACAAGTCATATGATATAGTTTACTTAGACTTCAGTAAGGCCTTTGATAAAGTTCCACATGAAAGGCTGTTAAGGAAGATAGAAGGACATGGTATTGGGGGGATGCTACTAAAGTGGATTAAGTCATGGCTGATTGGTAGGAAACAGAGAGTTATCCTAGTATAAATGGTGTAAAATCGGACTTGGGATTAGTTAAAAGTGGGGTCCCCCAAGGGTCGGTTTTGGGGCCCCTTCTATTCACTATCTACATAAATTATCTTGACTCAGGCATAAAGAGTAGGATCAGTAAATTTGCTGATGATACTAAAATAGGTAGGATAATAGAGTCAGCTAGTGACAGGGAATGTCTTCAAAATGATCTCGATCACTTGCACGAGTGGTCCATAAATTGGCAGATGAGTTTCATTGTAGACTAATGTAAGGTATTAAGGATTGGAAATCGTAATTTAGATGCTACAGTAAATACAAACTAGACAATGTAGAATTGGATAACTCAGAGTGTGAGAAGGATCTGGGGGTGCTCGTTAGTAATGATCTGAAACCCAGAAAACAATGTATAAGTGTTAGGAATAGGGCAAATAGAATTCTAGAATTCATATCTAGGAGTGTTAACAACAGGACTGCTGAAGTTTTCTTAAAACTATACTTAGCTCTAGTAAGACCCCATTTAGAATATGCTGTTAAATTTTGGTGCCCTTATTATAGAATGGATATCAACCCTTTAGAGGCAGTCCAAAGAAGAATGACCAAAAAGATACATTATATTAGAAATTTATCGTATGAGGAGAGGTTGAATGTCTTAGGCCTGCACTCACTAGAGAGACGAAGATGTAGGGGAGACATGATAGAGGTATTTAAATGGATAAAAGGTTTAAATATGGGCGATATAGATGAGGTATTAAAGCTAAAGAACGGCGACATAACCCGCTCAAATGGTTTCAAGTTAGATAAGTTTAGATTTAGGAAAGATATAGGAAAGCACTGGTTTGGAAATAGAGTTGTTAACATGTGGAATGCACTGCCCAGAACAGTAATTAGCTCAGAAACAGTTGAAAGCTTTAAGCATAAGTTGGATTCCCATATGGGTGATGGGATGGGCTGGCTGTGAATGGGAGCTGCTTCATGTGGGCCGCATGGCCATATGCAGTTTCCCGCGATCTTATGACCTTATGTTGTTATGTAATTGGGGTTAGGTGTGACAGGGATCTGCCTTGTGTGGGCCGATCGGCTTTTTGCAGACTCCCATTTTCTTATGTTCTTATGTTCTTATGTAACTGCCTCGTCTTAGTTGTACTTTCATAAGTCTATGGTACCTGGTTACCTTCCTCATGGCCCTTTACAGTTTGGACGTCTCCAAGCCACATCGCTACAGTCTCCTTATCTAGAAGAAGTATAGCTTTCTCACTCTCTAATGCCTCCTAATGAGCTTCAAACTCACTAGGCACTGCTCTCCATAGAATATTCTGAAAATGTGAATATACTGTATTTACTATGCCAATGTATTGGATACAACGAGAATAAATATATATATATATATATATATATATATATATATATATATATATATATATATATATATATTGTCACTTCCATCTGATATTTCAGTGGTAATTTATTTAGTTCGCTTGTAGCCTATGTGTGGCGTGGGAAGGAAGGCCAGCTGTTTTGTCCTTGCTGTTTCTCCCCCCCCCCCCCCCCCTGTGTCTCACGCCAGGGCTGGTGACGTCATGATTGCACCATGTTAGGCAACATCTTTTAGTTGCCCTGAACGTAATTCTTTAGTTTATTTAACCCTGTTGGGATTATGTTCAGTTTATTATAAGTCACCCAATGATGTCTTATGTTTATTTGATTACTCCTGTATTGTTAAAGAGAGCCCAAGTGCCTGGCATAATTATAAGAACATAAGAAGAACATAAGAAAATGGGAGTCTGCAGAAAGCCGATTGGTTTAAGCAAGGCAGATCCCTGTCCCACACAACCCCAATTACAAAGCCCAATTATAGGCTCAACACTCTAATACCCTGAGGATCATCTTACCAAACCGGTTAGAGATTAACGCAGGATTACGGGGGTCTGCAGAGCGCTGATTGGCCCAACCCGGCTGATCCCCCTTCACACCCAACCCTTCTCGTCCATATGCTTATCCAATTTTTTCTTAAAGCTCCCTATCGTTCTTGATCCCACTATATCACTTGGTAGCCTATTCCACCCATCTACAACTCTGTTACCAAACCAATATTTGCCTATATCTTTTCTGAAACGAAATTTATCTAATTTGAAACCATTGGTACGAGTTCTTTCGCTATCACTGAGCTTTAGTACATTTGTCATGTCCCCTTTGTTAATCCCACTAACCCACTTGAACACCTCTATCATATCCCCTCTAACTCTGCGTCTCTCTAACGAATGTAAACCTAATTTCTTCAACCTTTCTTCATACGGAAAATTTCTAATATTATGGATCATTTTTGTCATTCTACGCTGAATTCTCTCCAATGAATCTATGTCCATTCTGTAATAAGGACACCAAAATTGGACAGCATAATCCATATGGGGTCTCACTAATGACAAGTAAAGTTTTAAGATAACATCAGCAGTTCTGTTACTCACACTCCTAGAGATGAACCCGAGAATCCTGTTTGCCTTATTACGAACGCTTATACACTGTTTTCTAGGCTTCAAATAATTGCTAACAAACACACCTAGATCTTTCTCGCAGTCTGAATTTTCTAATTCTAAATTAACTAGTTTATATTTAACATTTGTTTGCATCTTCCCTATCTTTAATACCTTGCATTTGTCAAAGTTAAACTTCATCTGCCAATTTACTGACCATTCATGTAAGGTATCTAGATCCCTTTGGAGGCACTCTATATCGCTATCTGAATCAATTGATCTCCCCATTTTAGTATCGTCTGCGAATTTACTTATCCTACTAGTTATACCTAAATCTAGGTCATTTATGTATATAAGAAACAACAGGGGACCTAATACCGATCCCTGGGGGACACCACTTTTGACTGCTCCCCACTCTGACTTGGTACCATTTATGCTGACTCTCTGTTTCCTACCAATTAGCCATGACCTAATCCATCCCAACAACGACCCTCCTATTCCATGTGCCTCAACCTTTCTCATCAATCTCTCATGAGGGACTCTGTCGAAAGCTTTACTGAAATCTAAATATATAATATCATATGACTTGTCACTATCTACTGCTTCATATACCTCTGAGAAAAAGCTAAGAAAATTAGTAAGGCAAGAACGTCCCTGAGTGAATCCATGCTGAGAAGAATTTTTTAAGTTATATTTTACTAAGTGGCTTCTAATTTTCCTAGCAATAATGGACTCTAGCAACTTTCCTATGATTGATGTGAGACTAATGGGACGGTAATTGGATGCTATCGATTTATCACCTTTTTTGAAGATCGGAACTACATTTGCAAGCTTCCAAGCTTCTGGAACTAAACCTGTTTCTAATGACTTGTTAAATATAAATGCTAATGGACTACTTAACTCATCTCTGCATTCTTTTAATACTCTAGCATATACCTCGTCAGGACCAGGCGATTTTTGAGGTTTCAGTCTGTCAATTTCCTTAAGCACATCATTTCTACTTATACTAACTGTACTTAACATATTTTCTATACTATCAATATATACCATATTGACTTCTGGAATCTGTGCCAAATTTTCATTAGTGAAAACGGAAACAAACTGACTATTTAATGTACTGCACATTTCTAAATCATTTTCTGTTATTTCTCCTATTGAAGTTTTTAGGGGGCCTATTACATCTCTAACTTTAGATTTATATAGTTGGTAAAAAGCTTTAGGGTTATTTTTTGAGTCGCTGGCTATCCTTATTTCATAATTTCTTTTTGCTTTCCTGATTTCCTTTTTGACCTGTCTTGATAGAGTCTGATAGTATATATGTAAATGATTTTCACCTTTCTTTATTTTTCGATATATTCCTTTCTTTTTTCCTATAAGATCTATTAGCTTATTAGTCATCCATTTTGGTTGGTTCTGCGTCGATCTAAATCTTCTTTTAGGGATATATTTATTTTGAGCATTGTGGAGTGAAGCAATAAACTGGTTATATGTAGGTGGCAAGTTTAACTCTGGCATATCCTGACTTAATCGCTTAACAATAGGGTCCACCCTTAAGTCTCTTCTTAGCCCACCATAATCGGCTTTTCTGAAATCTGGGATAAGTGTCGTATTCTCTTTAGTATTCCCTGTCCATTGTATATTAAAATAAATAGATTTATGATCGCTATTTCCTAGGTGGTCACCAATCTCTACATTATTTATCATATGTTCATTGTTACTGAAAACTAAATCAAGAATATTAATACCTCTAGTCGGCGTATCTATGAATTGAAATAAAAAACTATCTTGTACTACCTCTATAAACTCTACTGAATCGGAGTCGCCTATTTGGTGCTGCCAATCAATGTTCGGAAAATTAAAATCCCCCATAATGCACACATTGCTAAACCTTGATGCTATTTTAATTTCCTCCCATAACGATTTTCCGCCATTTCTACTCATATTAGGCGGTCTATATATAACTCCAATAACTATGGTCTCACTACCTTCGTTAACCTCTACCCAAACACTTTCATTATCATTATTTAGTCTAATACTTGATTTAATACAGCTTTTTAATGTACTCCTGACAAACACTGCTATACCCCCGCCCCTCCTACTTGTTCGGTCATATTTAAACAAACTATATCCTGGAATATCAAATTCTGCTAAAAAATTCCTAGATTCTGTATTAATCCACGTTTCAGTTAGCGCTATTATGTCTATATTTTCTGTGCTAACGAGTGCTCTAAGTTCGTTCATTTTGTTACATAAACTCCTACAATTTGTATAATATACCCTCAACCTATTACTTTTATTTGCAACTAATTTTCTATTGTGTTTAGCTAACTTATTATTTCCTGTTGAACTACTAGCTCTAGACGGAAATTCTACTCTATCAGTATTCTCATCTTTACTATCAGTTACATGTGTAGTGTTATCGATACTACTATTACACATCACTATATCCGCACTATCTTGACTGATTATTTCTATTTTACTCACTGGTTTGTCACATGAAGTACCTGCTCCATATGGAGACAGTATTTTACTTACACACCCAGGTTTTTTTAACGAAACCCCGCAACAATCTTGTCGAGTGAGCTGGCCAAGGTCGAAACTCCTAGTCGAGAGAGATGTACTCCATCCTGGGCATACAGTTATGTAGGCTGGTGATAGCTTGAGCTCTCCTTCCCTTCCCAGGCCTCTGCTGTGAGAATCTCAACACTCCAGTCAGATCCCCTGAACACGTACTACTGCTCCGTGTTGTTTGGGCTTGCTTGCTAACTCCCTAAATAGTCCATGAGCCAAGACCCGAATTTTGGGATATCGGTACCACCCGGGGTGACTAATTCTCTTAGGTGTTTTTAGCTTGCTACATGTCTCTAGTTTATGTTTTGATATGATAGCCCTTGCACATTGGTAGCTTAATGGTCGTTATCACTTCTTGAATAGACATACCCTACCGAAAATTCCGAATTTTTTTAAAATGTCAAATTTGGGGACAGGAATGCCTAAATGTCAACAAAATGCATATAGTAATTGTCACATTTAATACAAGTCCTGTAAATACACACTAAGCATGCCATGGGCTTGTACATACTATTATGGCAAATTACTACTCCTAAATATCATCTACGTCAGACTCGGAATCTGACTGTTGTGCCACCGGCTCTTCTTCAATAGCCTTGTTCTGACATGTCTGTAACCTGCACATGTCCGTGCATTTTAGACCATTGCTGAGGCAAGTACACTTAGGGAGTTCGCATGACCGCACACACTTGCAAGACAGTAGCTGCATAACAGCATCTGGTGCTGGTGAGCCTCGCATCCAGTTGACGGCAAGCTTACCGTCCTCATCTGTCATCCAACCGCAGTCTGTTGGGTTCGCAACAAATGGCTGGCTCTGAAGACTTCTCCTCCAGATCGCAGCCTGGTAGTTTGCACGCAGTGCATGCATGAAGAGGCAGTCCTCACAAGGAGGGAGTTGACTTGACTCTACCTCTCCACGTCTTGCACAGAACAGCTCATACCGAAGCTTGTTTACCTTAGTTGTGTGGGTAGATGGTAGGTACATGTGGCAGGTGATTTCCTGTAGCTTCTCAAAGAGTTCAGGAGACACTTCCCATGAGCGTCCAAGTTCGTGAAAAGCATGCTGGTATGTCTTGTCCATCTTCACCTGCTTGAGTGTCGTCATCTTCCCTCGGCCAGCGAATGCACTGACGGTATCACAGCCTGTAAAGGCATGCATACCAATCAATGAATCACACACGCTGCCTCCCAGTGTGCGGCTCAGTGTGGTGATATCCAGGAATCTTGTCCGGTTCTTCGTCCCGCACTTCTGGAACAGATGGGATGGGATCTTGTGGCACATGCCAAGACACAACACCATGACGTCTGTATCTTCTGCAGTGATGATGACAGACTTGTTCCCAGATTCTGCTGCATGAAGTGCATGGAGAAGAAGGCGTGTGTCTGCTTCTTCTTGAGTTGACTTAAGCTCAGGAGCCTCTTCCCACTGCTCTTTGGTGATCTTGAAGCAGCGCTGCTCACATGTGACATACAGCTCCTTGTCCTTGAGCTTCTCCCTGTGCTGTGGTGCCTTCCATTCTTCTACCAAGAACTTGATAAGACTTGCCTTGTTGGAGGAACTACCGAGTAACTTTCTCCACTGCTGGATGTTGTGCCCAGGTTGAATGTTCTTGAAATGAATTCCTGTGCCTGCACTTCTTTTGGCTCGTTCTGCATCCTTGATGGATGTCTCCTTGTAGATATCAAACACAACATCAATGCGCCTGCTCTTAGCACCTTCATGAACAGCGTGACTCAGTGCTGTACCTGCAAGCTGTGAAAAAGTTTTGTCGTTTCCCTTCAGTTTGTGGACCAGGCTCATCCCATCAATTATGGTAGCAGAGGGCTCGGGTATCACTTCTGCAGGAGAAACATTCCTCTCTAACTCCTTTGCGAGGGCAGCCTTGTTGGTCTTGCGGAGAGACCCATCACCGCTGGCAAGTGCCCAAGGCAAAGGCCCCAGGGGATGAGCCAAGACATCACTCATTTTGAGCTTTCTGTTCTCGGCAACAAGGATCATCTGGCCAAATAGGTTCCTGTCAGCCTTTAAGATAACCTCCTTGGCATGGTCTTGTGAGCGTGGCTTCATTCTGATGTTAGTGAACGTTCTCAGTTTCGTCTTCGTCATCGTGTCATGAAACTGTATAGTTGGCGTATCGATCTCCAGGCGCTCTTCCTTGAAGGCTTGATATGCATCCTCTCCTATTCTGTAGGCCCCTAGAAGGTCTTTGACAACTTCTGGTGGTGCCATAGTCGCAGTTGACAAACTGACAAGATCTTCTTGCTCTGCGTTGAAGGGGTTCAACCAGCTGGTCTCCATCAGTTGAACTAAAGATTGGACATCGGCCTCATCTCTTCTAATCCTGGGCATCTGTAGGTCTGGGTGGCTGAAGTCAGTATACTTTTGGCCTACTACCATAGTCCTGAGCTGCCTTAAGTACCTGCTGCGATACTCCGATGTCAGGTAGTACCTGGCGACAGCTCCGCCTTTCAGGCTGAAGCCTTTTGTGCCCCCTGGTGTCTGGGTGTCTTTGTTGATCGTCTCTTCGATTGTCTGGTCCACAGGGATCCGTCCAAAGGGATTCTTGCTACCGATCTGGACCGAAAAGCCACCTTGCATGAAGTGTTCATGGACCTCTGGGTGTTCAATGGGCAGTCGAGAAATCAAGGCATAGTAGTAGGTTAGGAACCGGGCATAGTTCACTTTGTCATAGGCAAAACACCACGGTATCATCTGTCGGATTGCTCCTAGGTGGAGCATCCAGTTGCCTTCTCTGGAGGCTCGAATTAAGTCCAGCATGATCTCAACCATGTCCAGGTATGACATCCAGAATGCTGAGAGGTTGTGTTCATCTCTGAGGGTCTCAAGATAAACTTGGAAAAGCTTCATGATATGTGTGCATGATTCACTCTCCATCAGCTCTTGAAAGAGTCCCTGAGACACATTGCTGTGAAAGCTGTTGATGTCCTTCAGTGTTTCATCTAGATGGTGTATGTCCCTTGAATGGTTTTCTTCTAGCCATGAAAGGAAGCCTTTCCATGCAAGCCTCATCAGTGCTTCATACACGAGCTTGTGTAGTCTCACTGCTCTGTTGTACCTCTTGCCGTTCATCACTCCTGACACTGATCCTTCTGCGATGATACCTGATTCCACACACAGATCTCTAAGACCTGCATCTTGAAACCTCTTTCCTATGGTGGAGATGAGATTACAGATTGTGTGGAAGACGCCCATCCTGATGATAATGTTCTTGAACTTCTCTTGTTTCCAGATAACTTCGGCAGCTTTGGCATAGAGTGCTTGATCAAACACGCACAATCTTGTTAAGCTGTAAGGACTGCATGATAGCATGCGTTTGTTCCAAGATTTCATTAACGGTGGACATTTCTGTTGCGGGAGCATTGATAGTGGGCAGGTAGCTTACAGTGTCCTGAACCACTGCAATGTCTCTGCGCATTTTGATGTTGAACCCAGTCCAACTGCTGATGGACTGGTCCTCATGGTCTGACATTCGAGTAAGAAGCCAGATATGGTTCTTTGTCTTTGAATCCTGGACTTCCTTGGTAGTGTCGACATACGCAGTCTCAATCCTAGGTGGCCCTGCCCGCCGCCCAACATTGTATATTGGCAGCATTGATGATGTCTGAGTGATGCTTCTTATCTTGGACTTGGTAATCTCTGGCAGGACTTTCTCTGGCACAGAGCCTGCAACCTTGGACTGGACAGCAATGCCATTGACTCTATGAGAAGTACCTGCTCCACTTAGGGTCTCTTCAAGTCGGTCAATGTTATCCCAGGCCAGGGTTGTGAACACACCAGGGTAGATGTTTGCTGGCAGTGGAATGTCATCCTTTGAGCATTCCAGCTTCTGGATACAAAGGGCTGTATCGATCTCCTCAAACATTGAGTAAGACACACAGTGACCAAGACGATTCAGAGTTCGGATCAGTTCTGTGTTTCCTGTCAAAGACTTTACAGCATTGGTCAGCAGTACGTGCTTGGGTGGTTTTGTCTTGCCACTGGTAACAGCAAAGACTAAGTCACTGCCAAAGGAAGTGGCAAGACGTTGAGCTCTTTCAGAGGGAGTTTCACACTCACACTCTCCTGTCAGCAGGGTGTGCAGGAATTGAGTGACTGCTGCAGGAATGACATTCTGATCTGTATCGGGAGGCCATGGCTGACTCACATCTTGTTTATTGATCTCATTCCTCAGCTGCATTCCTGCTTTGGTTAAGACATCTTCAGAGTTAGCTGCTCTTGCTTCTTGCAGGTCTTTTGCCATTTTGTGTGCTTGCCGGGCAAGGTCGTCCATTGAGAGGCTGCGTGGATAGATTAGAAGCTTTCCTTTCTCATCTGGGACAAAGCGTAGTGATTCTCCAAACTCGGTTTCAATCTTTCGGCGAACATGTTTCTTTGTCGCTGGTTTCAGTTGGATAATACCACGGGACATCATGGATCTCTCAAGCCTAGATGTGAGGTTTGTCATAGGCAGTACCTCTGGGTTGGGGAATAATTTGGTCCTTATATACAAGCAGAGTTCCTCGAGGGCTTCTGTCTCAACCTCTTCGTAGCGTGCTTCCTCGCTTTCTTCCTGATTTTCACCTGCACCCGACCTGGCGGCCGCTGGGAAATCATCTTTTGTGAAGAGTTTGTAGCACGACTTGTGGTAGTGACCCTCTGCAGCAACAAGGTCTCTGCTAACTAAACCAAGGATTCTCTGGTTGAGTTTCCTTATTGCTGCTCTGCGAATCTTCTCATCTGCTCGTAGCTCAACACACTGTATGAGTGGCTCCCTTGTCTTTGTTGTTTTTATGTACTTGCTTGACTTCTCGCAGAAGATACATACTTTGGCATACACCCTGCTAGTACTAGGGGCATCCCTTGATGCCCTCCTCCTGGGGTCGACGCTTGCTGATTCTATCTTGACACCCTTGGCAAGGATAGAATCCAGTGACTTCTTCATTGTAAAGAGACTACGACATTTACGGTGATAATGTATGTGTGGTATTCCTCCTTCTTCAAGGCCCTTGGCTGCTTCCAGGACTGGATCATGCTGCCTGATTTCTGCAGCCCTGAGCAATGTGTTCCAGGAGTCCAAATCCTGTGGTGACACCAGAGCATCGCTGTCATCATCAGAGCAGTGGATGATACAGTCGATCCGTGCTCTCTTCCTCGCAGATGGTTCCATCCTGCCGTCAAACAGTCGACACACACCTGCAAAAAATATCACCATTAAACCATGAACAAACAAACACATTACATGGAAACCACTCTACATATGTTTGCTCCTTCCAATAATAAATTATCCCCAAAATATAACAAAAAATCCCCAAATATGAAATAAACCCCTAAATATGGAGAAACTTGAAATACACATCGGAATAATTCTTGTAGAGAATCAAATAAGCTACAAGAGCTGTTAGAATATATTTTTCAATGTTCCCCATATTTAAGGATTTATTCTAGATTTAGAGGAAAATACCCAAAATATAGAGTATATTCCGAAATATGAGGAAATTTGAAAAATACCTAGGAACAACTCTGGTAGAGAATATAATTCTACATAGGTGTTCAAAGTTTCGCGATGATTGTGTGATGGATTTTAAAGAAAATGAGGAAAACGCCGAGCGTCACGCTAAAAATCTTTATTTTTGGGTAGCGCCCCTATTGCATCAAAAAAATTAGACTAAGCTACCAGTGCGAGAAGGCTATCATATCTTAATGTACTTACAGTCACTCTATAAACATTTTAGTACCATACGTGGTACCGATATCTGGCCTGGCTCATGGACTAAAATAACGCATAGACATATTTTGTTCCTTATTGGATAGTAGCAGGGAGGGGCTGGAGTCAGTTTAAGCATTAAAGTTTTGTCCTACTATCATAAGTTTAGATATAAGATTTAATTGCGTTTTGTTAGATAGAAATACTGCATCTTTTTCTCTGGCATTCTTAAATACTAAGCTTCACACCATTTCTCTAATTATTTTCCTTTATTTTGCTGCATTGTTATTCATTATTATATGGGCACATTATTCCTGGTTGATATCTCTAGTGGTTTGAGGATTGGCCTGTTTATCCAGTATTTGTTGAGCTTGAGGACTGAGGTTGTTGGGTGGTGAGGAGGCCTGTATACTGCCATAATAGGCTACTTTGTTTTTCCTTCCACCACACAGCATCCTCCAACTCGGGCCTTATTTAACCCTTTAGGGTGGCAGCTAATCTCCTACCTACTAGGATATCAACCCTTGTGCTTTGTTTAGTTTTTAGAAGCAATACATTCGGTGCAGTTTGGGACTAGGGGTGGAGCCTGTTAACTCCTTCAGACATATTAAGTCCAAATAAGTCCGAGGAGGCGGTTGACATAGCTTTTCAGTCTTGAATTTGGCTCATGAGTGTTGTCGAAGCCTTACATACTTCTCTATTTCCATCCACCAGAATGATGTTTATTGTGATGTATCATATGTCAATGGAAATAGGAATATTTATAGTACATGATAAATTTTTGTTTTTTTAATTAAATCGAAATATGAAAGTGTAAATGAGTCTGGAATACAATTATTTCCCATGCAATTGTCTTCACACCGTCCTATCTCTAAATTGTGAGTGACGACCATCTATTTTTTTGTTTGCTCAAATCATAGTATATTTTCTGCTCCTTCCAAATCTGAAAACAGAAATTGTTTATCTTCAATAGTTCTCAAGCAGTGATAAAAAAAAACATAGTATGATTTTGATTGATATGGTTGATAACATTTTCGATTTATTTCGTTGTTACGAAGTGTATGGTTTTAAATTTAGGCTGTATGAATACGGCAAATAATGCTGATCAGTATAAAAAAAAATAGAAGTTCCTACGACAAATACTTTTTGCGCTATGAATATTTGAAATGAAGAGCCAAAATGCGAATATTTACGCTTCACCCGTCTCCGTTCCGCTGACGCTAGCCGGGTTCCGAGCTGTTCCCCACCTCGTCGTTGCGTTATTTGCTCGGATATGTATATAACTGTATATATCACCGGAATTGGAAAATTGTGCTCTTTCTAATAGTGAAAACCAAAATAATATAGTGTAATTGGTTCGCGAGCTATGTGCAATTGTTTCCATGCATTGTTATTGTTATGAAAATATATGAGAATGTTTATACAGTTGTATATCTTTGCCACAATATACAACACTTTTATATAATTATCCTTGCCAATAATTGTATAATGTTCTGTTACGCTGGTCAGCTTGCCAGAATGCATTCGTAACTCGCTAGCGTTCGCCAGGGCAGTGAAATGGGCTACAATAATCGTAGAACGATGTTCTTTCTTTTATAGAGTTCATGTTGTCACAGACAGATCAGTGGTGGTCTTTATTCTTGTCTGTAACACTTGGAAGTATTTTATATCACTCATAGAATATAAGATGCATTGTGTGAAGTTAAAGGAGAAAGAGCGAAGTAGGCAGTGGGGTGGTAGTATGTACGTGTGTATGTGTGTGCTGCCTCCCTCGCTCGGAGGAGTTTCCCACACTCCTGATTGGCCTGGCGAGTCACGTGACTTCTGCTCCTATGACGTAGTCATCTGTGATTGGAGGCCGCTGTCTCAGCTCGGTGCTGGGGGGCTCCTTCCCTCGTGTCTCCTGCAGAGCTTGGCGTAGCGTGCTTGGTCCTACATGTCCTTTACAATCTGTCCCCCATATAACCCTCTATACTACTATCTCTCTCTCTGAACTTCTTCTTTTTAATACTTCCATCTTTATTCAATTGTTTATCCCTTCTGGTTCTGCATACGACTTCCATAGTCGGCAAGACGTATTACCAGCACCAGCTCTCACATTTATGTTTGCACTAGCGTTAGGGATTAGTAGAGTCATAGTTATATGGTAGCCTAGTGTTGGGGTGCTTCTAATTATTGAGCTGTTCTCTCTTATTATTTAATGCTAGACAGTGGAAGGTATCTTTGGTCGTTGTCTGAGTTATGTACGTGGCAATTCAGAGCCTGTACAACATCGACGAAGCTAGCTAGCCTGTAACCCTTGTGCATATTTTCCTTTGCGAGTGTAGCAGTATACAAGTGAAGGGCTTTTGCCTACTCTCACCTGCATACGTGCTACCTCATTTTGTTGACCTTTGTGGAGCGCCAGGGTAAGACCAGATACTTGAGATCTGGACTTACCAAGAGAGCCTCCAAGTCACGTAACGTAACATAAGGGAAATCTGTTCAAGGGAGACAGTAGGCTACGAGCATGCTTGCGCTCTGCCTAGTTTACTAGTACCTTTTATGCCACTGCTAGACTTTATTAGTGAGAAAGACAGCATTGTGTTTATTAACTTTCATTGTGTATGCTTTAGGACTTATTCACGCTTTATTTTAGCCAAGGTTGATGCATAGTGCACAACCCAGTTTGGCTGTTACGTTGGCTTAGGAAGTACTGTTTCTGAGTGGTTATTAATAGTGCTGTCACAGAGTTGTTGCACTCCCTTGTTATATATATGTATCCTACTTATTGGTGTATTTAAGATACACGCTTTGTTGTCCTGCCCCTGCATTTATTTCTGTTCTGTATTAACGAGCATCTTAGAGCATCAGACGTTTTCAGAAGATTCTATACCTGATTGCTGTAGGACTAGACTTCCAGTGCTTTCATAGAGCATCGTAGAGGTTAGTGTTGAGTACAGACTCACACTAAAGTTAACGTAAGCATATACTCCTTTATTAAATGTTACTATAGTTTATTCAAGCATTGTTATTACTTAAGAGCATTTTATTAACGTAAAGTACTCCTTTTGTGAGTAGGCTTTGCCGTCATCGGCAAGCCTTTATAGAAGTGCACTAAAACCCAGTTAATTAATACCCCGTTATCCAGGAGATTATCTCTGGAGGGTTTGAGTGTTTTTGTTCACCGGCGTAATAGTTCGAGGGTTTGGAATTAGCGCACCGTTGTTGCAGATATACCCTTTCATCTAGTCCATTCTTAAGTGCCCTTGTTTATTTCGTAGTGCCGGTCGTAACAAATGGCGACCTTGCCTAGTATTTTATCTTAGTCATCATAACAAATGGCGACGTTAGACCAGAATATAGTGAACTGAATATTGCATTTTTTTTTTTTTTAGAAATCTTATTGCCATTTGGGGTTGAATTTATTTCTCGCATTGTTGGCAGTAGACATTGTTTTGAGGATATATAGAACTTGTTGGAGTTATTGGTGACCTAGTATTGCACTCAAGAACATCTTCGAATAATTTTTGGTGAATAATGCTACGTGAAAGTTTGGCTACTTTTGTCTTGACTGAGAATTTTTTGTTGTTGACTCCATCATGTCACTGGACGGGTCTGAGCATAGTGAGGGCACAGTGCGGGAGGCAGGCGAGGAGGTGAAGAAGGTGGGGTTGTTTAACGGCGTTCGGGTGGTGAACAATGAGGAGGATGCTCGGAGATTTTTGGAGGAGCCTGTGTCAGTGGATCGTGTGTCGGGGCTAGACCGGTACGGACTGCAGTGTGTGGCCACGGTCTTAGGGTTTCCCGGTACTAGCGGTTTGTCGAGAGGTGAGCTGGTTACCTGTGTGCTCGGTGGGGTGCATGGGGCTTCGGATGGAGCGGGAGGTGAGGCACCTTCGGCCCAGCCCCCATTCCACTCGACTCCTATCATAGCGCCCCCTCGGGCTCCGGAGCCAGGTACGTTCCCGCAGGCCGATGTCCGCTGGCGGTTGGGTATGCCTCTAGGTGATTCACGGGGTGGGTCCCCGATAGTAGCACCCCCTCCTCAAGGTTTGTCTGCCGAGATGTTGTTTCAGCTCGAACTCGCCAAGGTCGAGCAGCGGAAGCATGAGGCTGAGCTCGAGCAGCGTGAGTCTGAGCGCAAGCTGAGAGAGGCTGAGCTCAGACAGCAGCAGCAGCAGCGAGAGGCTTTTTTTTTTTTCTATATTCCAACTTACTTCCTCTCGGGCATAGGCTGAGAGCTTTAACATTCACCGCTTTACAATGAACAGTGAAGCCCGTGAGGTCTTGTTCCAGTCTAGGGAGTGAGACATGTGAAGCACGTAGAGTACAACGAGCACCTGCCATCTTGCCTTCACATGAGGCACGGTGCTCACTCATGGCCCGAAACGACCCCATCTCTGAAGCCACCTCATTCCCGTGCTTCACTGTCTCACCTCCTACACTCAGACTCTAACACTTACACACACACAACGCCACCTGTTGAGCAGATAACTCACCAGGCATTGCACCCCTATAGCATATTTTGAATATGGGAATATTCATACAGTGCTATTTAATCAGGGAACAATGAGGGTATTTTATTGACGTTTCAGTGGGCTTGTGGTAATGCACTGATACCATGTACAGCACAAATTCCATCCCAATAATATCTTCCCATTGATACATCGGGATTTGAACCCGGGACCTTTGGATTACCAGGCCAGTGGCAAGACCACTCCACCACACCTCCCCTGAGGCTGAGCTTAAGTTTGAGTCTGATAGGTATTGTGCCGATGTTGACCTAGAGAAAACTTGTGTAGAGATGACGAGGAGCCGGGTCGTCCAGGGGGGTCGAGCCCATGATCAGTCCCTGTCGCATCTACTTAAGTTGGTTCCAGTGTTTGATGAGTTAGGAATTACAGAATGTTTTCTCCGGTTCGAGAATAAGTGCCAGGAGCACCAATGGCCCGAGGAGAAGTGGGCAGCCCTTGATTCTTCATATTTGACGGAGAAAACACTCAAGGCGTACGATGCTTTTCCCCTAGATTCCTGTGTGGATTACGAGTTGTTGAAAGAGGCTGTCCTGAGGGCGTATGAGCTACAGCCAGAGACCTATAGGCTGAAGTTTAGGGCGGTTCCAAAAAGAAAGGAGAGTACTTTCCAGGAACACGCTAGAGAGCTGTCAGATGCATTTGAAAATTGGTTAAGGTCGGAGAAGGCAACTACTTTTGATTCAGTAAAACAACTAGTGTTGCTCGAACAATTTTTTAAATGTACTGGCAGTGACTTGACTCTTAACCTTAAAGAAAAGCAACCGAAAACTCTGCAGAAGGCGGCTGAGCTGGCTGACCTAAGGGTGTCATTGATTCGTGGGTGCGGGTCTGCACAGAGAGCTGAGGCAGGTAAGCAGGGGCGTACCACTCCACCCCCCCGAATTAATGACACAAACAATTATCCATTCAAGAGTACTGTTGCCAATTATGAACCCAAGTCGAAACCCTTCCCGTTTAAGAAAGGCCAGGGCCCTTCCTCACCTCAGAGGAAGTCCAAGAGTGAGGTGGAGTGTTTCCAGTGTCATGAGAAGGGGCATATTGCGCGCTCATGTCCAAGCGCACCACCTACAGCAGTGGTGTCACTAGTGAGCAACATCGGCGTTTCTTTGAGGTCTTCCGCGTCTGCCCGGGCTAAACGGTCGGTTGCGAAGTCATCGCCGGTGCAGAAGCAGCAGGAGGGCTCGTCACTAGTCCGTGATGTATTTTGTGGTCATAGGTGGCACGGCACTGTGAGGTGGGCTGGTGTGGAGCATAGGCTTGAGTTGCTGCGTGATACGGGCGCTTCCCAGACAGTGGTCAAGAATTTCACTGGCAAGCCTATTAACGTGGCTCGGGTTGTGGTGGTTCAAGGTATCAATGCTACACGGTCTTACCCGCTGGTTAGAATGGAGCTTGAGGTGGACGGTGTGACACGGGAGTTGGATGTGGGTGTGGTGGAGAAATTGCAAGTTGAGGGGGTCGACCTCCATCTCGGCAATGACTTTGCGGTGCCCACTTCCGAGGTTCCACCCTTAGTCGTTGCCGAGAGGGCGGCCGACACGAGTAGGGAGGGGCAAGAGGGGCTCGAGAGATCTCAGTCCGCTCAGATGTCACAGCCTAGTCACCAAGTCCTAGGCCAGCGGAGGAAGGGTCGGAAGGAGAACGTCAAGGCTGGTCGTGTTGAGAGTTTGGATCCAGCGACACTCCTTGGTGACTCGGTACTTGACCCAATTATGAGCTCCAGAGTGGCCCCAGAACCTGTCCCCCCTAGTCACATGGTAGGGCGTGATAGCACTCCTCGACAGAAACGTTCCCAGGCCAAGCAGGTAAGGCTTGAGCAGCCTAGTATTAGGGGTGGCCACAAGTTGCTTCGGGAGCACTTAGATAGGTTGGCACCCTCGGATATATGTCGGTTGCAAGCAGAAGGTCCTGGTCTTGAGAGTTGTGGGAACAGGGCTATTGAACTCGAGGATTGGGAAGCATGTCAGGTGAACCTGTTAGAGGAGTTTGTGAGGCAACCACCTGAGCAGCCTACTGTCCCTGCGTTGGTCTGCAGCGGCCGAGGTGGAGAAGGAGAGGGGGGCAGTGGGGCACAGGTGGAGGAGAGTTGGGATTGTCATGTCTCGGTGGAGCAGTGGGCGGGGGACACGAGTCAGGTGGCTGTGGAAGTGCTAGAACACCTGCTCGGTTCATACCCCACTGTTTGTGCCGAGCACCCAGGCCTCACAACTCATTCGGGGCACGAGGGTCCGCTGGCATGTCACTTGAGTGTTAGTCAACCGTTGGCCTCGTTGTTTCACTGGTTCAAGGTGGGTGACGAGGCTTTGGCATGGTTGTCAGGTCAGGATCGACCCATGGCTGATAAGGGTGGTGGTCAAAATCAGGACATTGAGCAGATTGGCGAGGTTGGCTGTGGAGTGGATGCGCCCGGCCGTCGCATAGCCTCCCAATGCTGCCCTAGTAAAATGCAACAGCCCTACCATAGACCGACTGTATCTGACCATGTCGCTGAAGGCGGTGATGCTGCGCAGGCAGATGTAGTCGCAAGGAATGCGGGGGTGCGCATGTACGGTATCGGCGGGGAAGCCTTAGCAATTATGAACTATGGGAGTGACAGCACAGGTGATACAGATTGTCCCTCTCATGACCTGGCTGTTCTAGGGACAAAGGTGGAGAAGGAGGGAGACTATAGTGTAGAAACTACGGTCTCGGCTGGGTTGTGGGAGGGCACTAGGCATGTTGTTCTTCGAGATAAGTTGCAACATCTTGTTCCTGAGCGACAAGAGGAGTTGTTTACTAGGCTGTGGCAGTACGTTCGCATGTTTGTTGCTTCTCCAGGCCTGATGTACGGGGTAGAATCCGACATGGAGGCTGGAGACAGTGCAAGGCTCAAGTTAACTCCCTACCGTATAAATCCTGCTCAACAGCCTGTCGTGAAAGCAGAGCTAGACGACATGTGGAAAAAGGGTCTGAGGGATAAAGGATATCGTGAGTGGTCGTTGCCAGTAACCTTGCAACCTGAGTTAAGTGGCAAGATCCGTGTGTATGTTGATTGCAAGAGTGTGGAAGCATTATCCCTGACAGACGCCTATCCATTATCTAGAGTTGACGACCCCATAGACCGCATCGAGGCTGCCTCGTTTATCACTAAGGTGGAAATAGTGAAGGGTTATTGGCAGGCCCCATTGCCGGAAAGAGCGAAGAGAAGTGCCAGTCTTGTGATGAACTGGGCAGTTTATCAGTGCCAGGTGTTGTTTTGCTGCCGGAACACAAGTTGGATGTGTGGCATGTTAAGGGCACTGATAATGTTCTGGCTGATTGTTTGTCACGGGAGGATGTGTCTTGGGGAGCATCCTCGCCGTTCAGTCAGTGTTTGTTTGAGAGTAGAGAAAAATTAGGCTTGGCCCTGTAGTGCAATGCCGCCAAAAACACTATTGAAATTATAAAAACCTCACATAATAACTCTTTCTTTTTGATAGTATATAAGTGAAGTATATCACAGCAAGCATCTAAGACACTCTGAGCCGTTGTCTTAGTAGGCTAGGCTTGGTGAAGCTTGCTCGTTGAGCGTGATATAATTATTATGATGCTATTATTTTGGGGAAGTGTTGTGCAGATTTGGTTTTATATAATGCAGTGTTTTATGTTTGTGATCGTGCCTTGTTTTCACAACTTGGGAGAGTAGCTAGGTGATGCGGGGTTGGTGAGCATTTTGTCTGGTCAGATGTGGAGTTCACCTGAGGCTGAAACATCCCACATCTTGGGCGGGGTGTTACGCTGGCCAGCTTGCCAGAATGCACTCGTAACTTGCTAGCGCTCGCCAGGGCAGTGAAATGAGCTACAATAATCGTAGAACGATGTTCTTTCTATTATAGAGTACATGGTGTCACAGACAGATCAGTGGTGGTCTTTATTCTTGTCTGTGACACTTGGAAGTATTTTATATCACTCATAGAATATAAGATGCATTGTGTGAAGTTAAAGGAGAAAGAGCAAAGTAGGCAGTGGGGTGGTAGTATGTGCGTGTGTATGTGTGTGCTGCCTCCCTCGCTCGGAGGAGTTTCCCACGCTCCTGATTGGCCTGGCGAGTCACGTGACTTCTGCTCCTTATGACGTAGTCGTCTGTGGTTGGAGGCCGCTGTCTTAGCTCGGTGCTGGGGGGCTCCTTCCCTCGTATCTCCTGCAGAGCTTGGCATAGCGTGCTTGGTCCTACATGTCCTTTGCAATCTGTCCCCCATATAACCCTCTATACTACTATCTCTCTCTCTGAACTTCTTCTTTTTCATACTTCCATCTTTATTCAATTGTTTATCCCTTCTGGTTCTGCATACGACTTCCATAGTCGGCCAGTCGTATTACCAGCACCAGCTCTCACATTTATGTTTGCACTAGCGTTACGGATTAGTAGAGTCATAGTCATATGGTAGTTGGGGTGCTTCTAATTATTGAGCTGTTCTCTCTTATTATTTAATGCTAGACAGTGGAAGGTATCTTTGGTCGTTGTCTTGTATGTGGCAAGTCAGAGCCTGTACAACATCGACGAAGCTAGCTAGCCTGTAACCCTTGTGCATATTTTCCCTTGCGAGTGTAGCAGTATACAAGTGAAGGGCTTTTGCCTACTCTCACCTGCATACGTGCTACCTCATTTTGTTGACCTTTGTGGAGCGCCAGGGTAAGACCAGATACTTGAGATCTGGACTTACCAAGAGAGCCTCCAAGTCACGTCACGTAACATAATCTGTTCAAGGGGAGACAGCAGGCTACGAGCATGCTTGCGCTCTGCCTAGTTTCCTAGTACCTTTTATGCCACTGCTAGACTTTATTAGTGAGAAAGACAGCATTGTGTTTATTAACTTTCATTGTGTATGCTTTAGGAATTATTCACGCTTTATTTTAGCCAAGGTTGATGCATAGTGCACAACCCAGTTTGGCTGTTACGTTGGCTTAGGAAGTACTGCTTCTGAGTGGTTATTATTAGTGCTGTCACAGAGTTGTTGCACTCCCTTGTTATATATATATGTATCCTACTTATTGGTGTATTTAAGATACACGCTTTGGTGTCCTGCCCCTGCATTTATTTCTGTTCTGTATTAACGAGCATCTTAGAGCATCAGACGTTTTCAGAAGATTCTATACCTGATTGCTGTAGGACTAGACTTCCAGTGCTTTCATAGAGCATTGTAGAGGTTAGTGTTGAGTACAGACTCACACTAAAGTTAAAGTAAGCATATACTCCTTTATTAAATCTTATTATAGTTTATTCAAGCATTGTTATTACTTAAGAGCATTTTATTAACGTAAAGTACTCCTTTTGTGAGTAGTAAGTGCACTAAAACCCAGTTAATTGATACCCCGTTATCCAGGAGATTAACTCTGGAGGGTTTAAGTGTTTTTGTTCAACGGCGTAATAGTTCGAGGGTTTGGAATTAGCGTACCGTTGTTGCAGATATAGCCTATCATCTAGTCCATTCTTAATTGCCCTTGTTTATTTCGTAGTGCCGGTCGTAACAGTTCATAGAAGACATGTCAGTCATGAAGGTTGCCAATTTTACTTACCTGGTAGGGCCACAACCTTTTCCAACGAGAAGGAAAATGGCTCCTGGGTTGACACTGAAAAAACAAAACAAGAAAGCCAGGTTATCTTCAGGTAATAAATTCAGAAATAATTCTATTGTACACATAAATAAAATAAAGTAATGCATATATATATATATATATATATATATATATATATATATACAAGGTGTCAAACAAAATATAAAGAATGGTAAATGGTAATGGTAATGTATGTGTGTGGATATATTTATATATATATATATATATATATATATATATATATATATATATATATATATTTATATATATATACTGTACAAGGTGTCAACAAAAATAAAAAATGGTAAAAACAATGTGTGAATGTGTGTATTTATATATAGCTTACATATATATACAAGGTGTCAAACCAGAGAAATATGTGCAAATTTCCAAGCCACCCAAAGAGGTACTGTACTTGACTCGTTATTTTTTTGGAGTGGTTTCCCCAGGAGGCCTATATCCACTGTAGTGCAAGAAATTTACTTGTGTGGGTTTTTTTTTTTTTTTATATATATATTTTATTATTATTATTTGTGTTTATTATGATGATGGGTGAATGAGGGTGGGTGAATGAAGGTGGGCCCCGAACCTCTGAAGTGATGATTGAATGAATGAATGAATGAATGATTGAATGAATGAATGAAAGGGTGATGAAGGTGAATGGAAGAATGCATAACAGCTGAATGAATGAATGGGTGATAGTGATTGGAAAGGAATAATGAAGGTGAATAGGAGAATGCATAATTGAATGAATGAATCGTGCAAAGATCCTGGCTATAGGACATCTGCATCGAGTCGATGGAACTGATTGAAGCAATCAGTGACATCGATGCAGAGGCAAACGAGACAAGACTTGCATCGAAAGCTCGTGTCCTTGCGACTTTGGTCCTTCATGTAACACAGATGGCACCGCTGTCGCTTGCCGTCAGGGATCTTCTCGAGAACGTGTTCCAAGGTCCTGTTGTACCGGTCATGGTCCAGTACAACAGGACGTGGCTTGGAACGCCTTTCCTCGAAGAGGACCTCTCCGACGTCCTCTTGGTGCCTGAGCCCTAGCTTGGACATCCATTACTATTGGACTCCGGTTGGCATCCATGACGGGTGCTTCCCGAGCACCACCAGCAGCAGCAGCTGCACCCGGTACTACTGGTGCGTGGGGGTCAAATGGTAGGACATCCACTTGCTCATCAGCATCAGCAGCATCGTCCGATACTGGTGCCGCCTGGGGTGCATTCTCAGCGAGTGCTCCCCCGACGGCAACAGCAGCAGCAGCAGCATCTGGACCTGGTGAGGGGGGGGGGGGTCATGAAGGAGTGCTCCTCCAATGCCTCCACCAGCAGCAGGAGCACCAGGAGGAGTGCCAGGATCATCAGCGGGAGCGGCTGGGGAGTCTGGATTGTCGTCCGGTGGGGGCGACCCAGCTGAGCTTCCGGAAGATTGCCGACGCCGCCTGCCTCGCCTGAGACGGGCGCATGGCTCATACCGACCTTCCGGCAAATCCTCTGCACGCCGGATGCGCCTCCCCGACAAAGGCCACTCTGCAGGGTCGAAGAACAACAAGGAACGGACTACGCTTTCCTGGAACGCCAGCATAGTCATCTTCCTGCGGGAGTTGCACTTCTTGAAGAGTACGAAGGCATTGAAGAGGGCCATTTGGATGAAGTAGAATACGATCTTCTTCGTCCATTTGACCGTCCTTCGCTGGATGGGGTAGTACTGGATCATCTGATTGAAATGATCCACCCCACCCATGTGGCGGTTGTAGTCGTCAATACAAACGGGTTTCATGATATCCTTCCGAGTCCGCTGCCACCTGCCTTGTACCTTCTTGTTGACAAAGGACTGCTTTGGTATGGTGCTCTGGTCGTGGAAGGTGGACACCATGTTGACAATGCATTTGTCTTTCCAAAGCAGGACTAGGGTTGTGCCGTTGTTCATTGCCTCTATTGCATCGTCTTCCAGTGTCGCAGAATGGGCAATGTCGCGAAACCGCTTCGGAGCCCCTCGTGCAAGCCTCATGGTGCCACACACATAGATCTGGTGGTGTGTGAGCATGTGCTGGCACAGGTCAACTGAGTTGTAAAAGTTGTCCATGAACAACATGTAACCCAGGCCTTGCAGGGACTCCGTTAAACCCTCAACCGTTATCTGGAGAGTTTGACCAATACCAGTGTAGACCTTGAAAGTCATACACGAAACCAGTCGTGGACTCTGCCAGGATGTACAGCTTGATGGCATACTTCTTAGGCTTCATCGGGTTGTAGCACCTGAATGAAAGGCGACCCTTCCACCCAAGGCAGCCTTCGTCGATGGACACCTTCGTCTCCCGGACGTAGGCAAGCTTGAAGCCAGCAAGCAGGTAGCGCATCATCGTGCAGATCTTCACTAGCCTGTCTTTGGTCTGCTTGATGACTGCTTTGCTGTTGAATGTGTGGAAATTGCTCAGCAAGGCTTGGAACTTGGAGACCTGCATGGTCTTGCGAAACGTTGGATAATCATGGACTCCGTCATTAGCCCAGTAGTGACGCACAGTGGGGAGTTTATTCACACCCATGAGGAAGTACAGGCCAAGGAATTTGGCCATGTCCTCCTCACTGAATGTTGACCAGAGAGAACCAACGAAAAAGGCATATGCGTTGGTCTCACTCACCAGGAACCTGAGCAGTTCTCTTGTAAAGAAGAGCTGGAAGTACGGCAGTGGTGTCACTGGTGCTGGAACCCGCAAGCCAGGGATTCCAGTGAAAGGATCAATGTTGGGTGTGAACGGGTCTGAAGTCCACTCGTGATCCTCAGCATACACGGTGGGGGGGGCGTTGAGGTGCACGTGCTGGGAGAGCACCACGTCGTCCGCCTGGACGACGTATGTGACCTCTGCTGCCCCTGGGCCTACCACCTCGGCCCTTCATGAGCCCAGATATTCGGCGGGGAGAGGGGGTGGGGGTAATGGTGGATGTGATAAGGGTGATGGAGAAGGTGCTGTGGTGGAGTCAGGCTGTGGGGGTGATGGTGGATGTGATGAGGGTGATGGAGAAGGTGCTGTGGGTGGATGAAGTGGGGCAGGAGGAAGCCTTTGTGGAAGATCCTCATCGATTGGTGCAGAAATCTCGTTGTGCATGATTTGGCGATGTTCAGGCGGAACAAAGGCCATGTAGCGCGCCTCGCTGCCCCCGCTGCAACCCAAGGCGGTCAGCGAGGGGGAGGCTACGTGAGCAGACAGGACTTGTGATGGCGGGGTGTTTAGACTACTCACCGGCAGGAGTGAAGCCAGGATGCGGGGGCTGTCTAAGATGTTGCTGGCCGGTGATTCTACCTGAGGTAACAAGGGACCGCCATGCAGGGTGCGTGAAGCAGGAGAAGAATAGAATGATTTGTTGAGGTCCGGGAATGGTAGTGGTGTGAAGCATTGAGTGGATGTTGATGGTTGTGGTGTGAAGAGATGAGTGGATGTTGATGGTTGTGGTGTGAAGAGACGAGTGGATGTTGATGGTTGAATTAGTGCTGGAAGTATGGGTGCTGATAGGAGGGGTGTAGGTAGGACGGGTGAGGATGGATGAGGTGGGGTGATGCGTAGTGATGTGCGGGGTAGGGGGACGGGTTGGGTTGTACGGGGTAGGACGACGGGGGGGGGTTGTATGGGGTAGGACGACGGGTGTTGATGAGCGAGGTAGGTAGGGCGACGGGTGTTGATGAGCGAGGTAGGGGGACGGGTGTTGATGAGCGAGGTAGAGGGACGGGTGGAGTTTGTGGAGATGGAGGTGCTGAAGGGTAGACGTCGATGACACTCCTCCTCCTCTTCCCCCTGGGGGGTGGAGAAGGGCTAAAATCATCATCCATCCACTCCTCTTCATCACTCTCCCCCCATGTCGTCCTCGCTTTCACTCTCGCTACTCGTCATGTCCAGGATTGTGGCGAGGACGGAGGCCAGCTGGTCCTCCGGGATGGGTCGATTCTTACTCATGGCTGCTCTAGACTACTCAGATGTGTAACTGATCTGTAATGGGAGGAGTGGGGGGGGGGGGGGGGGGCATATAAAAAAAATACAAAACAGAAATAAAAAATAATTAAATAATATATACTGTATATATATAAATATATATATATATATACCGTATATATATATATATATATATATATATTATTACCAGTATCCATTATTATTATTATTGTTGTACCCTCCCTCCCCTTCCCCCCCCATATATATATATATATATATATATATCTATATATATATATATATATATATCAAACTACAATTAAAAAAAAAAAAAAAAAATATATATGTATATATATGGGGGAGGGGGGGAGGAGGGGAGGGGAGGGGAGGAGGAGGGGGGAGTGAGAGGGAGAGGGAGGAGAAGGGTGGTATAACAATAATAATATATAATAATAATAATGGATACTGGTAATAATATATATATATATATTTATATATGTGGGGGGCATGGGGAAGAGGGGGAGGGATGTATAATGGGGGAGGGGGAGGGGGCATAACATACATAAATACATAAATACGAATGATATTATACAGTATATATATATATATATATATATATATATATATATATATATATATATATATATATATATATATGGGGGATGAGGGAGGGGGGAGGGGGAGGGGAGGGGGAGTATTATAATAATAATATATAATAAATATATACTAGCCTAGTAATAATAATACTATATATATGGGGGGCAGGGGGAACAGGGGGAGGGGGGAGGGGGAGGAGGGAGGGGAGGGGGAGTATAATAATATATAATAAATAGATACTAGCCTAGTAATAATAATATATACTGTATATGGGGGGCAGGGGGAAGAGGGGGAGGGGGGTATAATGGGGGAGGGGGCATAATAATAAAAATACAAAACATATATACAAGAGATCAAGTCACTGTCTGGGGAAGGGTCACTCAGGTCCAGGTATCCTATTGGGAGGTGTGAAGCCAAGGGAGTGGTATTACAAGGTGTGAAAACCACCACAACTACCATCACCACCACCACCACCACCACAACTAACACCACCACCACAACTAACACCACCACCACAACTAACACCACCACCACAACTACCACCACCGTGTTGACAGAAATTTGGAGGCATATAATATATATATATATAATATATATGTATAAATATATGCATGTAAACATATATATATATAAGAATAGGGGGAAGGCGGGGGGAGGTGGGGTATAGGCCCAAAAAAAAAATAATAATAATAATAATATATATACTGTATATATATAATAAAACAAAATATATAATTATATATACCAGGTAATTATATATATACCAGTATATATATATATATATATATATATATATATATATATATATATATATATATATATATATATATATATATATTAGAGTTTGGGGTGGGGGACATTATAATAATAATGTTGGGTATAATAATAAATAATAATAA
This sequence comes from Paralithodes platypus, assembly GCA_032716605.1. Classification (NCBI taxonomy): domain Eukaryota; kingdom Metazoa; phylum Arthropoda; class Malacostraca; order Decapoda; family Lithodidae; genus Paralithodes; species Paralithodes platypus. The sequence continues at coordinate 10,601,219 of CM064580.1, read as the reverse complement.
TAATAATAATAATAATATAATAATATAATAAAACAAAAATATAAATGAAATGAAAATATAAATACTCTATTATGGGCCTTGCCCTTGCTCTGGACCTAGGGGGTGATCCCATACACACCCTGGGGAACATAACAGGTATAATAATAAATATTAATAATAATAAAAATAATAAAATAAACACAAAAATAATAAAAATAATAAAATGGTGGTGGAGGAGTGGTGGAGATTGTGGTGGTGGAGCAATGGTGGAGATTGTGGTGGAGGAGATGGTGGTGGTGTTGGACCAGGTGCGATTGACACATACCGAAAGGGTTCATTTTCTGACCTGACCCAGGGTCAGAAAAGGGACCCGACCCCTATCGGTGTGTCAATACCAACTGGTCCAACACCACCACAATCTGCACCATTGCTCCACCACCACAATCTCCCCCACTGCTCCACCACCACAATCTCCACCACTGCTCTACCACAACTACCACCACCACCTCCCCACCACTGCTGCTCCACCACCACCACGACCATCACCACCACCACCGCTCCACCACCCCACCACTGCTGCTCCACCACTACCACCCCCACCATCACGACCACCACCACGACCACCACCACCACCTCCACCACCACCACGAACATCACCACCACCACTACCTCCACCTCCACCTACTCGTGGCGACAGAAATTTTGACTGTACTTACTCGGACACTGCTGACACTGCTGAGATTCCCTCGTGGCCAACGAGCCATATATGTAGAGTGCTTTTGCTAATAAAAAACTTACCTCCCAAGCACTTTCCACCAGTAAAAAATGCACAGGGGGGAGGGAGCATGGCGACATATGGTCCACCAGTTATGAATTTTGTTTCACTAATAAACACTAATACAAGTAAGATACACTACTTGAACTGATAAATAGCAATATAATTCACTCAATATTATATGAAAGTGATACACAAACAAGCGAAACGTATAGGCAAAAACCATGGCCCCTCGTGGAGCCCACCTTGGTCACGTACACCAGAGAATGCTCCACCAGTTATGAATTTGTTTTCACTAACAAACACTAATACAAGTAAGATACACTACTTGAACTGATAAATGGCAATATAATTCACTCAATATTATATGCAAGTGATCCACACAAGCGAAACGTATAGGCAAAAACCATGGCCCCTCGTGGAGCCCACCACCTTGCTCACGTACACCAGAGACTAGCATAACACATCACTAACATGGTTATTATACCCTAAACAAGACTAAAACAATAATCCATCGATAACCCAACGATATAGCACTTCGGTTGGTTTATATAGGGCGGTAATACCAGCCAGGCTGGGCAAAATGGAGGCCCCTTGGTTTAAAGGGTCGTGCACACCCACCTAGTAGGCTGGCTGCTGGGAAGAGATTGACGGTTTCTACCCCCGCGGTGCCCTCACAGGGACGCCAGGGGGTTGCTAGATATTTCAACATGTAGATCTAACTTATGGGACTTACCAGCCAAAAGACCGGCTCAATAGCGTCATAAACTTATTTTCTGGCAATATAATAAGTCCATATGACACGGTAGTGTCATATGAGTTTTTGGTTTACTCTGCCATATGATGCGGTAGCGTCATATGAGTCTGAAGGAGTTAATAGGTGAGGTTATCCCCATTGCACTTGGGTGTATTGAGCTAACCCCTGATGATGTAAGAGATAAGTTATTACATTTATCCCTTACAACACCACCGCCGTGCTGTGCTGAAGAGAACCATTCAGTGTATTATTAGGACACAGGATAGGGATAATAGGCTTGGCACAGAGGTTATTGCATTGGACTTTCACATGGTTTTGCTTTCTATTGTTCTCAATTCCTAAGCACTTGGGCATGATATGGATTGTTTTTGGAGTCTTGCAGTATTATGTGTTGGCATTTTTGTGCAGTTTTGAATAAACATGAGAAGTACTCCAAGATACTAATAGCACTATCAACCCCGAGTCGGACAGGCCCTGACTCTGAGATAGTAGATATTTTGTACTGCTTTAACCCGGCAAGTACGGATCCACTAATATAAGGTGTAACGGTGCACTGCGGAACCCCTTATATAATCCAAGGACTAAAAAGAAAACATTTAAACCAGCCCAGTATCAAATGATTTTTGTTTTTGTTTTTTTTGTCTTTATTATTACCCCATGGCCATGCCAAATATCACTCCTCCACATCCCCTCCTTTCCCCCCCCCCCCTTCAATTATCACCTATTTTCTCCGTTATTCCCTTATTTCGGCGGTAGGCCATATTTTCGTGTTATCAATAGCGAGTCATAAGCAGGCTATGCTTGTATGTGTTACCAAGCGAATGAAAGAGAGAGAGAGAGACAACTACACGACAGTGTCTCTCCAGACGTCGTGAGGGGTGGATGTTGACAGACTGGCTCGCACTCGATGACTATAACTCTCGCTCTCATTTCCCGATTTTGACCAGCCAAACGCTGTTTCCACTTGTTTTATTGTTGTAACAGGTTAATATCTTCATAATCAACGTAAAATAGGCGCATATGGATAAGTATTTATGATATTTATGGTACGATGACGATTTGAGTGAAGGAAACAGTCTAAATACCTCCACACAGTGAGGGGTGGCCACTACCCCACCTGCGCAGCTACGAGGTTAATAGAGCAAAGAGGAAAATAAACCTTTTCCTAGAGAACCTGCATGTCTTGGTGTTTGAGTCAGATATTAAGAGCGTGTCTGTTGCAGGGTTAGTTTAGTACGGTGGGTACATGACTACAGCATTGGTGTCTTTTTGCTACAGCGTTTCTCTTTTTGACCATGCTGTGGGCTATGCTATTTGAGCATCTGCTTTCCCCGGGCTCCCCTCGTAACAACACATATATATATATATAATGGTGTGGTTGTGGGCTTTGCGGTCATTTACTGAAAGTAAATGCAGCTCAGATATAATCACAAGACATTTTTCCCATTGACACCTCGAGATGTGTACCAGTTCAGTACCAAGAAGACTTCACCAAGCATATCCTACATATTAGCGTGTCCTGTTGTTTTATACCCATTATAACTCCACTAATATGTATATTGCACCTTGCTATTACCATCCTCTTCATTACTCTCATTTGGCATTTAGCAATATAAATTGTCTCTCCAATCTCGTTTTTTGTTCATAATAACCCCTAACATAAACCACTATGCTATGTAAACTGATCTTGAATACATTATATACGCCTTACAATATATATATATTTTTTTTTCAACAATTAGTTAATGTAACCAAGAGTTAAATCAGGGAAGATGTTGCAGTGTACAGTATATTGAGGGGTCTCTATCTCTCTCTCTCTCTCTCTCTCTCTCTATCTGGGTCTGTTAAATAGTGTGCGTATCTGTCCATCTTCCAAAACCACATCTCGTTTCTTCAAATAAAAAAAATCACCGTAATAGCCTGAGTTTACTTTGATGACCGGGATAGGTTTACGGACAGTGTTTTTCTTCAGTATTGAGCACCACACAACCAAGATGGAAGTTAAGTATAACCAGGATGTTAATGAAATGTTGCCTTTTTCAGGTCCCAGCCAGTCTTATAACTAATTTAGATTTTTTTAATTACGGATGATAGTGTAGCAATGAATGGAAAGGATGAAATTATGCAAATTATTTTGTGCAGGAAGCAAAGGAACTTTAGAGAAGATGAGGGTAGAACCGTATTAGTAAACAGAGAACAGATGAATCAGACATTTAGTAAATTCATTTGATACCGTTTACGAATCCAATTCATCTGTGTGACTTATAGCATTTTCATAATTATACAAATATCTAGTCTTATTCTCCGAGTAGTTTCCTTTGAACAACTTGCCCTCAGCATCAGGAATTATTCAGCAGATATATTGCGGATATAAAAACAATAAGGGGACATCTTATGGGGATTTGGTGAAGGTTCAGATTCAACCACTAGGATATTTTAAGCACTTGATCTGTTTGAACACTTGGTCAAAACGGCCACTCTGACCAATTAGCCAGTCAGATTAGACAATCACTCATACCAAACCAGCCACTCTGCCCAAATGGTCACTCAGTCCAAATCGATCACTTCGACCCATACAGCCTTTTTTGCCCAAATGTATCATAGGCTCATACCGGCCACTCGGCGTAAATCAATCCCTTGACCCAAATCAGCTTATCAATCCTAAACAGCTGCTCACCTCAAATCACCTGATCGCTTTACCAATACATTGTTTTATATAAATGGTGTATGTATTATAAATCATCCATATGTGGTTACCATTTCTTCTAACTTAGCATTACATATTATTGTTTACATTAAGTTAAATTGATTGCTCCTTTGCCCTTAATCTAAGATTATAGAGTGTCTTTTGTTGTCACTCTCATCATAACGAACAGGAGGTAAATACAAGTTTTGATGTAAATAACTTCCAAGACAGAGATAATCAGTCAACTTTCTCGGAGTATACATCGTCCTTCAGGTTGATTATAGAGGATTAAGGAACAAGTTCAACAGTTGGGAATTACCAGATTACAACATAATTAGTAAAGATCAACATCATTTATACATCTGGGTATATTTTGTATTAATTAACAAACGACCAATTTGTGTTCCATTGTTGCATATTATATATGACAAACTTTGAGTCATAACCCTTAGTGGTTACTTTTAATCTGCAGTCAGCCATTGACAAGCTGTAGACTGTGTTGGGATATACTTTGAGAGTTATTATAACTGTAGGCCCATCATAATAATTATTGTTTACAATAACTACAGTAAACACAAGCTGTAGGCTGCGTTGGGATATACCTTGAGAGTTATTATAACTGTACCATAATTAGTATTGTTTACAAAAACTACAGTAAACACAAGCTGTAGGCTGTTTGAGAGTCATCATAACTGTATCATATTACTGTTAACGATAACTACAGTAAACACCGTTCCTGTCTACACTTTTATAACCCTGGTCACTGACTCACCAGACTTTAAACACATTTCTGTAACTTGTCCTTCTTAGCCCACATTTCTTCCCATGTATCACATGATTATAACATTTGAAAAATGTGGATAGTATTGGTCGTAATAGTAATGACGGTCGTATAAGACAATGACGGCTACATATGATGCCTGGACAAGAGATAGAGAGAGAGAGAGAGAGAGAGAGAGAGAGAGAGAGAAGAGATAGAGAAGAGAGAGAGAGAGAAGAGAGAGAGAGGGGGGAGATGGACGGGGGATAACTAAACCAAAAGTAACATAATGGGATGGATGATGGACAATAAGATCAAGTGGAAGAAGGAAAAAGGGAAGTGAGGAGGATGAGACACTCGTTACAGACAGTTTTGTATTGTGTCTCCTTCATTCATATATAAACACAATAGGAGGTGGAAAGGGATCGTGGGAGGTGGGGAGGGATGATGGGAAGAAGGGAGGAAGTGAGGGATGGTTGCAGATGGGAAGAAGGGAGGTGGGGACTCTGGGGAGGGATGGTGGGAGGTAGGGAGGGATGGTGGGAGATGGGAAGGAAGGAAGGTGGGAGGTGGAACAATCACGTTATGTGGGGTGGAGGGAGGGAGGTTGCGTGGAGGCTATAAGGTAGGGAGGCGAGGGAGGAAGTTAATCTGGAATATAACAAACAAATATTATAGAAAGTTTAGTAATATATCCAATTTTGGCAGTCTAGTTAGAGAGAAAAACTGGCGAGGGAGGATAAAGCAAGATGGAGGTAGATAAATGGGGTGATGGTGAGGGAGGTGAGTCAGCAGTGATGAAGCAGTAGACGGTATGATTATATAAACACTATAAATGGAACCATGAAGAACAACACTCACCCTACGGGCCTACGTCCTCACCTTATGTCTCCTCCTTCCTCAGCGCTTCCTCACCAACATTTACAGAGACTCACTCACTATGAAACGCGAACACAAACACAAACTAATTAATGGACCACAGGCAAGGCCACCTAGAGTACCAGGCCGTGTCGACCATTCTGTGACGTAGGCAATGGGGTGCTACGTAGTCAGGTCGATATATGGAAAATACCCCCTCAACCCCCCAAAAATTGCTACAAAAGGTTTCTCAACTGATTCTGGTAAGGTTTAGTGTACTGTATAACATACTAAAAGTTTACCAAAGTAGGACCCCCGGAAAAGTGTTTTTTTCAAGATGGCGTCCAAGATGGCCGCCGAAACCTCTTAATGATCATAACTATGTAACTATCAACTAAAATTTGATGATCTTGGTGTCTATCCCTAGGTTTTTGGGGCAAAGAACACATTAAGATCATAAAAAATTATGTTGACCTGTTATGTAACACAAAAATCCAATATGGCGTCAAAAATGGCCGCCAACACCTCCAAATGACCGCAAGTCCATAACTATTGACTCAAATTTGATGATCTTGATGTCTATCCCCAGGTTTTTTGGGGCAAGGAACACATTAAGACAACTTTGGATATCACTGAGCTGTTGAATCATTATGAAATTGAATTCATGACCTTCAGCTGTCCACTATCACCTAATGCACAAACACCTTTGTCCATAGAATAAGTTTCAGAGCGTTCAGTTTTGAGTGTCATCCTCCTCCTTAGTATCGACCTCTTGAGTGTTGTTTGGATTGTCACAGTTTTCAGTTTGGCAAGGGCCTCATGCAGCAGTGCAGGGGAGTCCATAGCGTCTGCAGCTGCATCGAGAGGATTTGCATCCCCCCGAACAGTTGCAATGGATAATTTTCAAGAGTTCGTCAGGCGCAGCATTGTTTTGGGTCATAATTGGAATTAACTGATCCATTTTCCTGTTTCCATCCCCATTCAGTTGGGTTCATTTCATTTGCCATCCCCATCCATACCATAACTTGAAAGTACACACGTTGGCTATGGAATCTTGTTGCAGGTGAAATTGGGGGAAGCCGTTCAGGAGTGACAAATGCTTGAGCAGTTGCCACTTTCTTGGTGAAAATGATGTGGCGCAGTGATGATAGCGTATCATTAGACTTGCCACCAAAGAGATCAACCATCAGGTCTTTGCCAAGATCTGATATGTCCTCTTGAGATTTGTTTTGAAGGATGAATGCACTAGCACAGGACTTCATGACAGGATCAGATTTCACTAATTTCCGGAAGGCTGACTTTTTTCCGATGCCGAAAATCCTTGAAGTTGAATCACAGCCTGAGTAGGCATGTACAAAGAGAAACTCATTGCACACATCGTCTCCTAAAGTTTCTTTCAACAGGTTAATGTTATACACTCTGTGTTCTTTTGACTGCTTGTTTGCGTCAGAACGGAAGTAGATGATCTCATTGTCTGTTCTGGAGTAATGAAGGAGCAAGATCAGCAAATCTGTATCCTCACTGACCAACGTTGTGGTGCAATGAAGGGATCGTTCAACAGTTGCCTTAATGATATCAACGTCTGCATCCCCTGGTGACTGAATGACATGGCATCCCCTTTTAGTTAGTGCTGTGCTGATGAGAGCAATCATGTCTGCCTTGTTTTTGTCACGAGACAAAAAGTCCTCCTTTTTGCCTGAAAACTCTGTTTCTGCAGTGAAACTAACAATAGGGTGCAGGTTTTTTCCCCATCTCTGATGTGTGTTGTCTTTTATGGAGGGACCTTCACCATAGCCATCGAACACCACTGTCGCTTGTCCGTAATGTCTCACAGTGAAGTCTGCATAAGACTCAGCTATTGCATTATATGAGTCGCGGTAAACGATGGAGCAAAGAGCCACCATTAAGCACGTAACAATCTGTTTTAGGAATAGAGTTCATCACAGCCTCATTTGATAAGTCCGCAGCATGGTCTCGAATGCCTGAGCAAGCTGAGGTTTGTCTGCTTTTCGAAGAATGTTCCTGGTCTCAAAGAGGGCTGGAGGGTAGGGGCTTAGTTCATACGTCAAAACCTCTTCAAGGGAAAGATTTCCTGACCTTGACACCACAAGGAAACGCTGGAACAGAAGGGCAGGATCAATGGAACGATCAGGAGCAATCTTCACAGCAGAGATATTCCCAAGGGTTTGGGCTCTGTCTTTCCGCTTGAATTTGTAAGTAAATGCCGACTTTCCGATTATATCTTCAATGATCTTGTTCCCAACCGATTCAAAGTCATGTACATTCACATCTGGCCCAGCCACTATCCCGTTGACAACCCCCAAAACATTGCTACAAAAGGTTTCTCAACTGATGGCCGCACTGAAAATATGGCAAGCCACTGCAGCCAAATATCTTAACTTACCCAGTTTCCAGTTTTTTCAGCTATGTGATATAAACAATGGTTAGAATGTGTTCCTTGTCCCCCCAAACCAGGGGATAGATCTAGACCCAAGTTTAGTCAAATTAGACTGAAACGTTGGTCACATGGTAGTGCCATGTTGGACACCATATTGGACTTACTTGTTAGATAATGGCCCACTTTAATTTTTAATGGTCTTAATGTGTTCCTTGACCCAAAAAACCTGGGGATAGACATCAAGATCATCAAATTTGAGTCAATAGTTATGGACTTGCGGTCATTTGGAGGTGTTGGCGGCCATTTTTTACGCCATATTGGATTTTTGTGTTACATAATAGGCCAACATCAGTTTTTATGATCTTAATGTGTTCTTTGCCCCAACAAAGGGATAGACACCAAGATCATCAAATATGAGTTGATAGTTACATAGTTATGATCATTAAGAGGTTTCGGCGGCCATCTTGGACGCCATCTTGAAAAAAAAACTTTTCCGGGGTCCTACTTTGGTAAACTTTTAGTACGTTAAAAAGTACACTAAAACCTACCAGAATCAGCTGAGAAACCTTTTGTAGCAATTTTTGGGGGGTTAAACTGAATTTTGACCTGACTAACATCCACTGCCCGCGCTCTGTCCCCATTTTATAAATACTCTCTTTTATTCTTTTCTCTGTTAAATTTTAGATTAACGTACACACAAATTATATATTTTACGTTTAAGGTGTACGCAAAACCACTATCTACCTATATCTTACTTTATTATACTCTATATTATGATACCGATATCATAACAACATGTTTTGGTTATTTCTTGCATATGACTTATACCTTGAACAAGTAGTTGTACAAGATTAAAACTTATTTTAAGTATATCTCATTACTATGTTATATTGGAGTAAATAAAACACAATGATATATACATTACTATATTATATACAAAGACATAAACACAATGATATATACATTACTATATTATATACAAAGACATAAACACAATGATATATACATTACTATATTATATACAAAGACATAATCACAATGATATATATACATTACTATATTATATATACAAAGACATAAATACAATGATATATACATTACTATATTATATACAAAGACATAAACACAGTGATATATACATTACTATATTTTATACAAAGACATAAACACAATGATATATACATTACTATATTATATACAAAGACATAAACACAATGATATATACATTACTATATTATATACAAAGACATAAACACAATGATATATACATTACTATGTTATATACAAAGACATAAACACAATGATATTACATTACTATATTATATACAAAGACATAAACAACCTTACTGAAGAGCCAATTTACGTGACATCCAATATTATTCGTGAACAATATATATAAGTAACTTAATTATATACTATATGCATGAAGATGAACAATATATTTACTGTAACACACACACACACACACACACACACATAGGTACCTGGAATAAGTGGACGACGTTGTGACGTCCCATCTGGGGTTGGCAAAAATGGTACAAGGCGAGATGGGTATCATATGGTTCACCTAAGCTGATGGCTACCTAAGCCTTCGGGCGAGACGGTACCGTTTATAGTGAGAATGGTACCATACAGATCCACCCTAAGCCTTCGTTTCCGATGTCGCCAATTGGCTAGATACAGACTACACACACATCCTCAGCCATTACAACAGTACATAAAACACTTAACATGCATTTTACGCAATACATTCCCAGTTAAGGGAGGCGCGATAATAATGAGCTTAGCTCGCATTGCGTGGATTCCCCTTGACGAACAAGTGACTGAGTAACACACACACACATACACACACACGATATTGTGACGCACGTCCAGTGTGAGCATGCTGTACAGAACGCCTAGTCATGCCCCACTCTCGCTAGGATCGTCAGGGCAGGAACTTTGGCTGTAGTCTATGTAGAGTTTCCTAACTTAGTTCATGTGAGCCGTTGTACTATTAGTATTATGAATATGTATTTTGTTTTCATCTGAGTCAACGAGTTCTATTTTATATCATTAGTTATAAGTATTGTGTGTAAAACGTATTTGTAATGATGGGAAGAGAAACAGCCACAGTTGGGGGTCAGTGGGTGCGCCCGCGGGAGGTGGGCCTAACCCACTAGCATTCCCCCCCCCCCCCCCCCCCTCCTCAGTGCTAGGGGAGCCTTTGTCTATCCCAGAGGAGAGAGAGAAATTACGTAATGGTTGTCAGTGGGCGGTCCTTAGTAGTTCACGTTGGGCTCACTAGAGGGCCGGGTATAAAAAGGGAAGTCTAGCTATTTTTTCATCAAAACTCATTAGGCAGAGCGACTTCTCATTTCCCTTGCTAACTATATATATTCTTCTGACTGATGTGAACTTTATCTAACTACTTTACATTCTTATCTCCTCTTTTCCCTGCCTGTTTAACTTTCCATGGTCCCGTTGGTGCAGAGCGATTCAGCCAACGTATTATCGCTTGAGTTATCACAGAGCATACTATGCCTATTAGATATCCTATATGTTGTGGGGGAAGGGTGAACTTAGAATAGGATTGAGTTTTATTGTTTGTTGCACTTGTATATGCATGTCACTGTGTGTTATTATTATTAGTTCCTGTTTTCTGCTGGTATAGGTATATGCTAGACTGGGGTAAGGCTTTTCTTTGTGTTACGAGTTTGTTTGTTTGATGCAGTGGTTATGCATATAAACCTGCATACTCATTTCGGATTCAGTGAAGGCCTAGGGATTGTCCGTCTTCGGCGGCTGGACTGTTGTTTGAGGTTAATAATTTACAAGTGCGTGAGGGCCAAGAGCCTAAAACAAAAAAAACTACCCACCACTTGGTATTTTTATTAACAGTTTGTTTTTACTTTGTTCAAGGAGCCGGGAGAAAACCAGATGCAAGGGGATCTGGATTTCTCAAAGTGCACTGTTTAGTCGTTTAAACGTAATACTTTAAAAGTTTTTATAAACAGTTGTGAGGACTTCGCTAGGCTACGAGGCGTTTTGGCTCAGTCACTGCTACCATTTGGCCCACAGTAAACCCCAGCTACAGACTTTACTCGTATTTAGTAGAGACAGAATTAGTATTGAAGCTTTCCTTTATGTACTGACTATTGTTTTATGAATATATTGATTTCATGTGTTGGCAAGCTTCGGCTCACTTTAGTGATTACGTGCGCCCTACGAGCACAAATATTAGAGTCCAGGCTATTGCCGTTGCATTTGCGGAGTTAAATTCTTTTTAAGGGTTTGCCATTTAACCTATTGCATATTCTTTTTAATGTATTCTTATGCCAATTTAAATACCTTTAACCCTTAAAAAGCGGAGCACCACTTAAGAGTCGAGTTAACCCAATAAAGCTGGACTATTCGGTGGCGGCGCTCGACATAGGTCGAGTGGCAATTTCCAGGCACGTAATGTGGCTCCTGAGAGAGAATAGCGAACAAGTGGTGGCCAGGAGACCTAGCGAGCGTATGACTGCTCCAGACCACCGCGGAGCACCTACTGACACAATCTCAGCACATCCCTCCTCACCTCTTTTACTCACTCGCTATTCATACTCAACTTATGTACCGAAAGTACCGAATTACCTGCTTTTTTGCACTCGCGTTGCAAGGCTTATTGCAAAGAAAACTATCCATCATACAAGGATCCTTTATGTGTGTCATTCGAAAGCTATGTTTATGCCCTTTCAGGGATACGGATACTTGTTTTTTACGTTCTGGGTCTTATTTAGGCATGAAAACTGATCACGGTAAACCAGCCCTATATTTGGCTAAAAACACCCCGCTGGGCGGTACACATAAATAAACCGCATAGGCTGCGCTCCGTAAGGTGTCTAATAGTAATTAGTATTTAATTCGCCAGTGTTTTTGCTTATTGAATTACTATGTTCAAAATACCGATATGTACTTCTTTACGAGCATCCGAGAAGCATCTAACTTTTTTCAGAAGATTCCTGGCATCGATGCTTAAGGACTATTAATTACCGTAACGTTGAATAGTGCCGATCCCGAAATAGAGGTCCGTGGGAGGGAAAACAACTTCTGAAGTTTCTTAGTCAAGGGTTTATTAGCTTTCGGCTTCAGCCAACACTATTTCTTTGGTGTTGTTTGTTTCTTACTTCATTGTTTGATTGTTGACCAGTTTACGAGATAATTCCTGTCTCTTTATTAGTCGTTTGTTGTTGAACACTACGTACCGAGTTTCTTGGTTTATTTTTTAACAACACCCGTTATAGGCAGATTGAAATCTGGAGGGTATTGGTGTTTTGCTTGTTCGGCTGGGCAGGACTCAGGGGTTGGGATCGTAGGTGTTTCCGTTTGTTTTTTGGCAAGCGATCCGTATATATTCGAGTACTGATTGAGAGACCTTGTGATACCTTGAGTGCCATTTGTTCTTGAACAAATGGCGACCTGCGTTAGGATTTTGTGAACAGTATAACAACATTTTTTGCAGAGTGGTACAATCATTTGTTTGTTTTGTATTTTAGCGTGCATTGTTTTATATGAAGACTATTTTTTTTTTGTAATGGCAAATTAGTAAAGCATTTATAGAGACTCCCATCGTAATTTAGTACAATTAGTGCTTGCATAGGAAGTTTAACACTTTTGTTGGCTCGAGAAATTTTGTTTTGTGGACTTAAGGTATGTTTCGGGCATTAGCAACTGACAGAGGATGAGCGAGAGATGTCATTTGAAGGTGTTCCGTTAGTAACCAGTGAGGAGGATGCTAGTAGTTTTTGTGAGTAAGCGCGTAACCACGTGACGCGAGGGAGAGGCTCTGACTTGGGTGGATGTTTTGTGGCTTGCACCTGATAGCCCAGGTTTTGGGCATTTCCAATGTAGTAGGGATGTCCAAGGCCCGGGAGCTGATTTCCTGGGTGTTGCGGGGGTGGACGATCATGGTGTTTCGGAGGCAGATGGGCGTTGTTTGGGGGGGTTCTACTCCCCAGATCCCCTCTCACTACGACTACCACAGTGACCGTTTCACCTCAGTTTTATCCGGAGGTTAGCACTCTCCCACAGAGGGATGAGAATTGGCAGATTGTGGAGTGCCCTTTTCGGGTTGGTGCAACGGGTGGTTTTTTTTTCCCCAGTTTTTGCCCCCCTCCTCCTTCAGTAGTCGGCAGCTCCCTCTTCCTGCCTTGTCCTTCCAGGTCTGGTATTTAGACTTGGAGCTTGCTAAGATTGAGGCTAGGAAGCAGCGGAGAAATGAAGACTAGGCAGGCATGAGATTGAGACTAGGAGGGCAGGAGAATTGAGTTGTCTAGGAGGCTTAGGAGGATGAGTCACCCAGGAGGCGATGAGGCTGAGCTTAGGTACGACTCAGAGAAAATATATTGTGCTAAAGTCAGAGCTGGGCACCACAAACATTAAAAGTCAAGTCAATGCAAACACAAATCAGCAAACACCAGAACATAACTTGCCATTCCAAACAGCCAAATGTGCATACCTTGTGAAATTTCTAGCCCTCAACATGACAAATATGCAAACACCCGGCCACACCGTTTTTTTATTTTTAAAATTTAATATTTATTTATGTTAATTTTTTAAATTTAAATTTAAAAACTACAGAATCAAGGGTAAATCAATAAATTCAATATCTAATGTCAATAAATAGACTATATATTTTACTTTTACAAATATTTATGTTGCCCAACTTCCAATTGGACCTCAAGGATACACATACTTCAGGCTTTTAAAGCTTGGCAAATTGCTTGTCAAATTGCCAAACACATTCCAGAACGTCACCCCGCAGTGAAAGGGTTAATATATATAGCATTCTAGGCCACTTAGTTTGTCCACTATGGGCAGTATCAACACGTTGGTTTGGGCGAAACATGGTGTTATGGGAGTGCGACTGAGTGCCTTCAGTTAATAGCATTTAAGTATTCGCAAGTCCGGGGGACTACATTCAGGCAGGACAGTACGCCGTACTCACACGAGGATGCAAGGAGGCTGATTTATGTTTGTGGGTCCCCCCGTTTGGGAATGGCAAATAGGCTATATATTGCCTGTAGAATAGGTCTACTTTTAGATAGATTAAGTAATTTAATAGAAAGTAGCCTAGGCCTATTAATTTTAATGCTCCAGAATAAAAGCCTGAGCTTCAGTCATCAATATTTAATAACAATTTTATTGTAGGCTAAATTTAGTCTAGGCCTATTTTATTAATTACTTTCAAAATTAACACTTTCTACGTTGAACACTCTAATAAATGAGTGTGATTATAGGCCTAGGCCCTATACATAGAAGGTTAGTTCTAGGAAACATGCAATATGTTAGGCTAGTTTGTGGCCTACAATGCTTTTGAGAAATGTTGATCCTGGAAGTAGTGACTGATTATAGCCTTAGGACTTAGGCCTAGGCTATATATTAAAGTCTGTAGAACAGTGCCATATTTAGCCTCACATGCTGTTGAGGCATTTTGATGGGAATTAGTGATTATAACCTAGACCCTTAGGCTATATATATAGACAGTTTAAAAACATGCAATAATTGAGCCTACATGCTTTGGAGGCAATGTTTGCTGGAATTAGTGATTAGTTAACCTAGACCTAGGCCTTATATATAGATAGAAGTTAGCAAACATGCAATATTTAGCTCTACATTGCTTTGAGGGCTATTTTTGATGGAATTAGTCGATTATAACCTTTTTAGACCTATGACTACTATATATACGATAGTTAGAACAATGCAATATTTAGCCCTACATGCTTTGAGGTATTGTGATTGGATTTATTAGTGGATTATAACCTTTAGATTCCTAGTCTATTAATATAATAGAAGTTAGAAAACATGCAATATTTAGCCTACATGCTTTGAGGCATTTGATTGGAAATTAATGTGATTGATTTTTTCTGATTATAGCCTAGGACCTAGGCTAGCCTATATATATAGCAGTTTTGAAATAAAGCACATATTATTTTAGACCTACATGACTTTGAGGCATTTTGATAGGATTAGGGTAGCCTATGGCTTATAGCCTAAATAAAATTACTTATATTAGTAATTAGCCTATGGCTATAGGCCCTAGTCTATATCTTAGAAGTTCGAACATGCAATATTTGTAGCCTACATGAGCTTTGGGGCATTTTGATGGTATTAGTGATTATAGATTTCCTAGGCCTAGGCTATATAGCCTAGGCCTATATAGAAGTTATACTTTAGCCGTAGGCCTTACATGCTTTGAGGCATTTTGATTGGGGATTAGCGGTTAGCCTAATAACATTAGTTTAGGTTAAAATTGTAACAAGGCTATCCAAATTCAAATTAAACGATTAGCCCTAACTTTATAATCTTAAATTAGGCTAGCTTATAAAGTTTATAAAGCCCTTCTCCAGCGACATCTTCTTGGTAAATTAACGGCCCATACGAAGTTTCTAGGTGGGGCCAGGGGTGGCTTAGGTCCTCGATTTCTGCATGCTCCTGCAGCATCACTGTCGGTTGATGGTGGTGAACCTGCTCGCCATGCTGTTGGCAGCTGCGGTAGGCATGATGGTGAGACTAACATGTTTCACTTCAATAGGCAGAAAATATAAACAAAAGTTTGAAGTGCTAGCAGGTTGGAGCTCTTGGACTGCTGTGTGTTGTAGGTGTTAGCTCGACGCTTGCTACTAAGTAATTGAACAAACGTGAAGACTGAAGAGCCGTTGTATAGGCCTAGATTCCAGAACACAGGTAGTTGGCTTGGTCACATGACTTTTTGGGCTGTAGCTGCAGGAGCGGTCCAGGGCTGGCTGGCGGCTGGAATGTTTATTTTGCGGAACTCGAGGTTTTGCAACATGTAGGTACTTTCCCAAGCTTTCTAAAGTAACCATACCGCAAATAGGCAGCCATTTTGGCGCCAACGCTAATTCGCCAACAAAATTACACTTCCGCCATGGCGGAATTGGCTATTTGCTGAAGTGTGGGCTAAAGTGCCCCAGCTCTGCCTAAATTAGATTTAGATAAGACTCGCGCACAGTCGACCGGGACTCCCATGGGCCGTGCGGGCCAAGTAAGAGAACAGTCCCTTAGCCTACTTAGTCAATTTGGTGCCGGTATTTAGTGAAACTGAAGTCACAGAATTGTTTAAAAAATCTGTTTTGAGAATAAGTGTAGGGAGCATAATTGGCCTTAAGAGAAGTGGGCAGCTCTAGTCTCCTCAAGACTTACGGGTAACGGTCTGAAGGCTTATGATGCACTGCCTTTAGAGTCTGGCATTGACTCCCCCCAATTGAAGAGAGCTGTCCTACGGGCATACGAGTTGCAACCGGAAACATATCGATTGAATTTTTCGGGGTGTTACAAAGACTAGGGATGCGACACTTTCTTGAACACACTGCCCGGGAACTTAAAAGATGCACTTTTAAACTTGGACACGTTTCTGAGAAAGCTGAGACGGCAGAACAGTTGACTGAGCTGTTTCTGCTCGAGCAGTTTTATAAGTGTACTGGTGCAGAAATGACTTTAACTATTAACGAAAAGAACCCAAAAACTCTACACACACAATGCAGCTGAGATTGCTGACCTCCGGCTATCACTAATTCGTGGGTGCGGGGTCTGCCCATCGTAGTGAGGCAGGTAACAAGGGGCGTGATGCCCCCCCCCCCCCCCCCCCCCCGATTTTTGATATACCTTATGCAAAACAATGACAAGAGCCATGATACCAAGACTGACCACAAGACTAGCACCGTCCCATTTAAGAAGGGGCCGGGCCCTTCCCCAGTAACCAAGGGAAGCCCAAAGGGGAGTTTGGAGTGTTATCATTGCGATAAAAAGGGGCACTTTGCAAGAGTCTGTCCTAGCAAACCACCGTACAGCAGCTGGTGTCTTTGGCCTGCAACATTGGTGTGTCTCCGAAGTCATCTGAGTTTGCCCGGGGCATTTCGTCACAGGCTGAGGCACAGCCAATGTAGAAGCACCTCCGAGGCTCGAAAACCTGCTCAGGATGTTTTTTGCGACCATAGAGGTGAGGGCGTGTTGCGTGATGTGGGCGGGGCGCAAGCATGGAGTAGAGGTCTGCCGTGATACAGGTGCTTCCCAGACTCCTGATGAAAAACTTTACTGGCTACCCTATAAACCGCGGCTCGGGTGGTAAGTGGTGGCAGGGTATTAATGCAACTCGGTCATACCCGCTGGTGCGGTTGGAGTTGTGGGATGGTGTGGCACGTGAATTGGATGTCGGGATTGTGGAGAAACTGCCAGTAGAGGGCGTCGACCTTCTGTCTTGGCAACGACTTTTGCAATGCCCCGCTTCTGCGGTTCTACCCTTAGTCGTTGCCGAGATGCCGGCCGACGTGAGTAGGGAAGAGCAAGAGTGGGTCGAGCGGTGCCAGACACAACCCATGGCGTGTGTTGTCACCCTAGCTTCCGGTCAGCTAAAGTGTCACAGGCCTAGTCCTCCGTCTTCAGACTCAGCGGAGGAACGATCAACAGGAGGAGGCTAAAGCTGGAGTTGGTTTTTAATGAGTTTTTGACTCTGCGGCTCTCCTGGGTGATTCAGTATTAGCACCATTACTTAATTCTGTAGTAGCCCCTGGGCCTGTCATTCGAGAGTGAACGAGGCGTGGCATAGACGAGTCTCCACGACACCGCAACGTTATGTACATCGAAAGAGACAGAGGGAGCAGCCCCATTATCGGGGAAGGTCATGCATT